>JADNSB010000008.1:277354-318880 GCA_019695575.1 Angomonas ambiguus | reverse complement strand
GACTTCTTGGGGGTATCTAGTTCCCTGGCGTTGAAGTCATCATCACTGTCGCTGTCCTTCGTCGGGGTAGCTTCCGCGGCACTGGTGGGCACGGGGATAGCAGCCTCCTTCTCACTGTCCTCCTCTGACTTCTTGGGGGTATCCAGCTCGCTGTCAGTGTCAGCATTGTCAATTTGCGCAGCCTCTTCTTCGTGTTCAGGGGGTTGGCTGAGGGTTTCTGTGGGGATTACCGGGGCGGTTGGTGTGGGTGCCTCCACTGAAGTCTCAGAGTGGGAGCTGGAAGCACTTTCGAATTCGTCGTCGCTGGGAGGAGGAGGCGTGGGCTTGGTGGTCGGTTCTGGCTCTGTTTCCGGTTCGAGAGGAGCTGCAGGTGGAGAGGGGGCTCGGGAGGAGGGGGCAGTGGAGTGAGGCGTGTCCTCTGGGGTAGGACTGCGCACTGGGGCAGGGGCGGCGGTGACTTGATCGGCGGGTCGGGGAGTGCCATGGTCGTGGGGACGGTGTTTGGTTTTCCGGTGAGTGCTTTTGGGTCTTCGAGTGACCTCGGGCTTACGTTCTTGGTCGATTTTTTGCTTCAAGTCCTTTCGATGCTCCTCGCGGATTTCGAGATCATTGTAGTAGAGCCGGGTGACCAGTCGGTTCTGCTGGGAAGGGGTGAGGGTGTCGTACTGGGTCGTACGCGGCGGCACGGCGGTACTGCGACTCCGTTGGGCGTTTCCGTAAAGTCTTTCAATGGTCTTCTCCATCTGATCCGGCCGAAGGGTGCGTCGGTTGTCAAAGTAGGGGTCAAAAATAGGGTCAGTGGCGGAGTAAGGTCGCGGCGGGGGTGTGGGGTCCGTCTGACACTTCGGGTCAGAGTATCGCTCCTCTGGACGGCGGTGTTGGCGGTGGCGGGACGCTGCGGGGTACGTCTCGTCTTGGGGGTACGGGAGAGACCCCTGCCCGAGCGTGGTGGGGTTGTTGGGGACGAGGAGCGGCGTTGGCGGTGGAGGGACGGACAGGAGTGCCGCCGGCCTGGTACTCGGGGATGCCTTTCGAGGCGGGAGTTTGCTTCGCGAGAATGAGAATACTCGTGGAGGTCACCGGTCGGGGGATTTCGGCCCCTACCGTCGTCGTGTCAGGCACCACCGCCAGTTCGGGTGGGGTGAACTCGCCAATTTCACCGCCGACGAGGAGCAGCTGGGCCAACGTTTTACCGGCATTCTCTGGCAGGCCACGGCGTTGACGGTGGTGGGAGGCGGCCTCGAACCCAGCCAAGGAAGCGATGCGTAGACCCGCTCGTGGAGGAATGGGGGAGCACTCGTAGCGAACGCGGCGCCAGAAATGGGTGGCGGTCGAGAACAGGTACACCTCCAATTGGGTGGTTTCCCGATCCGACGCACCGCCCACGAGGAACAAGGAAGGGCATCCTTGTAGATTGACGCACTCCATCGAACCCAGCTCTATCGCAGGAGGTTGAATGGCCCCGTTGACCGGCACCTTGGTCCACACTCGAGTAATCAAGTCCAACTTGTAAAAGTCATTCAGTAAGGGGACATTGTTTCCGCTGGAGGCCCCACGACCACCGTACAGGTACATGCTGGTGTCCACCACGGCGGCGGCATGCCCGTATCGCGGTGCCGGCACCTCGGAGCCATACGACACCCGCACCGACCACTCAAACTCTTTCAAATCCAAGTAAAGAATCTCCTTACAGTCCACCACATTCTCCTCATTGGAGCGTTTGGACTTGGTTCTCCCACCCACCACAATCATGTAGTCATCGTACAGCACGGCAGTGTGTCGCCAACGGGCGGTAATAGGGGGAGCCGCCCCAGGAACGGAGGAAGCCCTTCTTCCCGGCATCCCCTCCTCTACCGTTTCCACCTTGGTCTGCACACACACCGACACCCCATCCTCCAACCCCACATGCCACACATCGGAGAGAAGACTAACCGGCGGCTGGGTGCTCCCTCGGACCCGACGGAAGTCACCTCCCTGCTCTCCATACCCTACTCCACCGTAAATATACAAGGCATCGTTTTGGGGGCGATACACCACCGTGTGCCCGTGTCGTGGAGGGGGGATATCATACATAGTGTCCATGGCTGGAATACCCGATACGGCGTCCCCATTCTCCTCCGTCAGAGGGACACATCGAAAACTAGTCCATGCCTTTTCCTCGGTCCAGTAAAAGTAAGACTTGCGGTTGAGATTGCCTTCCGCATCCATACCACCAAAGAGTAAAAAGCCTTCTTCTTTACACGGAGTGAGGGAGTGGAACTTGACGAGAGGGGACTTTTTAGAAGGGAGCAGCGTAACGGCGGAGATGACGGTGGGAGTGGGGCGACACTCTTTTCCGAGGTCGGACTCGTGAAACGTATTCCGCCACACCGTCAGCCCCTCTTCACGGTGTTCCCTCTCTTCGTCGTCGGTGATACCTAGGGAGCCGTGGTACCAGTCCAGGGAGGGGGGATAGAGGCTAGAGCTGATGGCGGGGAACTGATTGGGGAGGGGAAGGGCATTCAGTGAATCGCCACCTTGTCGTTTCAGAGAGTCCATCGTGACGACCACCGACTTGTCGCGATCCCCAGGAAGCGTGATGAACCCGACGGTGCGAGTCGTGTAGGCGTCTCCAAAGAGAAAGTAGACCACCGTTCGATTCCGGGACTTTCTATTCTCTGAAAGTGTTTCCATCAACTCGTCGCTGCACGTCAGCGGGGAGGGACTCTTGATACACTCCAGGTACGGTTTCAGTGGCGCCTCTTTCTGCAGGCGGGATACAAAAAATGTGTTTTCAATCCCCGGGAGACACTCCCCCACCGTTTCAGGGGAGGGATCGGTGTAGGCGAGGGGAACGGTGTCAACTTGAAAGAGGTCGACTACTTCGCGTAGAGTTTCAGGGTCGGGGGAGCGTAGGACAACCCCGATTCGGATCGACCACAGTCGGGGGGAGGGTTGGTAGTCCAGTGGAACGAGGGGAATAGACGACGGTGCCTTGAGCCAGAACCCTTTCAGTTCCAACACAGTAGTGTTACTCATCCGCACCTGACCAGAGAGGCAACCAGTGAACGTGCGGTGTCGCCTCGTCGCGTCGCCTTCACTAGGGGCCACAAGGGATGGCGTGAGGTCAATCTCTACATAGTTATCGATAGACATGGCGGCTTTGGAATCGCACTTCAACACTCTCTCCGCCCAGTCTCCCTCCTCCTCCCCTTCCTCCTCCTCCTCCACCTCCTTCGTCTCCAACAGTGTCTTCTTTCGGCTGTGGCGAAGTCGCTGGTAGAGTTCAGCAAACTGGGTGGTTCCCTCCGTCGAGCGGGAAGACTGGGGTTCTGCCTTCGGTTCCTCATCAGGGACGACGGCGACACACAGACGAAGATGCGGCATTGAGGTGGACAGGACGGTAGAGGAAGACCCTTCCCCGTCGATGGACAGCAACGGAGAAACACTAGTCGAGTCTTCGGTGGGGATCCACTCATCGAGAAAGAAATGCTTTCTTTTCAACTTTGAACTCTTTTTTTTAACCGCTTCCCACTGTTGTTGTACCTCCTCCACGGTGGAGCGACTGTGGGCGAACCACAGCCGTGCCTTCCCACTCTTCCCCTCCTCTTGGTGACTAGGGCGGGGCTGGGAGGAGGTCCACTTTTCCTTCTCCGACCCCTCCGCCTTACACGGGGAAGACACTAAACGAATGGAGCTGAGGTAAAGAATAGCGTTGTGCTTCTCGCTGCAGAACCGCTTCAGTGTGAGATCGACCTGAACTGGGAGGGAGCGGTTGGGGTCGGAGAGGCTGCAGGTGAAGGAGTGATGAAAAAGGGGCTCTTTCCGGACCTGTAGAACGGTAAGGAGTGACTTGAGGTCTACTGCTAACACCCCGGAAAGGGTATCGGTCGCTGCTGGCGGGGAGGGCTGGTGAACATTGAAATCGATATCGGGGGAGGTGTCATAGACAATGCCGTAACCCTCCGCCTCGTAGGCCGAGTGGAACGGGGGGAGGGTGAAGAGCAGGTTCAGCCCTTCCAGAGGCTTCTCGCCACTGTGAACCATAGTACGGTCTAGTGAAAGCTGTCCAGGGGAGGACTCATTGCCGTCCGCGGAGGTGAAGTATGGAGAGAGATTTCCAAAGGTGCTGTCACCGATTTGTGCAACCCCGCACAACCGCCAGTATCGATCGACTGGGAGACCCTCCGTCGAGAGAAGACGAACCCCGACGTGGACCCCATACGCATTTCCACCACCGATACGAGAGGTCGAGTTCAAACTGACTCTTCTGGAGGTGGCGGCGGTGGTGAAGAGGGGAAGACTTTGAGGACCTAGAAAACGATATCGCAGGCGCACGTTCTTGCGGACCGCCTCTAGTGGTATCCGCTGCCACTCCTGTCGGGAGTTGTCAAATACAATGGAAACCGTGAATGTTTCGTCGTGCTCCTCCTTGTTATTATTAGCATTCTCCACAGAAGGACTTCGGATCGTGAGGCAACTAATCGGTTCTGTGATGTTGAAGTAAAACGGTTGAACAATAATGTCTTTATAGGCAAAAGAAACCGTTCGCTTCTGCAGCGTGTTATCCCCTGTTTCCTTTCCTTTTCCGGGCTGGGAGAGCCACACCTCCAACGGACCCCCCTCCTCCTCAGTCACGTCTCCCTCCACCACTACCTGTAGCAGTGGTTTACCCTCGGTGGGGGGGTTGGACATCATGTTGAGCAGTACATCCCGGTAGGTGCCCACCTTACAGCTAATCCACTGCACGTGCAGCACATCCCCGTCCTGCTCCACCTCGCTCGAAGAGGGAGTCCAGTAGACTTTATCGTCGACGGGGCGGTCGCCTTGCATCTTTTCCGGTTCCGCAAACGTCACGGAAACTTCCTTCTCCCACAGTTGCACCGCCTGACTACCGGGCACCACTTCTTTCAAAGAATGCTTCACCATCGCCGTGACAGTCCCCTCCCTCTCCCCTAATACAATGGGGGCCGTAAACTGAGGCACAAAGGACGCCGTCTGGCGCTTGACGGGTTCGAGGGAGACGTTAAAGGACTGATCGCCTAGGGTGACGGTGAGGTGGGTGGAGATGAGTCGATTGCGGTCGGCGTGACTTCTACTCGTGAGGGTGATCATGGCGAAGACCAGCCAGTCTCCAGAGGAAGCACCACTGAACAGGTTCCCGACATAGGGCTCTCGAACCTTGGGAAGCACGTCTACCGAGTCGGCCTCGTAATTACTCTCATGGGGCTGACTCACACGGCGCTCATTCGTTTGATTCGACATTTGCAGCAGACGACGAGAAAGAGGACTGCCCGAAGACTCACTGGTAATATATCGCTCCTCCTTTCCTTCCTCTACCACCACTCGCTTTATTTCTTTAGGCGGGGGTGGGGTGTTACCGCGGGAGTGAATACCGAGGGCGTTAGTGACCGGCGGGGTAGGAACCGGCGCCGGATGGCTCATTTCGGGTACCTCCACCATCTCCATCTGTACCGTACTGCGGCGTTTGTGGTTCTTGGGTCTCTGTCGGCGAGAACCAAAAGACTCGTGGGAACCCTCCGAGGACTCGCGCTCGTCATTCAGTAGCGTTACCTTAGGAGGGAAGGGGGCGGTGTCGAGGGGGTCTGGCGAGCTGCCGGAGTGATCGACGTCGGCGTCCTCTCCCGTGTTTCCATTATGACTCTCTTCATCCTTCGCGATGGGACTGGTCTCGAGGTCCTCTCCTCTTGACGAGGGAGGGGAGCAGGGCGCTTCACTGTCGTCGTCTTTATGCGACTCCTGCGTTAGTTCGTCCTCTACGGCGGCGGGGGGAGGGAGAGGGGGGAGGGCGGCTTCAATGATGGGCTCTCCCAAACCAGCCGCCCCTTCCTCGTCCCCAGCGGCTCCTAGCGTCTCTGGTGGGTCGGCGGAGGGGGTCAACTCTTCTACTGTGGGAATGACCACATAATCGGTAGGAGGAGGCAGTGCATCGGCGGGCGGAGGGGTACCGCCTTCGGTCTCGCCTCGTGTGGAAGGGGGGACTGTAGGAGCGCTTCCTCCCAACTTGCGATAAAACTGATCGCCGCTGTCACTCGCGGAGTGATGACGCTCGGAGGAGTGGGCCTCCACCTCGGCGGCCTGCGTGTCTGCAGGGGCCTCCACGTGTAGGGTATCGAGGGCTTCTTTATGATCCCCTTCCACCCACCGGAACGTCACCGACCACGTCTCTCCCGCCTCCTCGCTGGCAGCAGTAAGCGTGACCTCCTCTCCTGACGTGGGAGGTGCCAGCAGGTCCATCGTCGCTATCGCCTCCGTCGGCGCTTCGTTATCCGCAGCGGCCTCACAGGTGTCGGCGGTGGCAAACGATAACTGTGTCTCCGTCTCCGGTGTAGCGGAAGCGTCCTTGGCCACTACTATCGGCTCCTTCATCGGAAGGTTGACCATCGTCCAAGGGGTGCTAGGACCACCCAGACGGACGCCCAGTCGTGTGACTGTCGCTGGTACACACTGTGTAATGAGAACCGTAACGTGCGACCCGTAGTGAGGGACAACCGCCTCCTCTAATCCTGAAAGAGAGAAATCATCCATCGTGCCCTTTTACACTTTTTTTTTTGTTTGCTGTTGTTTGTTTGTTCGTTTTTGTTTTTGTTTTCAAAGTAGAAATAAAAAACGTGTATAACAAGAAAACCGAAAACCAAAAAAATTCAAAACAACAACGTATGGTTGGAAATGGAGGGAAGAAAATAAAAAGTTTTACTATTTACTGTTATTTCTTTTGTGTGAATGTTAATTTATCTTGGGAAGATTAGAGATGATTCGTCTCCCTTTCGGTCTAAATTTATTCCTTTGAAAAAAAAAAACCGGCTAATATGCCCTTAAAATTACGTAGTGCGTAGTGTGGGGAATAGCACACGTAGACGGAGGATCAAAGAGAGGACGAACCGAGAACGAAAAAAAAAAAATCACTAACTCTTATTAATAATAATTCTTGTTTAGTTGGCTTACTATGGAATGTTTGTAGAAAAACAAAACAAAAAATAAATACTAGCCAGCCAACCAAAAAAAAAAAAACGGATTACTTCAACAACAAAAAAAAAAGGGAAGGGGAAAAAAGAAACAATTAAAATAATAAAGTGTACGCTCCTTAAATACCAGAAAACCCAAATGAAAATAAAGCAAAAATGAAAATAAAAAAATGGAAAATAATTCTTTCCCATTTATTATATATCGGTATTGGCTACCCACCTCTATTACTGCGCAGGACGCGGACGGGTGGCGGGAGGTCGACTACCGATAGGAACACTATCAGGAAGGATCACCGCCGCTCCTGCGCCACCCCCCGCCCAGCCCAACATGGCACTATCGCACACCATTCCTTGAGAGGGGAACCCTTTCACTGATGTCTTGGCCACCACCTCTCCCTTTACTACGGCCCCGACACAGGCCACTACGATGCGCTGACCGACCGCGACGTTGGTAGCCGCGGTGACCACATCCACGGTGGATTCGCTGTTACTGTCGACTTGAACTTTTAGGCGCTTGAGTTTGGTGTTGGGGGCGTCTTCGCACTCGAGGATGACACCCACTTTGAAGTGCTTGAGTTCATCGTCGTCGTCTGCCTCCTCCGTGGATGCGGCGACAGGCTTTGGTTCCTCACAGGCAGCACAGACGGCGTCCTCTTCTTCGTTTTCGTACTCGCAGCTAGTGCACACCCAAGTCATTCGTCGGCAGTAATAGTAATTGAATAAGAGAGAGATACTCTTTGAAAACCAAAACCAGAAAAAAAAAGGGAGAAGAGATGATATGTGTCCATGTGTGTGTGTGTGTGTGTGTGTGTGTGTGTGTTTATGTGTGCAGTTGGGTACTAAAGAAAGGTCACAATAAATAGGTTGTTAACGAATCGGATAAAACGGAAGCGCCTCTTCCCGCTTCTATTCTCCCTTCTGTAAAGAATTAAATCTCCTCCACTCTTTCCTCTCTCTCTCTCTTTCCTCCAAAAAGTTAAAAAAAAGGAGAAGATATGATATATAAGAAGCATGAGGGGGGGAAACACACCCGTACATACCCACACACGGTTAGAGGTAACCATCGTTGAACCCCACCGATACTAATTGCTGCCCCACCGCCCGTCGCTCATAGAGGGACCGCAGCGCTACATTATAGCGTCTTTCTCGGCCCAACGTCGTCAGCCGTCCATGCCCGGGGAACAGTACCGTACGATCGGAGTGCGACTCCAGCAGCATCAGACTCTCCGCCAGCTGCTCACCCGTAGCCCACGGCAGGTCGACCCGACCCACTCCATTGTAGTAGAGAAGGTCGCCGGTGAAGAGGAGCCGTTCTTTCGGAAGACTCAGCATCATGTGCCCAGGGGAGTGACCGGGGGAGAAGATGTATTGGAGGATGCAATGGGGACCGAACTCGTAAAAAGAGGTGGCACGGTTGGTGGCACTGGACAGTAGTATATCATTTTGACGTACCATCTGAGGAGGTGCGGGGCGGTTTGGCCACCACTCCTCCTCCTTGTCGTCTCCCCCCTCCTCCCAGCCATCGACTTCTTTGCCTTTGTGGACCCGGTACAGCGCCTTGTACTCCCGCTCCATCGCCTTCTGCTTCTCCAGCAGGTCGTGTCGGTAGGTGTAGTAGGAGTACCGACTGTTCTGTAGCAGTGGTAGGGTCGATCGCATCTCTTCAATCCGCCCGTACCGCTCGCACGCCCGTGGGAACTGTTCCACCCAGCACTGCTCCGTCGGACACCACATCACCCCCAGTCGTAGTTTGAGGTGCTCCTCGATAATGTGCATCAACGCGTTCAAGTTGATGATATTGTCGATGTGACAGTGGGTGAGAAAGATGTGAGTAGGAGTGAGACCGGAGGAGGAGAGGAAGGCGACCCAGTCGTCCGGCCAGTCGTCACAGGCGTCTACAAAGATGCACTCCTTGGTCTCTTTGCTGATGATGAGGTATTGATTATTGCGAAACCCGTTGCAAAAATTACGCGCCGCGATGGAAATTTTCTCTGTCTCGTGAATAATGGAAATGGGTCTCGCTTGCAGACGAGGGATGCGGGGAATACCTTGCTGTTCGCCTCCCATCTTGGTTAGAAACTCATTTTTATTGTTTTGATTCGTCAAGGAGGTCAAGTTTTGCTGAAAAGGACTACACCAGGAAAGGGTTCGACGAAAACTAAAGGGTAATAAAGTGCGGCGCATGAAGTACCCTTAAACAACAACACATAGAGAGGAGAGAAGGTGGGGAGAAAGAAATAAAAAAGTACAGTTGGTGTCGCTCTGCGTCATAACTACATAATAAAAATATAGAAAATTAGTTACCCTACAATAAGAGAGAAGAAAACTATACGCAAAAAATAAATAAAATAGTATAATAATCATAATAGTAATGGGTAGGATCCGTCCATCACAGTCCGTGAGGATAGTAATCCAAAAGTATAATAAAGTGTGCACTCCAACACCCACACACCCAAACACAAACATTGATCATTCCCGTCGCTTACGGGAGAGTTTGGCTACCAACGGGGACCCTTTCAGTATGGCGCTAAACGCTAGTACACCAGTCGTCACGCACCCCACCAGCACCCACTGCTTCACCGACGGTGGCAGTGTCTCCACCCGACCCCCCGCCGGAAGTTCGGTGTCCCCCCACGGCATAAAATTCAATCTCAAGGTAATTTCAGCGGCTATTACCCCCAAGGCGGTCCCTACGAGCACCTGAGGCCAGGTATGATGACCGCAGTAGACGCGGAGGGCGATTGCATAGGCGGCATAGCCCATCAACGCCACTTGACACACACGAAGACGTACATCATTAGGTTCCGAGAAGAAGGGCGTAATCCCATATGCCGCCACCATCGCCAGAAAAGAGAGGGAGGTGGCGTGATTGCTGGGCATACCGGGGTTCAGCTTCGGCGCCCCTGCCGGCCTTGCCTGATTAATGATACGCTTTAGTACTTTACTCAGGGCGGCGGTCACGCAACAAGCGGCGGTGAGAAAGGGGACCACCACACACTGAGGATACGCGACTAACGAGTAAAGATTAACGCCAATGACGGTGGCACTCACCAAAGCGCTGCAGGACTCATCCACTGTGTAATGAAGGCGTCTGAGAAAGGGACCGATTGACATGATGAATACGCTGTCAATTCTTTTTTTTTTTTCCTTTCTTAGCTGCTGTTGCTTTCTGCCTTATTTTATGGTGATCTTCCTCAAAGAGTAAAAAAAGATAGAGGAGATAGGAATTTTTTTTTTTTGGACAGAAGTTAAATTATTTTGATAAGAAAGTAAAAAAAAAAAAAAGCTCTCCACACGTTATTCTTTTTTTTTTGTTTTTTTAGTGCCCCTTTAGTACACAGTGTTAAGGATACATGTTTAACCAATAAGGCCAATATATATATATATAAAATATAACATAATACTCCGGCCTGTAAAGTTGTTCGTATTTTCGCTGGGGAGAAACCAGCGTCAATAAAGACAACAACACGAACAACAACAACAACAGAAGAGGTACAAAGTGTATATCCAATCCAAAAAGCCCAGTTGTTGATTCCTTCTTTGTTTGTTTGTTTGTTTATTTGTTTGCATCTTCCAATATTTTTTTAAAAGTTTCTGAATTTGTAGCGTATAATGGGAATATCCACATCGTCTTCATCTCCGATGCTGCCCGTGGCGATAAGGTTAAGATAATCATTGCCCTCCTGTGCCGACTCCTCCTTCTCTTGCGCCACAACAGACACCGCCTTCAGTTTGTCGTCCTTCTTACCGAAAGAGGTGTATATCATCTTCCCACTCGCCAGCGTAATCATAAAAACATCAATGTGAAACGCCTTGAGGAGGTGATCCGCCAGCTCCTGGACGGTAACATCCTTCTTTAAATCAATGTCCAGTCGATCCCATATCGACCAGCGGACAGACCCGCCGTCAGGGAGGGCGTAGGAGCGCCCGGTCGCTAATATCGGGTCCGAGAAGGCGATCATCGGCAGCGCAATGTTGACAAACCCACTACGGTAAATAGAAAGCTGCGACTGAACCTCCTTCCCTGTAGGGATGTACCGAGTGCCGGGGGACTGCTTTTCATGACGGTACTGAAGGAGAAGAAACTTGAGCATCTCGAAACACACCAGCCCCGTTACGAGGGAGGTGGTCGTCACCATGGCTGGTATAATCTTTCCTGCTATCCGTTTCGTTCGCACGGTATCCGCAGGCGGAATAGAGTAGGCCTCGGCGCGGGTATTGGAGCAGTAGGTGATAAACTCTACATGATGATTGGTAGGGTCGTCTTTTTCAAACTCCAGTGGCACCATACGGCGGCCGCTGAAGTCCTTGGCCGCTGGGAGGTCGCTCAGCTTGAGGTCGCCGACGAGCTGAGCGGCGCTAGGATCGGTCTTATCCTTCTCCGAGGTGGCGAAGGTGATGGTGCGGGCCACAAAAGGCTGTACCTCTATCGTCCCCGCGTACTTGGCCGCCTCCGACTTGCTGCACTGAAGCGGAGGAAGACCGTAAATATCACACAGCAGACAGGCGGTGTGGTAGACAAAATCCGCATCACGGGGGCTGTTGGGGTCAAACACCTGCGGCTTAGGAGGGCGCTTCGCCCCACTCCAGAAGAGCTGTCCATCCTCGGTGCGCTTGTCCACGGGCATGTTATACAGTAGCTGGCGGAAACTGTCGTGGAAGTAGTCCTGGAAAAGTTCCCGCGCCATACGGATACAGTCTTTTTCATTTTTGGGCCACTGACGTAACGCGTCGTTTACTCGTTTAAGGGTCGTAACCGAAGCGGCAGGGTCGCGCGTGAGGGACTCCTCAAAGGCCTTGGGATCGGAGAGATAGTTGTTGACGTCGGTCGGGGTGCTGGAGAAGAGCAGGTGGAACTGATCCCGTGCCCACTGAATCGTGTGCTCAATAGCGCTAGGGAAGTTCTTGAGCGTGCAGAGGGGGATGGCCTTTTCCGGGGGGTCGTGACTGCTGCCGTAGCTTTCCGTGACATAGGGAATAACAGGTTGCAAGTTACACTTTGCGCCTAGGGTACCGCTCTCGAACAGTGGTTTCTTGTAGAAGAGACAGCGCTCATCGACGTACTTGCGGCTGGCGACGTTGTCCAGCGCGTTGAGCACTACGGAGTGCTGATTCCAGAAGGATTCATTAAAGATGCCCTCCGTCTCAGGGGCCATCTTTTCATTGTAGGCGGTAATCTTCATATCGGGGTTGAGGTGACCGGCCGCCTCTCCTGCCACTTTCGCTTTCGACTGACCAATATGGCGGTCACGGAACAAAAACTGCCGAGAAAGGTTACTGATTTCAATAGAATCCATGTCGGTGATCGAGACCCCACCAAGACCGATGAGGGCCGCGTTCTTGATAAGTTCACAGCCGAGGGCGCCGGCACCGACGATAAACGCCGACTGTTTCGCCAAGTAGGTCTGAAAATCCTTTCCCAGCACCGTAATTTGACCTCCCCGAGAGTGATCCGCATCTTTGCGATACGACAGGAGCTCCTCTACCCCAGCCGCCTGCAGCTTCAACAACTCCCTAGCATCGTAGTAGAGCCATTGGTGAAGAGGAGTGAACTTACCGCTGCACACCTTCAGTGCCTCCTGGGAGGCCATTCCACCGATAAAGCAGGCCATGGGGTTCAGGTCCCCGCCGTAGACGGCAAGCAACTGCTCCGCCAGCTCCACCTCCAACTCTTTATGGAACTGCTTCGCGGTATGGATCACCTTGTCAATATCCGCCTTGGACTGAGGAATGCTACCTTCCTTGGCGACCGCACGAAAGATGGCGTGCAGCGTGGCGGGCGCGTTGAACTTTTCTTCACTGTCAAAAATCATAAAAAACTCTGGCTGATCCAGACTGGCCTCCAGCGACTGAAAGGACATGTGCACCTTTTTCTTCGTGGTGTGGAGGTAAGCGCCGGCGGAGAGGTCAATAGGCTCCCCTTTGGTCTTGGATTCAAAGTCCTTTAGCCGAACAATGTAAGGGGAGACGACCTCCTCCACCTCGAAGAGGTTCAGCTGAGGGGTCTCACCGCGAGGAAGGGAGGCAGGGTCGCGGGAGTTGGCGGCGACGGGACTGCGGAGCCCTGTAAAGTATATCTGAGATCCAATCTCGCAGTCGTGTGTCTTGTCCTCGTGCATCGTGACGAGCCCATCCTTGGAGAGGGAGGTGACCACACACGAGACTGTTTCCTCTCCGTTGCTGTCCAGCACCTCGAAGGAGTCCCCGGCGTCAACAAAGATAGCCCCACACAACCCTCTGCTTTCACAGGCCACAAACTTTACCTGGTGCTCCCTGGCCTTCTTGTTCGCCTCCACCAAGTTGGCGATGGGGTGGTTGACGAAGAGGACCACTTGTACTTTAGGAATCCATTGCAGCACGTCTCCATGCACAGCTTGCACATCCACGAAGCGGTTCAACTCCTTCGCCGCCTGCGCCACCGCATCCGACCGCACTTTCCCGACATCCGAGGGCTGAAGAAAAAAGTTCGTACTCCTGTCCTTCGCCGTCGCTTTTTCCTCGTCCCAGATGAGCACCTCTTTAACCCCAGTGAGAGTGATATTCTTTATAATCTCAGCCCCAGGACCCGAGGTACCGACCACGAGGACGGAAGTGCTCCCGTACTTGGCCTGGGTTTCAGCGCCTACCACATACTCCTGGCGGTTGTAGAGTTGCTTTTTCTGCTCCTCCAGAGACATGTACTACAAATAATAATAATAATAATAATAATAATAATAATAATAATAATAAATGAGAGAGAGAGCTGAAACACGGAAAAAAAAAAGTTGGGGCTCAATGAATGAATAAATATGAGAATAATAAACTACTTGAAAAATAATAGGCTAGATGAAGTAAAATTCATAAGGAAAAAAAAAAAAGATATTAAGATTCTGAATTGCTAAAACATTAGCGGAATATGTACCTCGTATGATGACAGAGAATAAGTGTCTTTTTTTTTTTTCACAGTATAACATTCTAAAATATAATAATAATAGTAGTATTTGATCTTTGATAACAAAATACAGATTTTTAAACATCTTTACTTTGCTGTTTGGTGTTGTTATTGTTTTTTGTTTCTAGTTTGTTTGACTTTTGAAATCTTGGGATATTACATAGGGGGTGGTGGTGGATAGTAGTAGAGTATAAATTTAGGTGTTTAAACAGATTTGGATAAACAGAAAAAAAAAAAGGAGAACGTAGAAAAAAGGAAAAGAAAAAAAAAGTTAAATCGTACCAGATTACTACTTCTTTTTCTTCACCTTCTTGGCGTGGATGGCACGTACGGCATCTCTCTCTGCAATGGCAAGGTCTAATTTATTCTTTAATTCGTCCCGTTTTGCCTTCAACTCGGTCAAATCTTCTTTATCCTTCTTTATCGTTTGTACCCACTCCTCTGTCTTACTATTCGCGACGGTCTTCTCCATCTTTGCCAGTTTTTCCTCGTTCTTTTTGGTTTCTTCTTCGGCCTTCTGCACCGCTCCTTTAGCCGCCTCCACCTCCTTCTTCACTTTATCAGCGTGTTCCTGTCGTAGCTGGTCGGCATTCAACGCTTTATACTTTTCCTCCTTGATGGCCAGAAGCTCCTCTCGTTTCTTCATCAGTGCCTCTCTCTGTTCCTCCTTCGCCTTCACCTGCCCTTCTAGGTCCTTCAGTTTCCCTTCCTCCCTGTCTAACCGCCGTTGGGAGTCCTCTTCCTTTTCCTGGCACTCTTTTAACAACTTGGCGAGCCGGTCCGCTTCCTCCTCTTTGCTGCTGGCCTTTCCCTTTCCTTTTCCTTTCCCCTTCTCCGCCGCCTTGCCGTCAATCAAACCACGGCGGTGACGGTAGCGACGGTACACACGTTGAATGATGAGGGCGGCGCGGTCCTGCTGCACCTGTTTTAGCTTCACCTGTTCCTTCTTGAGCTCCTTCTGCAATTCGGCAGCTTCTTTCTGGTACTTCTCTGCCGCCTGTTGCTTGTACCGCAGTGTCTCCCGGAGGCTGTCTAGGTTCTGTCGTTGAATCTGTACCGCGTTGCCCAAGTCCCCGGCGTGCTGCGTCATGCCGTCCTGCACGACCGACTGCTCATTCATCTTCACCAACGTCACCAAGTTTCTGGCCTTGCTACTCCACTGAAGGGTGGCGAGGGTGTCGCCATAGTTCTTGACGAGGGGGGAGAGGGTGGCCACCATCGTCGTGCGCGCATTGCCGCCGATACTATCACTCAGCAACCACGTCAATACGCTATCTCGGAAAGGAACTTGAGGAAGGGGCTTATCGCTGTAGTAGCCGCCGGTGATCTCCGCCTTGGCCTGCTCGATCAGCATGTTCTGCCGCTCGGTCAAGTTGTCAATCACACGGCGCAGCGCGAGAAGGGAGGTGTTGATGGCGGCGGACTCCTTCACATACTCCTGGAACCCCCCTCGCTCACTACCCGCCAGATCCACCAGGTTAATACGACCCGCCTGTGTCTTCTTGGTCGGCTTCGAGTAGCGGTCCTTCGCCGGCACCGTTTGCTCCTGAATCACCGTGATTTGGTATATCGCGTGACTACGAGAGGATTGGTTGTGGACGGCGGTGGCGCAGGTGGTGCGGTGCTGCGAGCCTCTCTCCAGCAAGATACAGCACTGCGCCCAGTTATCCACCTGGTACTTAGTGACCCCTTCCACAAAAGGGCCACTTAAGGGGTCCTGTCGGATACGAGCGTCCTGCAACTTCTCGCTACCTTTGGTGTGGCGGAGCGCAGGGTCTAGCAGATCCCTCACTCGCTCCATGTAGATCTCCACGAAACTCACCTCCACCCGGAAAGAGAAGCCCTCTCCTTCCTCCTTCTCACTCTCCGCTTTCTGTCGCTCCGCCAGTAACTGAAACAAGTCGTTGGACACACGAGGAATGATACCCTCCTCCCCGTCTTCACCAATGGTAGCATGAGGGTCATACTTTCCCATCATGGTGTACGTCTTACCACTTCCGGTTTGGCCGTAGGTCAGCACACAACTGTTGAATCCGTTGAACACATGCGGCACCAAATCCTTCGCAATATTATTATAAACATCTAACTGCGTAGAGAACTCCTTTTTCCGCGTGTCTTGAAAGGTATGCGCGAGTTTGTGCGACGCTGGGATGGACCACAAAGAGGCATCAAACTCAAACTGCGCTTTAGGGTTCCAATTGTCTTTAGGATCGAGTAGAATCGTTTTATTATCCATCATCTCCACCACACTACGCCGCTCCTGTCCCTCCATCTCCGCCAGCTCCTCTGGGATAAACGGGCGCACACGGGAAACCACCTTGAAGGAGGTGATCTCGGAGATGCGGTTCTTGAAGGCATCGGTGCCCTCGGCGGCGTCGGCGGTCGTCAGGCTGGATCGAGGATCCTGGTGGCGATTGGGGGTATTACCAGAGGCACCTTTTTTACTGCCTCTTCGCTTAGGACCACTGATCAGCTTCGGCTCATTACTATCGTTTCTGTTGGGAGTAGACATGTATCAATATATCTAATTTTATTTTCTTTGTTTATTTTATTATTATTATTATTTTTTAATTTTTGAGTTTGTAGTGAATAAACTGAAAAAAGGAAAAAAAAATGAGAATAACTATGTGGTGGCGTATATAGGATAAACTAATAATAAAAAAAAACAACTAAAATTGTCTAATGGAAAAAGTGAAATAAAAAAATAATAATAATGTAGAATTTACGATGAAAAATATATAAATACTCTCCGATACTGAGTGAGTACTTCCTGTTTGACTTTTCTATCACCAAAAAAAAAAGAATGAAAAAATGAGAGAATGAGAAAACGAGAGAGAAAAGGAGCGCTAAATTAGTTACGGTATACATTTTAACTACATAAAATTTGATTTAAATTATGAGGAGGGTTACATAAGAATAGTACACACACGTTTTCTTTCTATAGTACATCCAAACTAAATGGGTGGGGAAGAACCGGATGAACAACAACAACACCAACACCATCTCATGTCCTCTCACTCCTTCCTCTTCCTCCTCTGTCGAACGGCAATAATTATCATTATTATCATTGATTACCGTTTTTTGCTACTAGAGCGGACTGGGGCGGCAATCACCTCCGTCACGGGATTCACCCGTATCTCCTCCATCTCTTGTATACACTTCACCTCCTCCGCACGATAGCCGGCGAACACCTCCAGCAGTGGTAACCGGGCGACGGAGAGGATGCGGTAAAACTGATAAAGGCACTGTGATACCCGACGTGGACGGGTCGCCTCCCGCTCCTCCCTCCAACGCTGTAAGAGGATCGCGGCCTCCGCTTCTAATAGAGCTTCCTCCTCGCTAGTGAGGTGGGTGGTGTTGTACTCCATGCGTAGCTGACGGAGGGCGCCTTGCACTGGAGCGGCCGGGGAGGCCGTCTCGCCCTTCCCGCTAGGGGTGGACTTGGAGGCTTTCCCTGGGCTCGAGGTGGGTCGAGCGCCCTTCTCCTTCTTCCCAAGGGCGGGGGAGCTACCGGCGGCGTTAGGGTCCGCGGCTACGGGCGGTTCATGAAGGGCCTGGGCGGAGGCGACTTCCTCCTTTACCGTGGGGGCGTCGCGGTCGTCGTAGTGTTTGATCAACGCCTCCGCCGCACGAGGCAGTAGCACCTCGAGAGTCTCTGCCTCACTCGCTGACACCCGTGCTGCCCGGAGTAACACGTCTACCGCCTCCCTCAGCAATGCTTTGGACACGTTATCGCGAAGTGTGTTCATATCCTGAAAGTACTGCGTAAGGCTTCCTCTCCACGGCAGCGGTACCTCGGGGGAGCCCAGTTGCCTCAGGGTTTGTCGAAGGTTCTCGTGCAGGTCGGCCAGGGTGTCGTACACGGCGCGGTTATAGGGAAGTCCGTCGTACGAGAAGCGGTTCTCCTCCTCCCAGGTGTGTTTTTGTGTGGCGTGACGCGCTTCCTTTTCCTTTTCCGGAGCCTCTCGGGCCGCTCGGAGCGCCGCCACCGTCTCCCGTAGGGCTGCTCCCTCGTATAGCTCCTCCTGACCCAGTACCCCTTCCACCACCCCTACCGCCGCTAGTTGGGCTACCTTCGCCTCCATGGCTTTCGCGACGGGTTGGGCGGTCAAGGCGGCGGGCCGCTCGAAAGAGTCCACGGCGGCCACTAGCTCCACGATCGTACGGGACTCCCCAGAAGCGGCAGGGACAGTGAGAAGCTCCAAGGTTTGATGGTAGTGCCCGGCTCGGGGGGCACAGACGGAGAAGGAAAAGAGCATTTCCTCGCCGGGGAGGAAGCAACCACTGAGTGGACTAGAGAGGTGAAAGTAATCGCGTCCTTGTCGCGTATGACGGGCCATGGAATGAATACCATTGATCACGACCTGAAGTGCCTCCTCCTCTCCTCCCTTTCCCTCTTCTTCCTCCTCACTGTACACAGTACGCGCCGCCTCCCCCGCCTTCTCCTCCGCGAACTCCTCCACTAGATCCACTTCTACCCAGTTGAAGAAGAGCGCCACCTCCCCCGTGTTGGTGACCCGCAGGACACTGTGAGAGAGCTCGCCGGGCCGCGTATGAAAGTACACCCGGCGGGTAGAGAGTTCGAGCTGGGGGTACAACTTATCCACCTCCAGCACCTCCGCCTTGTCGTAGGCGTCCTCGTAGTCCTCACTCACCCGTCGCAGCATATCCTCTTCGCTAAAGGCGTGGTCCTTCACCTCTTTCCTCCCCCTAATGCTCCCCAACCCAGTACCGGGCCGAGAGGAGGGCACGGAGGCGGAGATGGTTCTGGGTTCATAGTGCATCACAGGATCCACGTCCTCTCGCTCCGACCCCTGCACCTCGGTCGCACTTCCTGGCGTCAGCGACACCGCCTCCCCCTCCACCTGAAGGAACGAGCGAGGCAGCATGAAGTGATCCAGTTTCTTTTGAATATAAGGGCCATAGGCTTGTAGTTTGTCTCTATAGTACTCCGCCTGTTCGATCTCGTTCAGTAATAGAGTCAGGTCATCCTCCTCTGGCAGCGAATGGCCTAGACTACGGTAGTACTGTTCCTTGAGAGACTGCTGTTTGCGCAGCGCCGCCGACTGCTCCAGAGTACCGCCAGCCTTTAAAGACGACTGCGGTAGGGACTTGAAGGAGGCCTTGGCGAGGGCGCGTAACTCTTGCTGGGCACTGGAGTCCGCTTCAGGGGCGATCACGCGTGTATATGACGGCCCATCCTCTGCAGGAGGGTGCTCCTGGGCGTAGAGGGGGTAAGGGTAGCAGGCTCTTCCTAAAGGGACGTAGCGGGTGCCGCGTGTGGTGTAGCCCTGAAGCCGTGCCGCGTCTGCCGCGGAGAGCAGTCCATAGTCCTCTTTTCTCTCTCTATACCCAGCCAACGAGAGGGAGCTGGGCTTCTCCTTGGCACTGCGGGAGCTCCCTTGAGGGTGGGAACTAAGTGCGGCACTCTGTCGACGGGCGGAGAGGGTTTCTTCCATTTTATTCCATACTTTCTTCTGCTTCTCCCACCGCTCTAGTGCCTTTCGTTGCAAGTCTCGTCCGTCTAGTGCATCCGCGCGCTGTTGCGGTTTCATTGTATGAAACTAATAAGCACCTAAAAGAAGAAAAAAAAAAAACGGTTACTCTTTATTGATGTACACCCATACAGGGAAAACAAAAGGAGGGAAATGAAGTGACTAAAATGCAAACATTTCAAAACAACACAAAACAAAACATTTAATTACGATCGAACAGAAAAAAAAAATGGGGAGAATAAACAAAATGTAGGTAGTGTACAACTCTAATGAAAATAATAATAATAATAAAATAAACATAGTTGATCTATTTCAAGTGTAATTGTTTTTGTTTTTGTTTTTTATTGTTACGGCACTTCCCCTGCGGCCAATGCCACCACCGCGTCGTACACCTGTAACACATTCCCCGAAGTTAAACTAAAGAAATCCGACAGTACTTGCCGTAGTAACGGTGCGGCGCTGGTAGACCCCATTTGGGAGATCTGCTCTTCAATACAGGTGAGCATAAAGTGAATTTTGGGGTACACATTCATGTACAAGTCCCTCACCACCAGTCGAACCCTTTTCTGTCGGGTTGGCGTCTTCTGCAGAAGGGATTGAAGATATCTCAAGTGGGACTCCACCGCGGAGAGGGTGATGGCACACTCCTCGAGCACGTCGTCGTCAGTGGTTGCTGCGGAGGAGGAGAACAGAGGGATATCAAACACCAACACAAAAGACTTTTCCAAGTCTTCAATGGTCCACCGCGGTCGGCTGTCCGCGACGGGGGCGACAGGAGCATAGGGATTGGGTTCCTTGCTAGGACGGGCGGGAGCAAAGCGGCGCGGTCGGCGGTGACTGCCAGTCGCACTGACACTCACATCTGTTTTGGAGTAGGAGATGGAAGACACCGCGAGGGAGTGTGTGGTCGAGGTCCTTTCCTGCCTCTCTCCGGTGAGAGCGAGGAGGGGCGACGTAGGGCCGTTGGTTGATAACGTAAAGGAAATAGGATGACGGGTGGAGTGTTCATAGTGCAACGACAGCATCAGAATGACCTTCATGGAGGACTGGTAGAGGAGACTGCCGTACTTGGCCGCTCTTACGGTAGGGTCGTACTGCGAGTAGACTTCATTACCCCTAAGGAGGGACTGCTGCCGGAGGGAGAGACGGCCTGTGAGAGTAGGGTTGGTAGTGGTGGTGGTATCCACCGCTGCAGAGGATGGATGCCATCCCTGCTCCTCCTCCTTCCCTTCCACGGAGGAGTACGCTAATGGTGGGGATGTGGAGCGGTCCGCCCCGCTGGAAAATGGCTCCAAAAAAGGAGGTGGAATAACACCAATAATCGTGTGGGCGTCGGAGGGCATGGAGAGGGAAAGTAATATTAAACTGTCCTTTGAAGGGCGGAGAGTCGATGTGGGCCGTGATGAAGATGACGACGACGTACGGGATGGGAACAGCTTATAAATCACTCGCTTGAGTAGTATTTTCCATTGCAAAGTGGTTTCTATGACCACCTCGCCGTTAGGATCTGTGTGGGAAGGGAAAAGAGCATCCCCATCGTCGCCGTCTTCATCGGCACTGGTCAAAATGTATACGATACTCTCCTTCTGACCCGCCAGTGTTCTCTTCCCGTGAGCGGATACCAGCGGCAATCCCTCCAACGTCGTTGGCTTTCGTTTTCTTTTCAGTGCTTCAAGGTCGTCTTGGCGAAGGGCGATAGAGGGGAAGTTTCCTTCGTAGTAGGCACTGCCGATATAGTGTCGCACCACCTGCAGACACGCCTGGCGACAGCACTTTACGGTTTCAGGAGAGAGTTTTTCTCGACACAGAAGTGCCAAATACTCTTGAATCTCCGTGTTGGAAAGAATGTAGGATAATAACAAAAGATGTACCACCTCAATATGAAGCAGATAATACTCCTTTTCCCATTCCACCACACTATTCGTCTTCTTCTTTTGCTCGTCTTCCCCGCACGATACGATTTTCTCAAACAAGACGGAGAGAATTAATCCATTCTTCAGTAAATGATGGGCTATTAATACTGGATGAATCAACAACATCCACCGCAAGGCGTGCGCGGCGGCGAACTGAGTAGAGAGATACCCTCCTCCTCCTCCATACGGCGACACGGACTGCTCTGTTGTGGCTGTTGTGGTGGTTGCGGTCGTTCGTCGTGACCCACTCGGCCACGTCAACATGTTCACTAAAATAGGAACAATAACAGCACTCGACGCTTCACTCACCGTATACTCGAGCAGCTCCACCCCCCGGTCGAGAGGGTCGAACCGCAGGAGCTGAGCAAAGAACAACAGCGCGGTGTGAAGGACAAGATTGTAAGGAAAGGTCCATAGTCGGTAGAAAAGAGTCGCACTTTCAGAGGTGTAAAAGAATAGAAATTCATCCGGGGAGCACGGAGGAGAGCGCTGTGGTATATTTTCAAGAACCGTAGGACCGTTCATGGAGTTGGAAGGGCCGAGAGGGAGAGGACTGTGATGCTGAAGAATGATCATGCAAATTTGGATGATCTTCACCGTATACTTTACTTTAATTTCTTCATTATTATTATTATTATTATTATTCTCATCGTCGTTATTTACCTCCTCGTTATTCCTTTGATGCCCTCCTAAAAGTGAAGCAGCATTAGTTTTCTTCACTCTGCCAAATCCTTTTGGATGAGAGTCTCCTTCTACACACTGTTGTTTCAAGTAACCGAATAGTATTTCACAGGTCGACGGGTGCCACAATATACAATCCTTATTACTATTGTTAGGACTGTATGGATTCTCGTGGTTGGAAATCTCCTCCGACAGACAATAGTGAAATAAACTCAGAACCGAATAAATAGTCTCTTCTTTAAGAGGGATAAACAAATCTTCATCGGTATTTTCCCATCCTCGTCGTCGTCGCTCCATTGCATCCTCTTCCCCCTCCAAATTTTGTTTTTCTTTTGGAAAGAAGAGCATCAATAAACTTTGCATCAAGAACGTTTTCTGATTCGACGGGTACAAAAACCGTCTTCTTACTTTTTTATTCTTTAACGTGATGATTAACAGCTCCAAGATGGCCACACAATTCTCCAGCAACAGCGTATAGTGATTCCCTTCTCTAGAGTACACCTCATCATCGTTGTTGTAGAAAAAGAAGTCAACACACTCGGCTAGAATCACTTCCAACATGTCCAAACCATTAAAACTGTCCTCCTCGTTGGTAAACAACTCTTCCAGCAGTAAACGATAAAACACATTTTCCTTTTCTTCCTCTTCCTTTTCTTTTTGATGGCCGGGAAGTGGTGGTGGTGGTGGTGGTGTCCGTGTATCTTTATCATTGCTAGTAGCACTGGGAAGGAGAAGGGAGGTCATCTTCTGTAAAAGTAATAGCAGAGCAGAAAGAGAGGCGCATCGCATGGCCAGCGTACTCCGTGAAGGGGGAGGAGAGGCACTACTATGAAACTCACCTACCCTTCCGGTAAAGGATTGCTCCAACACTGGATTAGGAAGACTGAATACTACTAAGTACGAACAAAGCGAAGACAACTCTTTTTTCCTATTATTATTATCATTATTATTATTATTATTATTATTATTATTTTCAGGGAATAAAACGGCACTAAATTCAATCGGAAATTGATATTTTAATGCGTGTAAGATTTCTTTTTCTATATTCTGAGCAGTCTTTTTATTTTTGTTCCCGTTTTCGTATGTAAGGCTTTGGATTAACTTCCACTGCGATTGCAACAACATGGATAGTGTATTCTTTGTGCTACTATAACTATTATTACTATTATTATTGGGATTATATTTTCGTTCGTTAGTAAAAGAAAATGAAGACGGACTCGTCTTGCGGCTCCTCATCCTATTATGATGATGATGATGATTATGATTATTATTAATCGTATTCGTTACGTTTCTCCCTCCGTCGACTTCCGCCGTGCTTGGGGAAGAGGCCTGTGCAGGTGATTCCCTCTCCCTCCAACTTTCCCTTTGCTTCGGTGGAGAGATAAACTCTGATGATGTTTTCCTTTCTCGTCTACTATTATTATTATTATACGGGTGGTGGTCTTCCAGTAAAGCTTCCCTCTCGCTGAGAAAGCTTACTGAATTTTTCTTCTTGAGAGGGTACAAGGAGGAGGAAGGGGGAGGACGGCGATAGGGGTCTTGATAGACATTATACTGACTCATATACCGGGGTGGGTAATTGCTATTATTATCCTTATCCTTATTATTATTATTATTATTATTATTATTATGGGTACGTGAGGGGGAGGCGGTGGCTTCTCTTTTCAAAGGGGAGCGATCCGCCGCTACTGCACTTTTATTATTATTATTACTATTATTATTATTATTATTGTAATTGGAATTATAGTAGTGGGTATTGTTATTTTTCTTCAGGGCCCTTTCCTGTTCCTCCCGTCTACGGCGTCGCTCGGCGAACGAAATATATTCTCCTGATTCCTCTTGCATTATTTATTATTATTGTTATTGGTTGTTGCTGCTATTTATTATTATTAAACTATTTTTTCTAAACACGCAGTTTACTTATCACTGCTTATACATATACACAGAAAGAAAAAACGGTGGAAAAAAGAAGACAATAGTTCAAAGTTTAATGGTGAGAGAGATAATTTTTCTAATTTTCAATTGGCTCCTTTTCACAGTACCAAAGAAATAGTATTATTAATACTACAAGTATATATTATTTTTCTCGATAGTAATAATAATAATATTATTATTATTATTATTTAGCGGTAATGATCAAACAGAAAACAAAAAAGGGAGAAAAAAAAAGGGATTACTTCAATTTCGATTCTGGAAGAATTTTTTTTCCCTTCCCCAAATTATTATTATTATTATTATTATTGGCAGTCGTAAATGTTTGTTTCGTAATAGCGATAGGGGCACTGAGTATATTATTACTATTATTAGTAACGGAAGGAAATAGAGGAGGCGGTGGTGGTGATGGTGGATTATCCCTTTTTCCTCCTTCTCTATTATCCGTAGCACTGTCGCTTACCTGACTATTATTACTATTATTATTGTTATTATTATTTATCCTTTGCACTCGACGAAGTACTCTAATATTATTATTATTATTATTATTATTATGATTGCCCAAGGGCAATCCAACTCCACTACTCGTCGTTGACATTCTATCTTCCTCGTTATTATTATTATTATTATTATTATTATGATGATGATGATGCATCATGCTGGAGAGTGAGGTAGGAGCAGCAGTCGATGTCTTTTTATACAATGGCCGCCTCTCCTCTCCTTTCTCTCCTAACGAAAAGCAAACCGCATCTTCTTTATTATTATTATTATTATTACTTTTACAACAGCAGCAATACGAATAACAACGCAATGGGATAAAAAAAACGACAGAATAAATACCTCGGCCCAATAAATTAAGTCCCTCTTTTAATTTTCTACCCATTTCTCTCAGTACACTCCCCAACGCATTACAGTGAGGATAAACTGAATGTAAAGTCGAACGGATTAATTGACAGATATAAAAAGAGGAAAAAAAAGAATTCACGGTGGAACCCAAACGAAAGAGAAGGGCACTAAATCGACGATAAATACGTATCATCACACTATTCTCACCACCCCACCCTTTATTATTATTATTATTATTATTATTATTATAATATTTATTATGAGGATGGTGATGATTAGGTTCACGTGAGCACGGAGTACTGGTAGAAGTGTAGTAAACATACAACAAAAGAAGTGAGAGAATAAGATAGCCAATACTAGCACGAATACAGCAGTTATATTTTTCTTTTCGATCCCAGCCATGTTTTTGAATAATAATATCCATGGTGAAACTATGTTCTAAATGAATGCTAATATTATTATTATTATTGTTATTATCACTCTCACCCATCAAGAAGGCGAGGATAAATAAAAACACACTACACAGTCCACAGTACACTGAGAGAAGAAACCAACACTCTTTTCTTTTTCCTTTATTATTATTATTACTATTATTATTAATCTGAATGTTATTATTGTGAATATTAAACTCGATATCGTTTCCTTTATCTTTTTCAGGGTCTGAAATTAACATTATTATTATTATTGTTATTATTATTATTTTTATTATTTTTTGTTATTTATGGTGGTTTAAAGAAACGGAAACTGTCAACAACAATAACAATAAAAAAGAAAAGAGGAGGGGGGCATCTATATTGCTAGCGATATTATATATTATTATTGTTCCTGATGGTAAAAACTAATAATAATAAAACAATTTCTTTTTATTTATTCAAAAATAATTTGTTAAAAGTTTATCGAACACTTTTAGAAAAAAAAAAAAACAATAAAGAAAAAAGAAAAAAGAAAAAAGAAAAAAGAGAGAATATAGTTTTTTCCAAATATTTATTCTTCCAACAACAATAATAATAATAATAATAATAATAATTACAGTGGTGTTATTTTTAACATCACACTAAAACTAACAATTTAACAATTACATCGAAATAATAATAATATTAACAAATTGAAATAAAACTGAATGTTAATAATGGGAAAATATTTATATAAATGTGTCAATTGTCTTCATTATTATTATATTTTTCAAAGGGAAATATATTAGTAAACAGAACAAAAAAAAAAACTTCAATAGTAATAATAATAATAATATATATATATATATAGTATAGAATGGATAAATAAAAAAATAAATAATAAAAAAACGATGCATATAATAAGAGCAACATCACTACGTATTTAACTAAATAAATGTATAGTGCTTTTTTTTACTTTATTGTGAGAACTAAAAAGGATAAAAAAAAAAATGAAAAAAAAAATGTGCAAAAATAATAATAATAATAATTCGTCGTGAAAAGATTACAAATTTGTGCCCATTAAAATTCAACTTTTAATTGAATTATTTATTATTTATTTATTTATTTTATTTTATTTGATGGGAGGAGGAAATGTCGTTTTTATCATTGGCCCATTATTACTACTAGACGGCATTTCTTTCCAATTATTATTATTATTATTATTATTATTGGAAGGGACTAGCGTCCGCTTCGCACTGAGCTGCACTTTAGCAGGCGCAGAGGGTCGACGGATAGGATCTAGTGGTGCACTATTAATAATAACCGTATTATTATTATTATTATTATTATTATTATTAGAAAGAATGGTATCGCTGGTAGAAACAGTAGGCACACTTCCCGCTCGTGGGGGACTATAACTGCCATTATCATTATTACTATTAGTATTATTCATTTTATTATTATTATTATTATTATTGTTTTTATTATTATTATACAGCGCATTATGAACAATGTTTTTCTTTTGTTGGTCTAGCGAAGGAAGTGCTGATTTTTTCCCTAAAACTAATCGCGTACGAGGAGGAGAAAAGTTATTATTATTATTATTATTATTATTTGTATTATTATTATTATTATTATTATTTCTGGCTTGAGCTATGCCGTCTGCGGCAAGACTGCTGCTCGTGCTAGCTTTACGACTAGGGTTACTACTAGTATTGGCGCTATTCCTAATAATAGAATTATTATTATTATTGTTCATAATATTATTATTATTATTATTATTATTTTCGTTTGGATTCGCTACTCGTGTTACGATACACTTATGCTGCAGCGAAACCGTTTGGATGGGTAAACTATTATAATAATTCAAATTATTATTATTTAAATTATTATTATTATTATTATTGACGTCTACCTCTTGTATCCGTCGGTCTAGATTCATCAACTTTGTCAGAGAAGGTCCTAGGGCGTATCCTTTACGTGAAATGCCAGTAAATAAAGAAGGATCAATTACCGTCGTGTGCACCTCTGGGGGTATGATTAATAATTTTGGTTCACTATTATTATTATTATTTACATTATTATTATTATTATTATTGGGGAGAGTCGTTTCAGACGTTAAACTGTGTCGTGGAGGGGCCGTAAAGAGAGGATTTAAATAAATAATATCCAAAATTAATGCCGATTGTGTTTTATTATTATTACTATGATTAACATTATTATTATTATTTTGATTATGAAAAGAAGGATGAATGGATTTTATCTGTTCGCCCAGTGGAGCGCTTGTCCAGCGACTCACAAAAGCAATACCTTGTATGGACGTAAAACTATCCCCCACCTCACTTTTATTATTATTATTATTATTATTATTATTTCTACCCTCCTCTTCTTTTTGAATCTTTTTTAACGTCTCGACGACCATGCTGTAAGGAAACGAGTTCGCTTTAACCGCAGCGTTACTATTATTATTATTATTATTATTATTATTATTTAAATTATTATCCGAGCGACTGGTCACGGAGGCTCGACGGCTATTACTGTTTCCTCTACGGGTGAGGTATTGATTATACTTGGCGAGACAGGACTTCATAATAGCATCCAGCGATGTGCTTTTACCACAGCGTGTAGGATTTAATAACGGCACTATTTTATTTAAATTATTATTATTATTGTTATTTTCATTGTTAGTATTATTATTATTTTCTACAATATAAAGGGCAAACTTTACTCTTTTAGATAGCGGAGCGGTTCTTTCCTTTTGCGACATGAAGGACCTAATACTACCCATTATATACTGAAATCGCGTGAGGGAAGTGGATTTATTATTATTATTATTATTATTATTATTGGAAGAGGTGGCGGTGCCTAGGTCTGTGTCCTGTAGCGAAGGGTCCATGTCAAGAAAAAAGACAATGATTTCATCCCTATTGAATAAATGGGATTTCAGTTCCATATTTAATATATTTTATTTTTTTATTTATTAATTTATCTATTTAGTATTATTAATAATAATCTATTCGACAGAGTTACAAACACTATCTGATCTAATGAATAAAAGAATGAAAGGGAAGGAAAATAGAGGGAGAAAAAATGGAGATTATATGTTAGAAAGAAAATTCAAAAAAAAAAAAATAGTCTTCTCCAACAAAAAATAAAGTTGATATATCAGACATTGTATTCTTATATTATTCGTAATGTTAATGATATTTAAACGAGGTTATTTTTTTTCTTTATTTTTTATTATATTTTTTAGCATTATTATTTTGGCATTTGCAATATTTTTTTTTTCCCTTTCCCCCACTCATTTAAATCGCTTCAAAGCGGCATTCATCGATAGCGGATCGCTATTCTCTTTTTTGAGCTTTTTTTTGGCAGGACTGATCAGAAAATCACTATTTAATTCATTATTGCTATTATTATTATCTACTTCCTTGTTAGTAAGGCGAATACGCTTGCGCAACTCCTGCGACGGCACCGCCGCATACCGTGCATCACTAGACAACTCCTTCAACAACTCCTTTTCTTTCAACTTTCGTTCCTTCTTTTCTTTTTGTTGCTGCCGCATAGCGTCTTCTTCCTCTTTGGAGAGGTTATCACGGTCGTAGTCGCCGTGAATGGCGTTGTACTCATTCTGCGCCCTCAATCGCTGCACCGCCCGACTGTTCCGCATCGTTTGTTTACTCTTCACCTTATCCGAAGTCTCTTTTTTATCCCACTTCTTCATCTTTCGCTCTCTCAGCTTCTCCAGTTTCCCCTTGACGGTAGAAGGGAGATGCGGGGCCTGCTGGAAGCCCAACTGCTCATCTAGCTCCTCGTCGTCCCCTGCATGCCAACCTCCACTGAGAGAGAGAGGGTTCACCCGCTCCGGGCCGTGATGCAACTCCTTCTTCCACTGCGCGCGCTGCTCTTTACGCTCCCGAATACGCTGTGCCTTGCGGTTCCGCTGTAGACTCTCTTGGTAGGCGGTCAGACGCGCCTCGTTGACACCCGGGAGGATGACATCCATGGAGATGGTATCCGGCGGTAACTTGTCGAGTAAATTATGAATCACACGCTCCTGACGGTGCCGCTCCGTCTCATGGGGGTTGGCGTAGTAAAAGTCAGGGCTCTCCTCTCCGGCGCCAGGGACCAGAAAGGAAGAAAACCCGTGACTGTGTCCGACGCCGAGGACGTCTTCAAAGGGTACGAAGCGCAGCTGATGACAGATCTTTCCATAACCAAGACCGAATTTGAGAAACGGGGAGGAGGGTTTATACTGGGAGAAGACATCATGGCTGAAGACCTGTACGTGAGTGCCCCCGCCGATCGCGACGAGGCCGCTATCGCTAATACTCAGTGATTGAAACTCGTACGGCATCGCGTACTCCTCCAAAGGCCTTAGGGTGCGTGTGTCCCATACTTTCATCTTGTGATCTCCCCCGACGGATACAAAGTAGCGACCGTTTGGGTGGAAGTGAAGGGCCTCCACCACGCTGGGGTGTGCCTTCAACTCCAATAAAGGATCGACTACGGTGGGACTCCAGAACTTTACGACGCCTTTTAAATCGCCGGTGGCTACCACCCCATTCTGCCGATTGACGTCCATCCTACTAATAGGGTTACGCACGATGCTGGGGTCCTTGCTGCCGAGGGACTGCCCGGTACTGATGTCAATATAATTCATCACCGAGAATTTGGAGGAGGCGGTGGCGAGTAGAAAGTGTTTGGGCAGATACGAAAGTCGATCCATGTGGAGAAACTGATGCCCTAGAATATGCATCTCAGTCCCCTCTTTCGTGTACATGTACACGTATTTTTTCTGTGCCACCGCGGACATGGTGTGGTCTACTAAATAGGTGAGATCATTAATTTTATCCTTTAGCTGCGTCTCCCCTAGCAGATTAAAATCCTTCCACTGAATGTTCGCCAAGTGACCCCGTACCCCGCCAAGGAGTAGATGCGTGCCGTTCTGAGTAAAGTCGATGTGATACGGACCCAAGGATGGATTCAGATCGAGATTGAACTTTTTCTGCTGCGTCTGTACATCCACGCCGGCGAGCAAGTCGTCTTGAGTCAGACGCTCTGGTACTTCTCTATCCTCCAATTCTAACGCCGCGTGCCGGGAGGCGCTGCCTTCGCCGGATTTCGCAAAAGGAGTGCGGCTCCGTTCGCCTTGATAGCCACTCTTGGTAAAGAGACTCAACTTGGCTAGCTGCTTTGGCACCCTACGGCTCCACTCCTCTCTTCGTTTGGTTCCTTTGTGATACAAACTATCACTTTCTTTAGGAATGGCGTGTCCTTGGACGTAGTGCTTCTCTTCTTGGCGGGTTTGTTGTTGAAGTTCTTCCCGTCGCTCCTTCATGATTTGTTTCACCCGCTCTGGCGACGTTTTATCGTTTGCATTTTCCTCCTTGTTGGAGTTTCTATTCGGCTTTAACGGTGCCTTTCCTGCCATGCTAAGCCTAGTACGTAGTAAGAGATGGTGTATGTGTGTTTCTATTCACCCGTAGAGAGGGACATTCATTAAAAGAAAAGAAAAAAGGAAAAGGAGAAATGGAATCATTTTGACAGTGAATGTACACGTATTGAAACACAATTTCAAGATACTGGTGTTTACTTTTTTTATTTGTTCACTTTTTTTTTTGTATTTTTGTTTTTAAACAAAAGGGAGACATGGATTATATATATAATATAATATGCAGAATTACCTTGGTCTCTTTCTTTTACAATGTTGGTGTCTTGTTGGACCCACACTACGCGCTCTCCAACATGCGCTCTAGTTGCTGTAGTATAAACTCCGACTGCCGTCGGTAGTTCTCCTCCAGCACCGAAAGCTCTTCTCGCATCGATGTATTTTTATTATTCCTCCGCCCAGAGGATGTCCTACTTTTCACCTTGGAGGACGCACGTGGTGCGTCAGGTTGGTGATGATGATGTTGGGGTGAGGTTCGGTGAGACGCTACGGCGGAGGGAATTCTCTTCTCGCTGTGTTTTCCTTCTCTTTGGTGATATCGGCGAGCGGAGGCGGAGGCGGCGCGAGGTGCCTGCTGGTGGACAGCATCGGCCTCTCTACTTGGACGAGATCGGCACCGCTGTTGGGTGCCTGCAGAGGAAGGGATGTTGGGGTGTTGGATAGAATCGTAATACATATTTTGATGCCTAGAAGTGTGGTGAGAGGAAGAAGCAGTCGTTCTGCCTCGCGCCGATCGTGAGCGGCTGTTGAAGGTATCTTTTTGGAACCCAAAGGGTGGAGGAGGATACGGATTGCTACGGCTGGGGTAGGGTTGAGGGGGCGGGCGGTGCTCCACCGCGGCGTAGTAGCGGTTGATATAATCTCTTTCCTTTTCCTTTTCCGCTCGGGTGGAGGGAGAGGAGCGGCGGGTGGGGTGGGCGGAGGAGGAGGGAGCACTGGTGTTGATGTCAGGGCGGCGATGACGGGGTATTTTAATCTCACTACTGTAGATCGACGCACGGTACGGCGGGGGTGCCCCTGCCCCTTCCTCTTCCTCTTCTTCTTCCTCCTGTAGTATGTTTTTGTGGTACGGTGGGTAGGAAGAGGGGTGACCCTTTCGTTCTATGGCTTCTTCGTGGAAATTCCCAGCGGCGTCGACGTCGTCTTCATTCTGATCCACCGCAGCCGAGGTGGACATGTTGGTCGCCCTTAACTGACTCCGCGCCAACAGCAGCTCTTGTTCTAATATTTCGTTAATCGTTAACGTTTTTTGAAGCATTTCCAGCAAATAAAGTTCTTTAGGGGAGTTGGTGAGAGCCGCTTTGGTCGGTCTGGGGCCCTCTTCCGTATTTCTATAGTGTTGGTGGTGGTACTCCCGCGGTGGAGGCGGGTACGGTGTCCTTCTACTGGGAAGGGGGGGTACCTCTTTTATGTTTTCTTTTCTTTTTCTTCTTTTTCCTGTGTCGGTGAGGACTGGGATGTCGTCCTCTAGTGGAATAGTAGTCGACGAGGGGTCGGCAATGAATTCTTCCTCTTTGAACGGCGGTTCCGTCTGACGGGCGGCACTGGGAGGAGTGCCAGCGACCGTAATCAACTGCCGCGGGGGAGGGGCGTGCCACTGTACCTCCTTCTCTCCTTGAGAAGTACTACTATTACTGCTGCTGCTGCTACTATTATCACTGTACAGTGGTTCCTTCCTTCTCTCTGCCTCCTTCTCTCCCTCTTCGTCCGCTACCGGCGGTGGATGGAGAGACGCTAAATTACGTTGTAGTATTTCGTCCGCTCGGGCCCTTTCAGAGGAGCTGTCCGAGGAGGAAGAAGAATTCATACTGAAACTCATCGGAACCCTAAGATGTAAGGATCAGATCTGTAGAAAAAAAAAAGAAAAAGGGGGGACAAGTATATATATATATATATGTATATATAGAGAGAGAGAGAAAAGAATTTACGTATTATGCGTTGATCGTTGAGAGAAGAGTGTTTACGCAGTCGTCAAGTCAAAATTGTTATACAGTGGAGAGAGAATGCCTCTGTACTTTCTATTCAACAATAATAGTAATAATACAATACTACTAAGCAAACTTTTTTTTTTGCTCCAATAAGGATCCTCATCCTCATCACCATCCCCATCGTCATGGACTTCATCTAAGCATTGATAATCTTAAACGCATCGCGTACATCCTGTCGGATGCGGATAAACTTTAACAATTCATCATTCGGAAACACTCGCAGCATGCCGGAACTCTTCACCTCCTTGATGTGGTCGAGTGGCATCAGTAATAGACTGGCTGTTTCCCTCAACATGAGAAACAACACCTCCACCACCGCCGCGCCTAGGCCGTCGAGAGAGGTAATCGGATGCATACACTCTTTATACGCGGTGACGTCTTGCTTGTACACAAACGCGCCTTTATCATTCGCCGTGAACGACTTGAGATGGGTAGAGATGCCACGGAAAAGAGTGACGCCGAGGGTGCGGACGAGGGAGCTGGGTCCTCCGTCGCCGTAGAGGAGCTGTTGGTAGTTCATGATGCGGGCTCGGGTGCGGGTGGCGGAGAGACCGGCCGTCATCTTCCCCGTTCCACTGTTCTCCGCTGCGCCTCCCTCCGTCGTCTCCTTCGCACTGCTACCCCGACGGCTGTCCAGACTATAGTGACTCTTAAACTGCAGAGTGGCGGGTTCGGTGAGGTCAAAGTGGTTCCGACTTTGACCCTCTCCTCCTGCCCCTTTGTTGGCCACCTTGGACGACAGCTGTCCGTGAGAAAGATTGATAAACTCCTTCATGTCCTTGAGCTGGGAGGTGAGGTAGTAGCAGAAGAGGGTGCAGGCCCTCGAGCACGGCGGGGCCATCGTCTCTTCCATCGTTTTGTTGGCGTTGGCCTTGACGAGGTAGTCCGTCTTTAGTTGGTAGTGTGTCAAGATGGACAAGGAGCGTATAATTACCGCTTGTAGACTGTAGTTTAACAGTTTCTCCGCCCGCTCGTCGAGCTCCTCCAGGTCCGTCTGCTTGGCCTCTTCCACGTCCTTTAACAGGAAGGGAGCAGTACGCACTAACGGCAGGCACACTGCGGCGATAGCATCGCTGAGAGACAGTAACGTGGACTGGGCAAAGAGGAGGAGGCGGAAGGCGCACTGCTGCGACTCTGGCTTGACGGGGTGTAGTAGTACCTCCTCTGACTTGGGCCGTAGTCTCCAGTTATCTCTATCCGCCTTGAGACACTGATAGGACTTGTGCAGCTCCTCCTCCAGGTACTTACCAAAGGCCTTCAATGCAACTCGTATCACATCAAACACATAGGGTCCTTGTACACGGGTAGGTGCATACACTTTTATCCGCTCGCACACCTCCGTAAAGCTCTCAATCATCAACTTGGCCTTGGACATGTGTGCCTCGCGGACATCCATAAACTCCCCGGGAATTGGATGCAGTTGTCGGGTGTACTGTTCCTCAATGAGGGTGTAAATACGAATCAAGAGGGCGGTTTCGGGCCGTTCGTCGCCGTAGAGGGCGCGATCGGGGAAGATAACGTCAATAAACTTGGACAAAAACTCCACCTCCGCAGACTGAAACAACTCTCTGAGCTCCTTCACGTAATCTTGGTAAAAAGAGTACAGACTGGCCTCCATGGAGAAGTGGTAGGAGATGGCGTCGGAGACACGACTGGCACTTTTCCGCCGGGAGCGAGGGGAGAGCGTCGCCTCCGCGTTGACCATAAATGTGTGATGGGTCTCCGCTAGTTTGACCTGCTGCATAATAAACGGCTTCACCACCCCATCAGTGACGTGCGACAGTAACTGCTGCCGCGCCGCGCTGGTCATCCCAAATACGGTCTCGACAATGATTAAATCCCTCTTAATGCGGTCGATTAAAAAGTGAAACGTCTTCTTGAGCTCTGGTTTAATAGTGTTCTTGAAGTGATCCATGGCAAAGAGGGGCGTAGGGGCGGGAAGAGGGGGCTGCCCTGGTAGCGGAGGGGGACTGTATTCACTAAAAAGAATCACCCCCAAGTCATTGACGGAGTGAGAAAAGAAAACACTCAAGAGGGCGTCGTTGCTGGACTCCAAATCGGCGTACAGGCGAGAGATCAGCTCCATCGTCTTTAATAAAGCACGGCCGTAATTCAAGTGAACTGCGGTTTCGGTGTGCTCGTCGTAAAACTCATTAAAGCACCCAATCACGTGGAACAGATCGGTCACCAACTCTTGCCGAAGCCACGCCGCGTAGAAGCTAATGTTGGAGGTGTGCTCCGTGACGTCCTCGAGCTCCTTCGCCAGCAGCAGTAGCCGCTGGCACCACTCCACCTGTTGCTCGGTGTACACGCGAGCGGCGAACAGGCGGTCGAACCCCGCCGCCACCATCGCCTGCTCCGCACGGTGCAGCTTGACGGTATGCAGCTGCAGCTCCTCCTCCTCTCCCTCACTCGCCTCCGAAGGGATTTCCTCTTCCTCCTCCTCCGGCTGCTCCGAGATCGCCGGACTGTTCGCCCTACTCGTCCTTCTACTGATGGCCGCGGAGGCTGGCTGACTGCCTTGCTGGAACTTCTGCGCCCTCGTGCCACTCCTCCGGAACACCGCCTTCTTCTTTCTTCCTGTGGCCTCCTGTGTGGCTGCAGGGGCGGCCGTCATAGCATCAGCGTCAGACTTACTGGTCCTCCGCGGCTTCGTGACCGGCAGCTCTACGTCCTCTTTGAGTCCGCTGCTGGTGACCTCTACCGGAGTTGTAAAGTACCGTGGATTGAACGAAGACACTCTTCCCTTCCCCCACCGCCGAGTCAGTGCCGTCCGCTGTGCGGCTCTGGCCTTGGTCAGACTCTTGAGCAGCGTGGACAGCTCTCCCTCCGAGACACTGGTGAACATTTTGAAATACTTTAGCAAGTGCGACACCGACTTCCCCCGCTGAACCCGGGAGTTGGACTGCGAGAGGTGCTGCTCGATACCCGCGGTGGCGCCGAGCGCATTCGTGACGCTGTTCTCATACCCCTGCAGCCGCTGTGTCGTCGCCTCCAACCCAAGCCGCACCTTGGCGAGCTGCCGCTTCGATTTTATCTCCACCCGCTTCCCCCACACCTCTTGTTCCTGGAGGTGGGACTCCTCCTCCCCCAGCAGTCGGTCCACTTCGATAGAGGCTTGCTCCAGGGTAGCGGCGAGGGCGGTGGCCACTTCGGTATAATCCACACTGTCCATCTCCTCGGTGCTGCGGCGTCCGGTGTTGAAGTAATCATAGGAAAGGTTGCTAAAGAGCGTAGAGCCGTCGTTGCCTCGCAGTCGGGCCCGGTCACTCCGACGCGAGGCCTCCCCACCTTCCTTAAGGGCCTCCCGCCGCTGCTGAATGAGAGGATTAACGATACGGAGGGGAATGTTGTTGACAAAGGTGGGTGCGGAGAAGGCGATGCGGGTGAAGGCCGCGGGGTCGAGCTTCAGGTCCACTGGGGCCATTATCTCTGTGATGGGCTTCACAGGGGGGGTGGAGGGGGTACCGCTGACGACGACGGTTGTGGGCGCTTCCCGCCGTGTGCTGGGGGGTCGTCGCGTGCGGCTGGAGGCCACGCCTATCGGATTCGTCTGATCCTCCTCATTGACCGCTGTCGAGGGAGTCGCCTCCGCCTCTCCTTCCTCTTCGCCTTCTTCATTAGGATCTTGAATAGCCACCACCCGCCGCCGGGCACGGGAGGTGCGCTGTGCTCGCTGTGAAATGACGGCGTTCGTGTGGGCGCGTAGACGGGCAGATGCCGCCGCTGCTGAGTCGACTGTAGGAGTACCATCAGTGGTAGCAATCTGCAAAGGAGGCGGGGCATCGAGAGTGAGAGGATCGGCGTGCTGGGGGGTGCCACCTCGGGTCCTATTGCTTCGCCGTATCACTCTTCGTGGGCGGTCCTCCATGTTTGACGAGAGGCTCTGTTATTATTTTTATTATTATTATTGTTTGTTTTACTATTTCCTTTTTTTGTTTGTTTCCTTTCTCGTGCAGTGTACCTGGGGGTTCAAAAGAGAATGAGGAAAGAAGTGACAGGAGAATGTGGAGCAGAAGTTATTGTGCTCCCTATCTGTATCTTTTCATAATTTTATTGATATATATTTTTTTTTTTTACATTTACGCCAAAAACACTTAAATAAAAGTTTTATATATTCTCACATTACTTTTCGTCCTGCTCTCCTATAAACAGATAGGACAATAAATAAATAAATAAAAATTGGAACAATGAATTACATATTATTTTTTTCTTTGAGAGCACAGTGGAAGATAGAAAGACATTTGATACCGAATAATAATAATAGTAATAGTAATATACATTGTCGTCACTAAACGACAAGCAATGCTATTGTTGTTGTTATTGTTATTATTATTATTGTTATGAGTATCATTTACGTTTTCTATCTTGTAAGTCATTTAGGTATTCTATAATTAAAAATAAAAAATAAAGATTGGCAATGTATCAGTTCTAAAGTCGAGTTATTGGTTTTTCTTCTCCTTTACGTTTTCCTTTTCTTGTTTTTTATTTTTATTGTTATTGTTATTTTTCTGCTTGTTCTTATTTTGACCCTCCTTATTGTTATTATTGTTGTTATTCTTATTCTCCTTTTCCTTTTTAGCATTATTATTATTATTATTCTTACTATTGTTCGTGTTGGAGCTGTCGTTTTCCTTCTTAGCGGGTTTGGTAGTAGTAGTTGTAGTAGTCTTCGCCTCAGCACCAGCAGCAGCAGCCGCAGGAGGTGGAGACTTCATCTTTTTTCCCTCTCCCTTCACGGGGGGAACGGCTCCCTGGTGCATGTCTTTGGACTTCCGGATACCTTTAGGAGAGGATGGACGTCGAGCACGAGGCGCGGGGTGCAATGACTGGTACGCCATCCGCTGTATCTTTCTCACCACCCACCACACAAAAACAAAGATAAAGATCAACAAGAAAAGCATCATGTAAAACGCGATGATAAAGTTGTAAAAGACTTCTTCATCGTCCATAAGGGTATCCCCGACGGTATCCAGCAGCTGCACAGCGGCGCCTTCTACATCTCTCTGGATCAATAGCCGAGACGCCCACCGCTGCAGACCGGAGAACACTTGAAACACAGAAGTATACCCAAAAGCGAAGTAGAGCGTAAATAAACGAAACCAGACAAGGTATACGAAAAAGTAGAGGAAGCAGTAAAGAACAATAACAGGGAAGACGATCACGACACTCAGGTTGAAAAGGAATTCCACTGCTGTGGGGACCTTACGGAAGAGATTACCGACGAGGACCATGTCTTCTTTTTCGTACACTTCTGCCTTCTCATCAAACTCCCTACGCAGTTCGGCAAAGACGTAAGGAAGCGTGTCCACGTACTCGGCTCGTATGTAGTCGACGACGCCGCGAAGGACAAGGCGGCCGAGATCGAGGTGAGACTGAAAGGAAATAAACTGCGAGCCGAACATGAATCGTACTTTTTCAAACATCACTTCCCACGACATCTTCTCGTCGTCTTCATCGTCGTCGTCGATCACGGGGTCGTTGGCGTGTTTCCTCTCATACCGCTCATACGAAAAATTTCGGTACGTTTCCGCACGCGCCGCGTGACGCTTTTGAATCGCATCCACGCAAGTGGCGGGAATGTCACCACCATACTTTTTAATCAAGTTGAGGTCGAACTGCCGCAGCTCTTGCTCCATCTTTTTCACCTCCTGTGCCAAGTCCTTCTTCTCCGACCCCTCGGTGGCATTGGATAGCATTTCCCTGGAGTAATCCAGCAGTTTTACGAGGTTGGAGCGGTTGTTGCCCAGTACCAGGTCGAGGTATTCGCGCACCAGATAGCGGCATCCCTCCGGCTGCACCTTTGCCTTCCAGCGGATCGTGCTGAGACCCTCCTCCAAGACTGGCAGAGACGCGTTGTTGTCCTTTTGGTCCACGTCTTCTGCGAATACATTCGCTTTATTGACGATGTTAGCACGCACACTAGGAGCACCGCTTCCCTCCTGTGCTGGTACTGGGAGAAAGGAGATGGAGAGGAGCGCGAGACTGCACAGAAAAAGTACTGGAATGAATTTCATTATTATTACTTTATTTATTTACTTTTTGCTTTTTTTGCTGGAAGTGTGTTTGGGGTATTATTTCGAAAAAGGATACTGTTCTAATGCAATGGCTTATGATTCACCAATGCTTAATGGTGTAAATGTAATATATATATATATATATATATAATAAATTCTTTAAAAATAACCATTAACAAATAAAAAGACCAACAGAGAAAAAGAGAGAGAGAAGAGAGGGAAAGTGCAGGAAAGTAAACCAAAGCTGTCCTTGTGTAATTTTTTCACAAAAAAACAAAAACATGTAGTAAATAAATAAATAAGAAATAATTTACTTCCACGTAAGTACAAAAAAAAAAATATACAGTAATAATGATAATAATATTTATAAATAACATCAGAAGGAGGGTTTATCGTTGGATGGATACGTTGGAAAAGGTCCGATCGATGGTCGTAAGTGTCTTCCCCATCCTACCCGCCCTATAGGCGGCATCCACGATGGGCAAAAAGTCATCCATCCCTTCAAACGCAAAAAAGTTTATTTTATTATGATTCCCAGTCCCCACATCCACGCGTATGTGTTCCCCTTTGAAGAAGAACATCACAGCAAACGGTTCGCGGTCGTGGGAGAGCTCATAGAGGGCATTGAACTCCATCACCTCGTTCGTGTTCACCAAATAAATAGTGGCGTATTTGCGTACTTTAGGGGCGAGTAATGTCAACAGGGCATCTATTTGATTTGTTTCTGAGTGGTACAGTGTTTCTAGCGAGTGAGAAGATGATGTGGTGGGTTCCTTTTTCTGTCGTTTCAGAGCCGGAGACACATCCTCTTCCTCTTGACGAGAAGAAAGGCTACTAGTATCGCTCTGTGAAGAGGAAAGGGCATCGGAAGCAAAATAGTGTGAAGGGGGTTCTTCATAGCTACTAAACCGAATGATTACTAGTTTGTCCGCGGAGTCCAACACAATCCTCCGATCCACATCCCACGCGGTTCTCAAGTGAGGTAGCTCTTCCATTTATACTGATTCTTTTATCTATTTATTAGTGGAAGAAAGAAAAAAAAAAGGCACAAGAAAGAAATTTTGGATAAGGGTAGAGGAATAGTATGTACAGGGGTAAACATTAAGAGTTGGAGTTACCATGTAAAATAAATAAAAATAATAATAATAAAGGAGTGTAAAAGTAAAAACAGAACAGTTGCTGGTATGTTTTTTTTTTTTGTTTGTTTGTTTGCTTGTTTGTTTGTTTTTTGTGGATCACACAATACTGATCGTGAGAAGAGGGATAAAAAAGGTAATAAAATAATAAACAAGGCTTGAAAACTTTAATAACGATAATAATCAACGACAAACCACCTCAAAATAGTAGATAAAGGAGTGTTAAGCCGAGGCAACCTTCTCCGCCTGCAATGCCGACTCTAACAGCTTGTCTAACACGGCCTGTGTCTTCCAGGTCAGTGTAGCATAGTGACGCGCCTCCTCCGCCTTCGCCTTCAGCACCCGCTCCTCCCCCTCTCCCTCCGGCACCAACGTCTCTGCAATGTGTTTCCACATATCCACTCGTTGAGTCCTTGTTGTTTCGTTGGGGACGGTAAACGTCTCTTCTTCTCTCCAGGCTACAAAGTCCGTCGGCTTTGGATTGCCGCTGAGGTCCTGCACGACACGATAGTAGGCCGCGTGCTCGTCACATTGGGTGGGATGAGCAAAGTCTTTCACTTGAATACTCTTCTCGGGGGTGTACACCACCGCTGAGTTTTGAAAAGATGTGTCAAAGCCACAAAAGATGGTGGCAAGGGTGGTATTGAGCACCTTACCATCCTCGTCCACGTCGCGAAAGAGGAGTTCGCCAGAGAACTGGGTAATTCCTTGATGTTTTCCATCCCGTTTCAGCACCCGCCCCGACACCTCCGTCGGCATTCGCTCCTCGACAAGGTGAAGAATAAACCGCGTGCAGTACCACCCCACATCCCCCAGACATCCCTGTGGCTCTAAAGAAGGGTCGAGCCGAATGTCTTTTCCGATAAAGTCCTCCCCGCCGTTAAAGGTGAAGTGTGTGGTGATAAACTTAATAGGGGCACCTATTTGATGGACTGTTTTTTGTATTTCCTGAATGCGGCGACTGTGGGAGAACATGGTGCCATCGACAAAGAGGAGCTGACGACGGTCGAGCTCCTCCACCCACTGACGCACCTCCTCCGCCGAGTTCGCGGTAGGCTTCTCCCCCACCACGTGTTTGTTGTGTTGCGCACACTTCAGCACCCACTCGTGTCGCTTCGAGGTAGGAAGAGGGATGTAGACGAGGTCCACGGTCTTGGACTCAATCACTTCATCGTAGCTACCGACTTGAGGGGCTTGATCATCGGGGATCTGCATAAACTGACACAACTCCTTCGCAAACGCAGTTCCCCTGGCGGTATCGCGGCAGCCGACGTACGTCACCTTACCGCCTGCTGCTACAATTGCATCCCACACCTGCCACGTGATGGACGCCGCGCCGAGAATTCCTACCCGAAGCCCTATAGAGGAACTGTCCGACATTGTTTTTTTATTTAATGTATTTGTTTGTTGTTTGTTTTTGCTTTTTTATTTTTTACTAGAACTTAATAGAGCAGAAGTGAAAGAAAGAGGAGCAAGTTGTTTTTTCTTTTCTAAAAAAAATACATTTCAAAAAAAAAAAAGATTTTACTCTTATTTTGACTCCAGTTTCAGTCATCATAGTCATCATCATCATAAAAGTAATCATAATATTCATCTATTTTAGTATCTATATATATTTATATACGGCAAAGAACCAACCACCACCACCACCACAACAACAACCTCCCTAAAGCGCATCGTAGTTCATCCTTTCCTCTAGTCCTCTAGAGACACTCTGACTCGTCTCCATGCGCAAGGATGCGGCCTCCTGCTCGCGAGTAAATGCCTCTCGCTCCGCC
>JADNSB010000008.1:263347-277254 GCA_019695575.1 Angomonas ambiguus | reverse complement strand
ACAACAACAACCTCCCTAAAGCGCATCGTAGTTCATCCTTTCCTCTAGTCCTCTAGAGACACTCTGACTCGTCTCCATGCGCAAGGATGCGGCCTCCTGCTCGCGAGTAAATGCCTCTCGCTCCGCCGACTCGTACAAACACTCCACCACGCGCTGCACCTTCCACAGTCGTGTCATGTACGTCATCGCCTCCTCCGGGTTAGTGACGGGGAAGCGACTAGGGTGACTCTGATCTTTTAACCCAGCAGCGGCGTTATTCGCATTAGCAGTGTTGTTGTTTTTATTCTGTAGAGACGGACGACGGCCAAACTTGGAAGGAGAGGTACCGCCGAAGCGTGCCGAGTTGGGGGCGGAGGTGCGACCACCAGCGGCCTCTTCCGCGGAGAGTTTTTGGTTCTGCAGTAATTGTCGCAACTTCACCGCGAGACGGACGTCGGCGTACTCCTCCGGAGGGAAGGCGCACACCCTCTCTCTCCGCTGACGCTGCGGGGCTCCTGTGGGGGAAATTGCGTTTTCCATCGTGACGAGCGTGTATGTGGAACACACCTTGGGCAGTTTCTTGACCGTCTCCTCCTCGCTAGGCTGTGTCGGACTCTCTGGTGAGGAAGACGAAGGCGCGCCTTCTTTATCGCTGTCTGACGGAGCGGCGGCGGTAGGAGAGACGGGAGCTCCATGACTGGGGGAGGTAGCGATGGGGAGGTCTGAGTCTTTAGGGCTGCGGGAGGTAGGCACTGGGGAGCTGCTGGGGGTCGCCTCATTCTCGGAGGTCTCTGGCCCAGAGAGCTCCAAGTCGCTGTCTTCATCGTCGGACTCCGCCAGGTCGCCCTGCTCTTCGCCTTTGTGAGTGTCCGTCAGTTCATCGCCCTCTACACGGGGGAATACCAAGTCCGACACCAGCACCTGTCCCTCGCTACCACTCGCGCTAAAGTCTTGCACCAAGGCCCCATCGCCCTCATTGCTAATGTAAAAGTAGGCGGCTACGATCGTGTGGCGGCTCATCTCCGCGGTGTCCATGATACGAACAAAGTTGCCACCGCCAGTTGACGTACCCAAATTCTTTTTGGTCGTTTCCTTCTTTGGAGTCGCCGCGGCTTTGCCTTTTTTCTTTCCCTTTCCCTGACCCAACGCCGCCTCCTTCGTCTCCGCGTTGTACTGATCAAAGTCGATAAAAAAGTACAACTCCCCCTCAACTACCGACGGTGACTTGGAGATGGGGTGACGGGAGAGGACTCGCGCCCGCACACTCGCCGGCATCGCCCAGTCAAAGAGAGAGAGGTAGTGCGCCATCACATACCACCCCACATCCCCCAGCACACCGTACAGCAAACGGCTCTTCTCTACATGCGGTGCCGACGACTGATGAGGATTATTTCGGGTGAGCATCTCGGATAAACTGTTGGCCGAGGACAGCTGGCTAGTGGCGCTGGTGACGCTGGCATTCATCGAGTCACTCCCCCGTCGCTTCCCAGAAGGACTGTCCTCATCCTCCGTCTCATCCTCCCTCTCCGTACTTTTATTGCGCTTCTCCTCTCCTTCACTCGCCTCCTTGTCCTCGTTATTGTTGTCTTTGGTGGTGTCGATGACTCTTTTTTGTTCAATGTACTGGGAATACTTGGAGGCGAACCACAGATCGACGCCACCGCCATGAAAAGGAACCACCGTCGTCGCGGTAGGGATCTTCTCGGTGTCGGAGAGCGGCACACACAGCTGCACCTGAAGCCGCTGCAGTTGACCAATCTTACAGGACGGCACTTTCAGCTTCTTCAGCTTCTCTTGCTCCGCGGTGAGGGCCGGCGATGCCTCCGCCGCCATCAAGCTCAGACGGCCCCTTCCTCTCCCTCGCAAGCTCAGTCGCCCTCTTGCCCTTCCCATCGCCGCTCCTCGTCCTTCCGGTGGTTTCTGAGGCGTCATGGTAGGAGGATTGACCCCTAACAGGCCTTTTAAAAACTTTATACGAGAAGAATCCGTCCATTGACTCGAGGCGCGGTCCATGAAGACGACTTTGGCCTTGTTGTTGTTCTTGAAGGTGCTGGTATCCATCAGACGAGAGATGGCGAAGCTGTGGGGGGCGACGGGGGGTTCTACCAGAACGTGTTTTCCTCTCTCCATACACGCTCGTATAAACTCCTCTACGGAGCCTTTTACCGGTTTTTTATTAGAAAAGCGGTTCTGAAACGCCTTGTTGTTTTTTCTATTATTATTATTATTTCTCTCGCCGCCTCCCTGACCCATGCGATCGACAAGACTGTTACTACGGGTCTCCAACCCCGCCAACTGATCCCCGTCCCGACAGCGATCATTGAACAAATCCGGGGAGGCGATGTACACCACGTCAATACTATCAAAGAAAGTATCGGGTATAATCTCCGCCATGAGCTGTTGTTGCTGCTCCTGTTTCTTCTGTCCTCCCATTTGCCGTTTCGAAGGCGAGGTGCTAAAAGAAAAACGGCCCCCAGCGGCAGGACCAGTGATGGTGGCGGCGGCGGTAGGGGTAGCCCCCTCCTCCTGCGCCTTGTGTGCCGCCTCCTTGGCCTGTTTCTTCTTGAGCAGTCCCGCCGCGGAGAGGTCCGTGAGCAACGTTCTCAAGGCAACGGGCTTTACCCCCCTCAGTGGATCTGGCGGCGGCGGAGGATCAGTGAGTTTTTCTTCTTCCTTTCCACTCTCTCCTTCTTTGGCGGTGGCGGTGGCGGTCGTCGGTGTGGTGGTCGCCGCTAGCGGATTGATGGGGCTGGTCATGGAGAAGGGTACGGTCCCTCTCCGCTCTGCTTCCTCAGGAGTCTTTTTTTCCTCCGACTCGACCGCCTCTTCGACTGGTTTCACCTTTGGTAAATCAAACGCATCGATACACCCTCGAATAAACGACTCTGCCTCACGCACCGCAGTCTTGTCCATCACTGTCCGCTTCGCCTCTTTGCTGTTTTTGTAAAAGGCGGTGAGATGTTCTATATTAGCTTTATTATTTCCAGTGAGGGGCGGAGGGACGCGACAGCCCTCTTGAGTGACGTGCGCCACTCCTTTGACATCAAAACCACACTGATGCAACACCCAGTACAGGTAAAAGGCGTTGGCCGCCGTTCCTACAATCAACACCGTCGGTCGATCCTTCGGTTTCGGTTTTCCTGCGTCAGGAGTAGCTGTAGTAGCACCTCCTCCTGCTGCTGCTGCTCCTGCTGGTGTACTGATGGCGCTGGGACTAAGAATACTACTGAAAGGGTTACTGACATTATTGCCAAAGAGTCCTCCCCCAACACCACCCGCAGCATTGCCTCCAAAGTTAAACAAACCACCGCCACTACCGCCACCACCGCCGCCAAGACCTCCTAGCAGAGATTTAAATAATCCACCACCACCAGCAGTGTTACTAGGAGGAGAGGTACCGAAACTGAAGGTGGGCTTGCCCGGATTAGTGTTTCCAAACATAATATATAAATGTATGTATGTATGTGTTTTTTTTTTAAAAAAAAATTGGTTTACAATACTCTAACACTGGTATATTATTTATTATATTATTTTTTATATAGGTGTGTATATAAAAAGTATCTAATAATCTATGCTACACTCTAATAGGGTGTTTGTACGCGTACTTCACCTTTTTCTATTCTTATTATTCTTATTATTGTTTTTTATTATTATTTTGAAAGGATGAAGGAAAAAAGAAAAGGTATGAAGAATAAATCGCAAAAACAACAAAACAAACCAGAAAAAAAAAAAGAGATATAATCAAAGAAGACAAACAAACTTATTTTTTTTTTTATATAGAAAACAGTATTTAAAAAGCGTTAATTATATCCGTATATAATAGGTTAGATTCTATGGTATTACGGCTCTATGAACTTGTGCTTGGGAAAGACGACAACATTTAAAAAGTTAAAAAATTAATTTTTTTTTTAAAAAAAAAAGGAAAAAAAAAGTCAACCAATAACTAAACTATATAATATTAATAATAAGCATGAGGGAAACAAAAGAAGCCATTTCTTTAGTTTTTAATTTGATTTGATTTTACTACTAAATTACTTCTTCTTGCCTTTGGTCTTGGACACCCTCTCCTCCTCTCTCGCTAAGTTTTCTTCCGCCGCCTTCTGCAGTCGTCCTAGTCGTTGATACGCCAACCACCAGTCCGCATCCCCTCCTTTTTTCAATTTATCCGCGTCAAACGTCGCCCACTTTTGTTCACAGTCGCCATGCTTAAACTTAGCGCTACAGTGCTTGCTGGCTTCTATCCACGCGTTCAGCATCACATCCATCGCCGGTCGTTCCAAGTTAGCAACACGGAAGTGATGGGCGACACGGAAAGCGACGAGACCTAGGCCAATCCATTGCCGCCACTCCATCACCTCAAACTCCGTCGCCATACTTAACCACCGACTCGCATTATCGATAGCTTCTTGCTTCGTCAGCGGGAGCGGCACCGGCACCGGTTTAAACACCTCCTGCACATCCCCCTCCTCATACGCCTCCTTGCTAAGGTCGGAGGTACGGGAGGCGGAGGAGGGAGGGGTGTAGGTTTTGGTCATGGGAGGGTCAAAGGTGAGCAGACGGCTGTAGGTACCGGGGGCACGCACACAGACGGAGTGCAGCGCGGCGGCCTCGGGGGAAACAACCCCGTCCTTGAAGCCGATATTCCACTTGCGGTCCTCAAACACCACAATCGCGCTCGTGCGGTTCTCCTTCATGGAACTATACATTCTCAACATACCATTCGTCCGATAAATCTGTAAATCCACCGTTGGGATACGTTGCTGAAACCGAGAAAGAAACCCCGCCAGGCTTTCATAATCGGCAAACGCTACATCTTTTAACTTGGTATGAATGTGAAAAGAAGCCTTCTTGAGGTTGGGGGAGTTGAGAATCACTTGAGTTTCAATCTCTTCCCCTATTTTTTCAATCTCTTCCTGTAACACGACGCACACATCCTCGAGCACCTTCACCTGATACGGGCGGATCTTCGACATACTCCAGTGCTCCTGTGGTACCGGGCAGTCCACGTCTAGTACAACGTCAATAGGAGTGTGACGACGACCAAAAACGGCGTGAACCGTGCGAATGGTATCTGGCATTCCTACAATAGCACTGCTGGCAATCTCTAGCGGTGTACCGGGCCAGGCAAAGAACTGACAGCCGCCGGCGGGGAGGCGACGGGCGAACAAGGCGTCTGCCGGTGAGCACAGCGGCGCCACCTCTTCAATCTTGAATCCCTTTACCATTGGGGTCTTCTTGGAGGTGGAAGGAGAGGCGGACGGGGTGGCGGGGGTGGAAGAGATCCCTCGTAACTCCCGACGGAGGGCTTCTCCCTCATCCATAGCCCGCACCTCTTGCTTCACTTTTTCCTCTTCCGTTGATGGCGTGGTAGTCTTTTGCTTGGTTACCTTTTTGAGGATCTTTTTCTTTTTTTTAGTCGGGGAGGTGGAAGAGGTGGAGGGATCGACGGCGGCGGCGGCGGGGGTGCTGCTGGTGGTGTTCCACCGTATGGAGAAGGAAAGGGGGGAAGAGAAGGGGTTCGTAGTGGAAGAGAGGAAAGGACAGACGCCGGTAGTGGCAGTGATAGCTGCAGGGGCCCGTCGTGCTACGTAACTGAAACCAGCTCGTCGAAACATACTGCACGCGGATGGGTTTCGCTTTATTTTGTTGTGGTGGTATTGTTTTCTCCCTAAATGGATAGGATTAAAGTTCTATAAAGTTGTTTATTTATTTATGGTGTTCCTTTTAATTTTTTTTTCTTAAAAGTACGTTACGCAGATACAGTTTTTGCGTATGAGAAGAAAAAAAAAAAGCTGAAAAGATTGGAAAAAAAAATAGGAAGAAAAAGGGTGAAAAAATCAATTTAACAGTGAACAATAAAAAAAAAAAAGACAACCGTTCAGTTTCTATTAATAAATTAGTTTAAGGAGATACAATAAAAATAAAAAAGGAGAGCATTTTTTCTTTTCTTTTTTTTACCTCTCTCTAAACGTTTTCAGGTATAATATTTATGGAACAGATAAATAATAATAAATAATTATAATAATATTTCGTTTTAATGGGGGAAAAAAAAAAAGAAACAATCAGAAACGAAAGAAGCTGTATTTACAGATATTTCTTTCCTGAAGGTGATGTATAAAAATAAAAAAGGGGGGAAAGTAAAAAAAAAAATAAAAAATAATAAGCGCAATAAAAATATATCCCGCTGATATTTTCTTTTCTTTTTTTTTAGTTTCTCATTTAGATTCTTTTTTTAATTTTTTTAGTTTAAAAGAAAAAAAGTGAATCCCGTTATCGAATAATAATAAAAATAATAATATATAAATAACTAACGCAAATTTATAGTAAATAATGAAACAGAAAAAAAAAGAAGCAAAAGAAAAAAAGAAAAAAAAAGGATAGAAAATACATGTACAACCAATAACCATTCCTTCTTCTTTCTTTTTTTTTCTTTTTTTTTTCTTTTCCCTTTTCTTTTCTTGTATTTCCTTTTTTTTATTTTTATTGAATGTTTTCAAGGACGGTGGAGACGGCGGTCTTATCATCGCCTCCCATATTCACAGTGATGCCTCGCTGCGGCCGACGTGCTATTTGATAGTCCCCACACAATCCCTTCATCTGCCGATACACCTCTACTATTTGTTTGACGCCGGTCGCTCCCACTGGGTGTCCGAACGCTACCAGACCACCGCCGGTGTTGACGGGCACCGACCCCTCCAGCGAGGTGGCCCCGCTGTGCAGGAAGGCGGCGCCTTTATCCTCCTCACAGAGTCCAATCGCCTCGTACATGAATAACTCGGTAGGAGTGAAGCAGTCGTGCACCTCCGCGACTTGCAAGTCGGAGGCCTTTATACCTGCGAGCTCCAGCGCACGGCGGGCGGCGGCGGCGGAGGTGGGCATGTGCGTCCGCTGCGACTCGCAAGGATCATACAGATTCCCGGTCACCAGCGCCATCGACTTCACCTCCACCAGTCGCTCATCCTTGACGGAGAGCCCTAGACGACGCAGACCCTCCTCGCTCGCCAGCACCACGCCAGCCCCTCCATCACTCACCTGGGAGCAGTCGGACAGCCTCAAGAAGGGCTTATACGCCTCATTGCCGAGGAACTCCCTCGAAGGATCGCTGGCCGCCTCCAAGGACAGCTTCACCTCGTGCATGTGGGCGAGAGGATTCTTGTTGGCGTTTTGGTATGCCTTTACGGCTACTGTTGCTATGTCGTTCATTGTGTACTTCCCACTCTCCACACACGCCTTCATGCGACGGGCAAACAAACACGGGAACATAAAATCATCCAGGGAGCGCTGCGTGGCGTAGTGGGCCGCCCGTGCGAGGTAGTCGGCGCCCTGACGTGCCTTCACCGTCGTCTGCACCTCCGCTCCTACCGCCAGTCCAATCTCCGCCTCCCCTGCCTTAATACTTTGCCATACCTCACGGACCGCAATACCGCCCGAGGCGCAGGCGGCCTCTACTCGCAGAGAGGGTTTAAACAAGAAGGGGTTGGGAGAGCCAGGGGCAGCGCCGTACACTAAAGCCCCCGCGAGTGCGGCACCGAGATGACCTTGATTGTTATACAACTCTCCCGCAAAGTTACCAAGACATAACGTGTCGATCAGTTCCTCTTTTCCTTCCAGCTGCGTCTGTTTTAGGGTGCCCTTCACAGCGGCGGTGATGGTGTCTTCCAAGGTGGGGTTTTTCTTGCTGCCAAAGTCTTTATGACGCTTGTCAATAAATTTGGAATTTCCTTTGCCGATGAAGGGCGTGATGCAACCCCCCAGCACGTACACCTTCTTGGAGGCCAACCGAAGCGAATTAGCGCGGAGCATTATTTATTAATATATATTTATTTTACTTTTATTATTTTCTGGATAAGAAAATTTTAAGGAGGAAAAAAAAAAAAAAGAACTTTAATATTATTATTGTTAATATAAGATATAAGGAAAAAGAGGAAGGAGGAGAAGGAGTATGAATTAATTATTTTTTTCATTCCACCAAAAAAAAAAAACACCAAGTTGATGACAGAAAAACAATTTATACTTCACATTATTATTATATAATTTTTATTTTTCAACTACTATTATATTCTACACTCACATTCCATATAGACCTCACTACTCACTACTATCCACTACCTAACTGCGTATATATATATATATAGATTCTAAAAAGAGTTTTTCTTTTCTTTTGCTACCAGCGATAACACATATATTGCAAAAAGAAAAAAAAAAGAGGAGATGGCGGTCCGCATATTAACGTGTACCCTCCCATCCATTCTTTCCCACCCACGGGCTACCCACATAGTAGTGGCGGTATCTAATATAAGTATCCGAGGTTGGGTAATCCAACGTGTTGGGCTTGAACGTTTTACGCAGCTGATTCACCTTTTCTTCATCGTAGTACTGTAAAAGGCAGTCAAAGTGGGCTTCGATTTTATATTCGCAGCTACCCCCTTGAGCGAGGCAAAAGTCTCGCGCCCAACGTGTTTCAGGGCACTTGAGTCTAGGGTTCTGATCACTACAGGGAAGTGGTACGTTATGCTTCGGATACTCACTTAAGATGGAGGGGAAGACTTTCCAAGTTTCAATGCCCATTTTTTTTTATTTTATTTAATGAAAAATAATAATAATAATAATAAATTTTAAAAAAGTGTTATTCTCTACTACTAGTAAAAAAAAAAAACAAAAAAACAGAGGGAGAGAAACAGAAGGAGTTTTACACGTTTTTACTGTATATTTGTTTCACTATCTTCATACACACACTTTACCTCTACAAAACCTTATGAATATACCTTTTTTTTTACTTTTGTTGTGTTGTTGTTGTTTTTTTAACTATATTATTTCTTTTTTTTTATTATTCGATAAAGTTTCGTTTATTTTTAATCCTAATCATAATAATAGTAAGGATAATTCCCTCAATCTCCACATCCATCCTCTTTTTTATTTTCCTTTTCTTTTAGATTTTAGACTTGGTCAACACAAATTCTTTCTGGAGTGCTATCAGCTCTGGAATGACCGCAGAATTCGCCAACGTGGAGAGATCGCCCATGTCATCATACTTTTGAGTGGCGATCTTCCGCAGCACACGACGCACAATCTTTCCGGAGCGAGTCTTGGGCAGTCCAGCGGCGGAGGTCGGATGTAAATAATCTGGAGTTGCTAAGGGTCCAATCACCCCTCTTACCGTCTGCTTCACCGCATCGAGCAGCGCCTTGGTGATCACCGTCCCCTCTTTAAAGGTAAGAAACACGTAAATGGACTCGCCCTTCACTTCATGCGGCACGCCCACCACGGCGCTCTCCACCACCGCGGGGTGTTTGTTGACGGCATTCTCCACCTCACTGGTGCCGATGCGGTGACCACTGACGTTCAATACATCATCAACACGACCGGTAATCCAAATATACCCGTCCGAGTCCCTTCTCGCGCCATCGCCGGTGATGTAATAACCTCCTTTGGCAGAAAAATACGTCGCCTCAAACTTTTCATGGTCGTTTAATAAACTTCTCGCAATGCCTGGCCACGGGGCTTTGATGGCCAGCAAACCCTCCGCCGCCGTTTCCGTCTTTTCTTCCAAAGTCATGGGATCAAGAAGGACGGGAAGCACGCCAAAGAAGGGGAGAGAAGCACAGCCGGGTTTCTGCGGGGTGCAGCCTGGAAGTGGCGTGATCATATGACCACCCGTCTCTGTCTGCCACCACGTATCCACAATATCGGCATTCCCTTTCCCGACGACTTTATAAAACCACCGCCACGCCTCTGCGTTAATGGGTTCTCCCACAGAGCCCAATACACGAAGGGAACTGAGGTTGCACTTGTTCACGTGTTCGTCACCCAGCTGCATCAAGGACCGAATGGCGGTCGGCGCGGTATAAAAGATGGACACTTTATACTTTTCAATAATCTCCCACCACCGCGATGCCGTCGGGTAATTAGGAAGTCCTTCATACAGAATGGAGGTCGCACCGTGAAGGAGAGGGCCGTAGACTAAATAACTGTGGCCGGTGATCCAACCCACATCGGCGGTACAGAAGTAAACATCTTCTTTATGATAATCAAAGGTGTATTTGAAAGTGGTACCGGCGTAGACCATATAACCAGCGGTGGTGTGCAGGATGGCTTTAGGAGCACCCGTGCTGCCACTCGTGTAGAGCAGAAAAAGGGGATCCTCCGCATCCATCCATTCGATGACGTCATCCAGAGAGCTGGGATCGTACTGCTGATGCAAAGCATGATACCACACGTCTCTTCCTTCTTGCATTGGAACGGAGGAAATTTTATTCTTCTTATTATTGTTATTATTATTATTATTTTGGAATACCAAGCAAGGAATAGAGAGTCCAGCGGACTCACAGGTGGCCAGGGCGGCGTCGGCGCTCTTCTTTAGCGGAATGACTTTACTCCCCCGGCGCGATACATCACACGTCACCAACAACTTGACGGTACCAATATTATACTTGTCATTATTATTATTATTATTATTACTGTCTTTATTTTTAACGTTGGAGGCGCTGAGGAGGCGGGTGGCGAGGGCGGCGGCGCTGAACCCACCAAAGACCACACTCACCACTACGCCGATGCGGGCGCACGCTAACATGCATTGAACGGTGAAGGGAATCACAGGCAAATATAACACGACAATATCACCTTTTTTTAACCCATAATGAAAACGAAAGATGTGAGAGAGTTTTTTCACGTCCTGTAGCATCGAACCATAAGTAATAGCATTCGGTGGCAACTGAGAAAGACTATTATTATTATTATTATTATTATTACTATTATTAATATTAATATTATTATCGTTATCTTCATAATAGAAGCAGACCCGTTGAGGATCGTGACGATCCAGGCAGTTGTAACAAACATTTGTTTTACTGTTGGGGAACCATTGAATAGAAATGGGGCCTTTACTTTTATCAAAATTATATTCACACACTTTATTATTATTATTATTTTCGTCATCCCAGTACTGTGTAAACGCATAATCCTCCTTGGCAATACGGCTCCAAAATTTTTCTGGCTGTTCTATCGATTGATGGTATAGTAATTGTCGTTGAGTTAATGAATTACCAATATAACTCTTCTCTTTATTGATTTCATTTCCCTCGTACACCTCTTCGGAAGAAGGCACTTGAGTCATGGCTGCTTAAATTCAAATTTATTAATTTATTTATTTATTTATTTTTCTTCACTATTATTACTAACAATGTTAATAATAATAATACGAAGAAAGAAATAAAAAAAAGGGAGAAATTGAAAAAAAAAGTATCTTATTGTTTCCATTAACAGTGAATTTCTTTTCAGTAAATAGGAACAAAAAAAAATTAATGGCAATAGTAACACTAATAATATTAATAATAATGAAAGGTGTTTTTTTTTTTAAGAATAATAATAAAAAAAAAGAGAGTTGAATTAACATAATTTTTTGTGTTTTAATTTCCATTAATTATTTATTTAGTTTTTTTGGTGTGGTTGTTTTTTTTTTTGTGGAATAGGAAGATATGAATATGATGAAAGGAAAAGAGAAATATTATTATATACTTATCATTAAAAAAAAAGAATTACAGAAGAAAACTAATATGAAAAAACAAATATGTTTCACCAACACGGAAAAAGGAAAGAGAATATATAAAGTGAAAAATAAATAATAATAATAATAATAATAATAATAATAATAATAATAATAATTAAAGAAGTTATCAGTCGCAATTACTTTACAAAAGGAATAAAAGGAAAAAAAATAACACGAATAAAAATGACGAAAATAAATAAACGTAATAGAAAAGTCGATAATTATTATTATTATTATTACTAATGTTGGTGCTATTCTTTTTATTGTTCATTTATATCATTATTATTATTATTATTAGTATTATTACGGTTTGAGAGGGGATTAATTTATGAGAGTGAGAAAGTAAAAAAAGGGGAAAAGAAAAAAACTTTATTGTACCAAAGAAAAAAAAATTGTTCTCAAAAATAGTTGTTTTTTTTTTACTTTACTTTCAATGTCCGTCAATAATATTATTATTACTAACATTATTATTTAATATTTATTTGTTTTTCTTTTTTTCATTCGTCTTTTTAATAATTTTTTTCTTATTTGTTTTTTGAAGAAAAAAAGGTAAAAAAAGTAAAACTTAAATAAATAAACTGTACAAAAGAAAATAAAAGAAAAAAAAAGAAACTATTTACTCATAATTGTTTGTTTGTTTGTTTTTTTGTTACTATTATTTATTTGTTCGCTTTTTTTTACTTTATTTTGTATCTTTTTTTTTTTTTTAATATTTACAAAAATGTTGTTATTTATTTATATTGATTTATTTATATTATAAGCAAAGAAAAATAAATGTAAAGTGAGAGAGGGAGAGAATAATAATAATGATAATAAATGATAAAAAGAGAACTTTAATATATTTATTTATTAATCTACTGAGTTTATCGTATGAAAATGAATAGAAGAAAGTAAATTAAGAAATTAAAATTAAAAAAAAAATAAAACTATAAAAAAAAAGTGTATAAATATATATATATATATATATAATTCAAAATACTTTGTGAGTGTCTTTCCTTTTATTTGATTCTATTTTCCACTACAATGAATGATTATATTACTATTTATTATTATTATTATTATTATTATTAAAAAAAAAAAATATTATTATTATTATTATTATTGTTGATTTTGTTTTTCTTGTGTTACCTTCCTTGAAACTCATTTTTCTTATTTTTGTTTAAAAAAAAAAAGTAGTTCAAAAAAGTATTCCCACAAAAAAATTAAATAAAATAATAAATAATAAATAATAAAGTGATTATCATATAAAAATACACTTCATTTTTTTCTTTTCCGTACTATTATTATTATTTATTACGTATTGTTGTTTTTGTTTTCTTCTCACGTATTTTTTATTTTTATTATTTTGTTGTTATTTATGTTTCTGTTTTTTTTTTAATATATATAGTACTTTGTTTATTTATTTATTTATTAAAAAAAAAAAACCGTATCCATTAAATAAAATAAAAAATCGGAAATGAAATTAAAAATAAAAAAAGAAAGAAATAAAAATTCGCCATTGTGTTTATTACTAAATAGTATTATTAGTAATAATAATAATAATAATTTTCATACATATATATGAAATATTTTGTTTTATTTACATCCGAAATTAATAAAAAAAGGGGGGCAGAAAGGAAAAATCTTTTTATATCCGTATATATATAAATTAAATAAACAAAATAAATAAATATTGCTCAAGAAAATAAAAAAAAATGGGGAGAGATAATAAAAGTGAATAAAAGTTTGTTTATTTTTTGAGAAAAAAGACGAAAAGAATGAAAAAAAAAAACAATTGTATAGTTTATATGTCGATGATATATTATTATTATTTTTTGGTTTTTTTTTTCTCCTTCTTTTATTTATTTTTTATTTTTTTAGTTTATTTATTTATTTTATTTTATTTTGTTTAGTCCATTATTATTATTTATATATCTTTTAAAATATTATTATAATTATTATTAATATTATAAAAAAAAAGAAGGGGGAAAGGAATGTTCCTCTTACATTAAAGACGAAGGGTATGCAGGAAATAAAAATTCATAATTGCTATTATTACTATTACTGTTATTATTATTGTTATTATTTAAATTATTATTATTATTATTAATATTATTATTACTGTCGGGTAGCGGTGGAGATTGTCCTCCAACGTAGGGAGAAGGGTAAAGGCTTTCCGTCGGCTCTCCACCATAACTAAAATTATTATTATTATTATTATTATTATTATTATGATTATGATTATGATTATGATTATTATTATTATGAGGTGGAGGTGGTGCTAGAAAAAAAGGATGAGAAGGCGTCATCGTAGTCGTCGTATAATACTGAGGAGGAGGAAAGGTGCTCATATTATTATTATTATTATTTAAATTATTATTATTATTATTATTATTATTATTAT
>JADNSB010000008.1:233931-254825 GCA_019695575.1 Angomonas ambiguus | reverse complement strand
ATCATTCGGTGTAAATACCGCCTCGCTTTTTTTGCCGCATTACTTTCTTTAAACGTAACGTTTGCCATTCCAACATTATTATTATCATTATCATTATTATTATTATTATTATTATTATTATTATTATTATTATTATTATGATGATGATGATGCAAGCACCAGTGATGGACGTGCTCCACTGGCCCAAAGTGTTCGCATAAATGAGATATATTACCGCTACGATAGTGAGTCGGAAGACCGGAAATAAAAAGGGTGCGGTACGGCGCCGCTTCCGTATCGAGTGAGGAGGGATTTAATTTATTATTATTATTATTATTATTAGGATCGGAGGATGGGTGATGAGGGCTGCTGCTGCTGCTAGTAGTAGTAGTACTGCTATTATTGTTAGTGTTTACGACATGTTCTTCATCCTTTTTCTCGTGGAGGTTAGGATGACTAACTTCATTATTATTATTATCAGCATCTTTATTATTATTATTATTATTATTATTACATACTTCTCTGCTATAAAAAAAGTTAAAACCAGTAATCTCTTGTTCCTTATCCTCCTCCTCTTCATCCATGGATTTTATATTTTTATTCGGAGAAAAAATAATATTTCCTTCGCTTATATTATTAATATTATTATTATTATTATTATTAGTATTACTAATACTATTCATATCCTCCTCATTATTATTATTATTATTATTATTACTTTTATTATTATGATTATTATTATTAGGGGTGCTATTATTATTATTACTATTATTAATTTCACTGCCCTCTACCTCTTTACCAAATGACGCTAATAGTAACATGGAAGGGGTTTTTCTGCAGCTCATTATTTTATATATAATTATATATAAAATAAAAATAAATTAAATTAAATCGCTGTTGTTGTTTTTTTAAAAAAAAGGACTTATCACACAAATAAATAAATAAACACAAACGATATTTACTTATATTGGAGAGAACACCGATGTCAGAGAGGAGAATAGAAAAAAAAATAAAAACAATAAATGACAATTATTAGATTTATTCTTAACTTTTTTTTTGGAAAAAGTGTGAATATAAATTATACTATTGTGTGTAATAGGACAACAACAATTAAAAAAGAGAAAAAATCTAATAATAAAACAGAAAAAAGAAAAAAGGAGAGAGAAAAGAAAAATAAAACAGTAGAACGCAGACGAATACAAACGAAACATAAAAATAGATTGAATGTATATAAATATATATATATATAATAATAATAATAATAATAATAAAAAAACATAACTTTAGAAATGCAAACATACATTCTAACAGCTAAAAGCGAAAAAAAAACAAAAAACATAAAAACATAAAAAAAAAACACGGAAAGAAAATTATAGCACTCGCATAAACTTTTTCATATATACTTTTTTGTATTCTTTTTTTATTTTTCCTCCTTTTTCACTGATGTGAAAACACAACAAAAATTAGAAATAATAATAATAATAATAATAAAACTAAACAATAATAGTAATAATAATAATAATAATAATAATGGCAATAAACGGTATAAACAATAATAATAGTAATAATAATATTAGTATTATTATCCTTCATCCTTACCATTATTTTTAATTATTAATTATTATTAATTATTTATTATTACTTCTAATTACAAGAAACGATGAGTAATATATAACTTCATTTATTTACTTATTTATTTATTTAAGTATACACATAATAATATATATGTATAAATATATATTTGTTTTACTTAAATTTTTTAGAAATTAAAAAAAAAAACATATATACATTTTTTTTTTTTAATAATGGGAATAAAAAGTTAAAATTTTGAAAAAAAGAGAAGAAAAAAAAAAGAAACGAACTTTTTTTACTTCGTTATTTCTTTATTTTCTTTTTTTTTTCTTCGCTTTATTATTTGCAGTTAATTAATTATTTTTTTTTACTTACTGGAAAAAAAAAAATCATAACGATGTATTTATTTATTTAATGGATTTGGCTTTGATTAGGAGTGGAGGGAGGGAAACATTTTTGAGAACTATAATACACTTTTTTTTATTAATTTTTAATCAAAAAAAAAAAGGTATTATTATTATTTCATATAAACAATAACGACAATGATGGTACCACTTTTTATTTTTATTTTTTTGTTGTGTATTTTTTTTTATTTATTTGTATTGATTTATTTGCTGAAAGAACTTAAAAAAAATTTGAAAAGAACATGGAATAATAAATTACTTATTTAAAAAAAGCAAAAAGGGGAAAATAAAAAGAGGAATAAAAAAGAAGAAAACAAAAAAAAAGTAAATAAATAAATAAAAAAAAAAACACTTTCAAAAAAGAAAAGAGTGTTTTTTTTTTTTTATTCTTTCTCTTTTTTTTTCTTTTTTTTCCTCTCCTATTTATTTAGTTAATTAGTTTTAAAAACGGTTTTTTTTTTTTACTTTACCTTTTAAGCATTTATTTATTTTAATTCTCCACAAATTAATTTTTTTTTTAATGTGTGTTTTTCGTAATAATCTAAAACTCGTAGAAACATAAAAAAAATTGTAGTGTAGATTCTTTTTTTTACGAAACACATTTAAAAAAAAAAAAGAGTGTGTGGCTTAGAATCAAAATCAATTATTATTTATTTATTATTGGGTATAATTGCTTTTTTTTTCCTAAAACAGCCCTTCTTTATTGCAACTTTATATAAAAAGAACAACAAATGGGGAAGAGAAAAAAAAAACCCGCGGAAAAGTAAACAGAAAAATAATAAAACAATAAAAAAAAATAATTATTTCTCTATTTAACCAAATAATTGCTTTTTAAACAATAATAATAATAATAATAATAATCATTACTATTTATATTCATTATTTTTTTTTTAAAGGTATTATTATTATTGTTATTATTATTATCCAATGAAAAGCTGCACTGGAAAAGAGAATTCTATTACTAGAAATTTTCCTTAGCAATTCATTTCGCAACTATTTTTGTTTTTATTATTTTATTATTTTTGAGGAGCACTAAAGAAAGAAAAAAAATAACAGAGTGGAATACAAAAAGAAAAACAGTTTCAACCAATAATAATAATAAAAAAATAAAAGAAAAAGAAAAATTAAAACGAATTAAAATGAATCATTGGAATAATAAATTGAAAGAAAAAGAGAGAGGGGGAGAGAGAAAAAAAAAGAGAGGGGGAGAGAGTAACATGTTATCCTTCTTAATTATTATTGTTATTATTATTATTATTATTATTATTTTTATTATTATTAATTAGTATGATGAATTACTATTAATAATTAATTATTTATTTTTTTAAATAGTTAGGAAGGAGGAGGAGGCACGACGGGCGGGTACGCGTAAGGCGGTACTGCATAAGGGGAAGAATAATACAATGAGGGTGGCGGTGGTGGTGGTGGATAATAATAATAATGAGGAGGAGTAGGATTGTTATTATTATTATTATTATTATTATTATTATTATTATTAATTAAATGCTGCTGCTGCTGTGGAGGATTTAAAGGCGGTTGTCCTTCCAAAATAATTGGTTCAGGATGATAATAATAATAAGGATAACTGTAAGGTACAGCGGAGGGCGGCGGCGGTGGTGGAGGATAATACCCGTAAGGTAGAGCCGCAGCCACTGCAGGAGGGGTAGGAGGATGATTATTATTATTATTATTATTATTATTATTATTATGATTATTATTATGATTATGATTATTATTATTTAAATAATGAGGAGGGGGTGGGGGCGGAGGAAAGTAAAGTTTGTTTTCCTGAGAGGACACGGAAGAAACGTTACTCATACTATCAATGGCTGGCGGTCCGTGCCTTATCACTTTATTAGCAGCAGGAGGATGAGACGTACGATTCTTATTCTTATTATTATCTTTATTCTTATCTTTATTCTTAATATTATTATTATTATTATCTCTATTAGGATTAGAATTAGAACTTCCTTCTTCTTGTTGTTTTTGCTGTTCCTCCAACATTCTTAATTTTTCATCGCTGACCGGAGAATACCGACACACTAAGCGTTGCCGATGCAACAGCATGCGATGCAATCCCTTCACACAGTTCGCGGCACTTTCCTCACTCTTGTATAAAATAAATCCATATCCTTTTTTTCCGCTGTGTTTATCAACGTGATAGTAACACATTTCAATCGGACCGAAATTGCTGCAGAGGTCTTTGAAATCGCGAGTGGTCACGTGCGTGGGTAGTCCGCTGATATATACATTTCTTCTCTGTAGTGCGATTCGCTTCATTGCTTCTGTAAACTCTGGCAACTCTTCTCCTTCTTTATTATTATTATTATTATTATTATTATTATTGTGTTTATTATTAGTATTCGTAGAAGAAGGAGTATAGGGTGTATGGCTGTGGCTGCTGCTGCTGCTGCTGCTGTGATTGTCGTCTTCGGATGGCTTTGAAGTTTCTGACGCATTATTATTATTATTTTTATTTTTATTATTATTGTTTGGATGGTTGATGGTGTTATTGCTGACAGTATTACTTAACTTTATTCTCTCCTCTTCGTCGTCGCTTTCTTCTTCTTCTTCTCCGTTCTTTTTTGCGATTAAAATAGCTTCCTTTTCCTTTTCATAATTATTATTATTATTATTATTATTTTCATTATTATTATTATTATTATGAATTAAAGGGTCTGCTGCGGATGCTGTTTCGCTTGAAGAATGGTTTGTCCATAATTCACTGGAAAAGTAAAATTCGTCCATTGGATTATTATTATTATTATTATTAATATCTTTTATAAGAATGGGCTGCATGGTGGTATTATCTTCCATCACGTTCATTATTATTATTATTTTATATTATTTATTTTATTATTATTATTATTATTTGTTGATAATAATAATGATAATAACAAAGAGAGAAGAACAACAAAAAACAAAAACACTCACGATAAAATAAAATGGAAAAAAAAGGACTTTTTATGTATGTAAAATTATATAGAGAATGGAAAAAAAAATGGGGAGAATAAAATTTTTTTTGTATTTTTAGAACGAAAAATAAAATAAAATAAAATCGGCTACAGATAACTTTTTATGTTTATTTATATTCTTTCTTTTTCTTTATTGTCTTTGATAGTCAAAAAAAAAAAAAAGATTATAGAAGAGAGAGAGAAGAGAAAAAATTTAACAAAAAAGGAGAAATAAAATATTTATATACAAAGGAAAAAAAAAAATAGGTATAAAAAATGTCAGAGAAAAAGATAAAAGAATAATAATTATATGCGCACAACATTTTATATATTTATAGTAACCAAAATTTATTTATAACCGTAATTTTAATTTTTATTTTCACTTTTTTTCGTTTTTCGTTTTCAGTTTATTTTAACTTTTAGTTTGTCTTTTGATAATAATTATTATTATAATAGTAATAATAATAGAGAAGAATTATCTACCTAACTCCCTCCTTTTATTTTTTTTACCTTTTTTTTAAAAAAAAAAGAATATTATTATTATTATTATTACTATTAAGGTAATTGATAACAATTAGCTTTTGTTATTGTTATTTGTCATATATATTTATTTATTTTTATTTTGATATATTTTAGTTCATTTTATTTGTATATATATATATATATATATTTCGGTGAAAGGAGAGAGAAAAGAGAAAGACAAAGACAGAAGAAAACTGTATTTATGTATTCCTATGCACAATAACAACAAAAAAAAAAACCGAAAAGAGAAAAAAAAATTTGGTAAAGTTCTGTATTAATATTTTTTTTAAGGAAAAAAAAAATACAATTAAATAAATAAATAAAAAAAAAAACGGACTATAAAATTTCTTTCCACCTCAAAAAAAAAAAGGAAAAGACGCCTTTGAAAGAGAGGAAAAAAAAAAACGACTAACAAAAATTAATAATAAAAAAAAGGAGTTAAGCACATTAAAATAATAAAAAGACTAAACACTTTTTAATATATATATATATAAAATAAATTGAGTTAGAAGAGTTAAATATTATTATTTATTTCTTTTATTTTGTTTTTCTTTTTTTAATAGGACTGACCACAACAATTAAAAAATAAAAAATAAAACAATATACGTGGTTTCCTATTTGAAGGAATCTAAACCCATTTTTTTTTCTTTATTGTATTGTTGTGCGTTTTTTTTTTTTAATTTATTTTATTTTTATTTATTTATTTTTATTTTTAATTTCGTCCGTCAGTGGCAAATAGTGTAGAAAATGGGGACCTCTGTTGAGGAAGGACCGAAGCGGAAACCAAAAAGTTATGATTATTATTATTTAAATAATAATAAGACGATGGTAGTGGAACCGCAATATTTGTATTATTATTATTATTATTATTATTCATATTATTATTATTATTCATTAGCGGCGGTGGCGGTAGTGGGCAATAAGAAGAAGGAGAATAATAATAATACTGAGGAGGCGGGGGAGGTGGAAGATAATTATTATTATTCCTATTCATATTATTTAAATTATTATGATTCATATTATTATGATTCATAGGAGGAGGGGGTGCTGGCATCAGCCACGGTGATGGAAAAGGTATTCTAACCGGTAGCGTAGAAGGATTATTATTATTATTATTTAAATTATTATTATTATTATTATTATTATTATTATTATGAGGAACGCGGTTGGCACTCGATGAAGAAGGAGAGGGAGGTGAGGAATAATGAGAAGGAAGAGGCGTAAGAGGGAAAGACTGTACGGTAGCTTTATTATTATTATTATTATTATATAAATGCTTATTATTATTATTATTATTATTATTATTTTGATAAAAAGAGGAAGATAAATTACGAGAATGCTCTTGTTGTTGTTGTTGTGGAGAATAATAAATATTTTCACTGCTGGAGATATATTCGGACGAGGATTGTAATAAATGATTCGAGTCGAGACTCGAAAGATAGTTACAGTGAAGAAAATTATTATTACTATTATTATTATTATTATTATTATTATTATTATTATTATTCACACTTAAATGCTGAATCAGTGTCTGCTTTTCGCCCTTTTCTCCCTTTTCCTTTTTTTCTTTTTCTTCTGGATTTGGTGTAGTGGTTGCTGTGTTCCCTTTTTTATTTCTTTTACTTCCTTTATAAGAAGGACCATCCCTTAACAATCCACGCACTTTTTTTAAATTTATGTTGCCATAATGCGCCTCAATACGACTGCCATCGATATAACTATTGTGAAGGGAGGTTAAACACTTTTCCGCGCTGTCTTCTCTTTCATAAAGAATAAATCCATACCCTTTTGATTTTTTATTTTTATTAATATAAAACTGACATAAACGCATTTTACCAAAGTGCTGGCAGAGCGTGCGGAAGTCTTTCGACGTATAATGCGGCGGAAGACCGCTAACATAAACATTCCGGCTCTGTAAAATAGAAAGAAGGGACTCATCTTCATTTAATAATAAAGATTCATTATCAGCAAGCTCACTACCAGCAGCAGCAGCAGAGGGAGAAGGTGGGAGTGACGCTAATAATAAGGTGGTGCTGCTGCTGCTGGCATTCTTCTTTTTATTATTATTATTACTGCTGTTATTACGGTTATGATTATTATGAATATTAATATTAGGATTCATAAAATTGGGGGAAGGAGGCGCGGCAGCGGCAGTAGAGAAGGGACAAGGCGTGTCGGATATATTAACGATATTAACATTAATATTATTATTATTATTATTATTATTCATTTCCTTCGCCGTTACAGACAATGAAGAGAGTGGGGATGGTCGTAAATATATTTTATTTTTAAAGGTTTGAATTGACTCTGCTTTCGGAATAAAAGAATCCATATTATTATTATTATTATTATTTAAATTATTATTATTATTATTAAAATACGAAGACACAGCGAAAGAGTTGCTGGATAAAGGAGATAACATTCTCAGCGATGATTTTTTCTCTCTTTCTAATAATATCGTCGTGGATAATTCCGAATTAAATTCAGTAGAAAATAATTGGGAGGAGTCTTCCCAAGTCTGCGGTACCTCTCCTTCTCGACAGGAAGTGTGCATCCTATTATTATAATTATTATTATTCTTTGTAGTCGTAGTAGTAGTGGTAGTCGTAGGAATAGTTATTTTATTATTATTAGTATTATTTAAATTATTATTATTATAGTCGCTGGGGGGGTCTAACGCCGTGGAGAAGTGGTCGTAGTGACCGGATTTATGATGAAGAAAGTGTATAAATGAATTATCCTCCTCTTCCTCTTCTTCCTCCTCATTATTATGATTATTATCCTTATAATTATTATGATTATTATTATTATTATTTAATTCTCCAGAATAAAAGGACGCCTGAGGTTGAATATCATTATTTCCACAAAAGGGATTCGCCAGTAAAAATGTAGGAAAAGGATCCGCCAGTAGTTCCATTATATCTTCTTCTTCCTCCTCGTCACTCCAGCGAATCACCACTGGATCTAAACTCATAATTATTATTTTATTTATTTACTTATTTATTTATTTACTTTTGTTTTTTGTATTCGATTTTATTTTTCAAATAATAAAATGAAAATTTACAATCAATATTGAATCGACAATACACAAAATTATAATAATAACAACAACAACAAAAAAAAAAGAAGTTAAAAAAAAAAATGAATAACACTAAAATAATAATAATAAAGTAATAATAATATTAATAATGGGGATATAAAAACAAAAAAAAAGGGTTCTACAAAGGAAAAAAAAAATATACTTTTCTTTGTTTTTGAATTGTTTTTTTTTTAATTTTTAATCTTTAATATATAAATATATTGCCACTAAAAAAATTAGTTTATATACTGAGAGAAAAAAAAAAAAACAGTAATGACAACGACGACAAAAAGAAAATAAAATTCAATTAAGAATAAAAAAAAAGGAAGAGATAATAAAAAAAGAAAAAGAACACTAACTCAAAAAAAGTTTTATTGTTATTCTTTTTTTACTTTTTTATTTTTTGTTTGTTCAAAATTTGTTTATTTAATTTTGATTTATCTTTTTTTTATTTATTTTTTGGTTGACGAAATGATTTTTTTTTTTATCCTTTACAATAATAAAGATATTATTTTTTTTAATTATTTATCGATCAAATACCCTTCAAAAAGAAAAGAGTCACAGTAAGAATAATAAAATAATAATAACAACAGAGAATTAAATAAATAAAACAACTCGAAAAAAAATGTGTTCTCAGAAATAGAAAACTAACTATAATAATAACAACAATATCAAAAATAATAAAATAATTATTCTATTTTTACTGTTATTATTATTATTATTGGATTTTCTTTCTTTTTATTACTTTCTTTTCTGTTACGCAGCTAAAAACTGATTGATGTGATAAAAACTAGGAAAAAAAAATAAAAATTGCAATACGAATATATATATATGTAAAAAAATATACTATAGAGGAAAAAAAAAAAGAAAAGAAAAGAGAAAATATATATTTTAAGTGCATAAATATTAACATCAGTTCAATACTAATAAACCGCAACAGAAAATAAAATAATAATAGTAAAAGAAAAAAAAAAAGGAGTATTAAAATAAATAAATACATAAATTCATTTTTTTTTATTTTTCTTTCTTTTTTTTTTTTTGATAGAGTAAAACGAGAGATGTACATTATTAAAAACGAAAAAAGAAAACTCTCTAAATCAAAAAAGAAAAAAAAAACTATTATCCATTTATTTATTATTGTTATTGTAAATGCCATCTAAATACTTTTTATTATTATTATTATTATTATCATTAACTTCTTTCTCCATTTCACTTATTTATTTTATTATTATTATTTTTACTTTTATTGTTCTAAAAAGGAAAATTGGATGGAAAGATAAATGAGAAATAATAGTAATAACAATAATGAGTAAATAAATTACTTTAACTTTTTTTTTTTGTATTCTCATTTATTTATTTATTTTTAACGTTGTAAAAAAAAAAAAGTTAACTCGCACAATCAATTAAAATGGAGGGAAAATAAAAATAATAATATTAAAAAGAAAACAGAACGAAAAAGTTTTCTTTTTTATTCATTCAATGCAATGAAAAATATATCATTATTATTTTTCGTTTTTCGTGTTCTGTTGTTTATTTTGTTTATTTTATTTTATTTATTGTGTCGATATTATTTTTGTTTACTTATTTGTTGTTGTTTTTTTTTGCTTTTCCATCGATTTTATGAACAATTTTATAAACAGTAATAACAATAACAATGAAATTAAAAAAAAAGAAAAAAGAAAATACATTTTTTTATTTTATTTTTTATTTAAGTTAGAAAGTAAAAAAGAAGAAAAAAAATATACACATGAAGTACACATGAAGCACATTAATATTATATATAGATATATATAAATATAAATATATTTTATTAATTATTTATTTTTTTTTCTTTTATTTAAAAAAAAAAAGGAAAAAAAAAAGAGTGTGGAGTTTTAAAAAAGGAAGGGAAAAATAACAATAATAATAATAATAATAATAATAATAATAAAAATAACAAAAAAAAAATAATTTATTATATTATTATTATTATTATTATTGTGAACTTCTACGTATATGCACATTTACTTGGAGAGAGAGAGAAATATAAATAAAATATATAATTGAATTAATTAAATAAATAAATAAATGGTCCTCTTAATTTAATTTTTGGTGGAAAAAATATATATAATGAGAGAAAGGGAGAAAGAAAAGACACACACACACACACACATAAATATAAATATAAATAAATAATAAATAAAATTGTTACTATGTTTTATTTTTGCTTTTTCGTTTGGCTTATTTTTTTTTTTTATAATAATAATAATAATAATAATGAAATTAAATTAAATGTAACTATGAAAAATTTGGGGAAAAATATTGTTTTTTCTTTTTCTTCTTGAAAAACGCTCAGTAATAATCATAATAATCATAATCAAAATAATAATAAACACATCAATACATTTATTTATATATTCCTTTATTTTATTTTACTTCCTTTTCTTATTTATTTATTTATTTTAGGTTGTTGTTGTCGGTTTTTTTTTTTTTCCTTTTAAGCATAATAATAATGAGGAGGAGGGAGAGCCACCACTGGAGCTGCGGAAGGCGAAGGATAATAATAAGGAACGGGAGGCGGTGGAGGATAATAATAATAATACGGAGAAGCGGTCGCTGGAAGTGGTAAAACATGTGCAGCTGCCTGCGGTGGGGGAGGATAGGGATAATAATAAGGTACATTCCCATTATTAGCATTATTTATATTATTATTATTATTTAAATTATTATTATTATTATTAGGAAGAGAGGAAAGGGAAGGCGGAGTGGTGGCACGAGAATTAATGAGAGGCCTATTTTCCTCTTTTTCCCTTTCTCTTTCTTCTTCTCTTTCCGATGCCAATCCCATGGAACTTTCTTTATTAATATTATGATTATCCTCTTCATTATTATTATTATTATTATTATTATTATTATTATTATTATTAGGATGAGAGTTAGGAAGCGGTGTTGCCTTCGCTTCAGCATAACGGCAGGATAAACGTCTTCCACACAATACAGTGCCGTCTAAGCCGTTGATGCAATTCTTTGCTTCCTCTTCCGTTGAGAATAACGCAAATCCATAAACTTTTGCTGGAAATGAAGATGGAATGATGTGTAATTTACTGGCCTGCACTGTTCCAAAGTATTGACAGAGAATACGAAAGTCTTTCGACGTATAATGCGGCGGAAGACCGCGGATGTATACATTACGGTTCTGTAAAGGAGAGACTTCCGTTTCATTATTATTATTATTATTATTTTCATTATTATTATTGTTTTCATTATTGTTATTGTTGTTGTTATTGTTATTCACATTATTATTATTATTATTATGAATGTTTTCATCTCCTTCTTGTCCTGCGTTGTTACTATTATTATTATTATTATTATTGTCCTTAGAATTCTTCTCTCCCCCTTCTTTTTCTTCTCCTTCCTGCATGTGAATGGACGGAGCGGTTCTTACCGACGCAGAAGCCGCAGAAGATTTAAAAAATGGAGAAGGAGATAAAAATATATTATTATTATTATTATTATTCTTATCATTCTTATTATTATGATTAGGAGCAATAGGCGTCGTTGAAGAAACGGAATTATTATTATTTGGTTGCGTCACAATATTATTATTATTATTATTATTACAGCCGTGATGAGCAGCAGCAGCAGCAGTTGCCAGTAAAGGCCCTGCACACGGACTGTTATTAAAACTGTGCGTGAGAGGAGAGAGAGAAGAAAGTTGCAAAGGTGAAACATATTTCGACGAGGATGACTGTGTATTAATATTATTATTATTTAAACTGTTCATTGTATTATTATTGCTGTGATGATAATGTTGTGGTGGATAATGCTGCGAATAAATAGGAAGAGGAATCGGATAAAACGCGTTTACTGCTGAATTATTATTATTATTATTATTATTATTGTTCTGTATGGTCTGAGGTGAAGGCGGGGGTAAGGAAAGAGGGGCGTGACTCTGAAGGGATGTATTCACAGTAGTTAAATTGCCTCCGCTTTCCTCCAGCTCCAGCGTAAAATCCAAATTATTATTATTATTATTATTATTATTTAAATTATTATTATTATTATTATTATTGTGTTCTTCTAGTCGAACCGAATCGTGGTCCTCCAGCAGTTGCCAAGCTCCAAGAAAACAGGTAGTAGACATGATTAATATAATATTTTAATATTTCTTATTTAATTTTTATTTTTGTAGGTATGGGTGTGTGTATCTATTAGATACGTGGAATCGAATGTAAAAATAAAATAAAAAAGATATAAAAAAAGGTAAAAAATGTTATACTTCAAATGAAAATAACAGGGAGAAAAAAACACACACAATAAAATAATAAAAAAAAATTATATTATTTGAAATGAAAAGAGAGGAAAAAGAGGAACAAAGAAAAAAAACTTAAAATGAGAAAAAAAAGGAGAGGAGAGAGAAAAGAGTAAATAATTTTCTTTGGCATAGACAATTAAAAGAAAAAAAATAAAAAGATAAAACAGAAAGAAAATGAAAACTGATATATATATATATATATGTGTGTGTGTGTTTATATAATAACTTTATATTTGTATGTAAATACTCTCTTCTAATTTTTAAATTGAAAAGGAAGAAAAAGAAGAAGACGTGCCCCCTCTCTCAGTAAACCCTAACAAAAGCCAAATAAAAAAAAAATAGCTTTTCTTTAAAAAAAAAAAATAGAAAAAAATATATTATTATTCCTTTCTTTATTATTATTTATTATTATGGGAAAAAAAAATGAACCAATTTATATTTAAATTTATATATACGGTTAAAAAAAAAAAAAAACAGAGAAAGAATGAAAATTTGAATGGTAATAATAATAATAATAAATCAAACTGGTAATAATAATAATAATGAATTAATTAATTAATTAATAAGATTTTTTTTAAAAAAAGGGGGTCGAAGATTATACTTATTTATATATATACGCGAACGTTTTCAAAGGAAAAACGTGAAAAGGAAAAGGAAAGTTAAACCGCTTTTTTTTTTCTCAAAGTTTTTTTTTATTTTTTATTATCATTATTGAAAAGGAAAAGAAAAAAACTATTATAACTACACGTTTGAAAAAAAAAAAAAAAACAGAAGAAAAAACTGTCAAAGAGGGTGAAAAAAAAAAACATTATATAATATATTTATATATTTATAATATTTCTCTAAAACCTCTCAGTTTAGTTTAGTTTCTACTATATATATATATATATATATATATAAACAGCAAAACTCTATAAAAATTAAAAAAATAATTATACGAAAAAGAAAAAAAGAAATCAAAGACTTATGAAAAGCAGTAAAGGTATTTTTTTTCTAGATTTCTTTTTTTTATTACTTACTGCGAACAAAAATTAAAAAAAGAAGGAAAATAAAAAAAAAAGAATAAAAATAAACAAAAAAAATGTCTTTGTACATTTTTTATTATTATTATTATTATTATTATTATTATTCATACAATTAATAAAAGTGTTTTATATATATAAACATAAAAAAAATTAATTTCATTTCATTTTTTGTGATGAATATTATTAAAAAACACTATAATATTGCATCTTAGAATTATCGTTATTTATTTATTTATTTATTTCTACATATTACGTATTGTTAAATTTTAATTGGATTTTCTTTTCAATATTAATAATTTCCTTTTTCTTTTTTTATTGACTTATTTTATAAAGTTTGTTTCCTATTTTATTTAATAGTGTTTTTTTCTTTTCTTTACTACTTTTATTTATTTTATTTTTATTTTGTTGTGTGAATTGCATCAATACACTAAAAATAATATATATATTTATTATAGAATATAGTAAAGTAAAAGATGCCGTTTTTTGTTTGTTTACTTTTTTCATTTAAAAAAAAAAAGGAATAGCTAAAAAAAAAAAAGAGAATGACTTAACAGTAAAGAGAAGTCCTAATTTTATTTTTGTTGTTTTTTTGTATAACCTCTCGCATGCATTTACATTATTAATAATAATAACAATTAATAATAATAATAATAATAATAATAATAATGATGATGATGATAATGAAAGACAAAAAATATAAATAAACAAGCAAATAAACGGAAAAAAAAAAGGAACAACTAAATAGTAAAAATAGAAAATAACTCTTTTAACAAGTGAAGTTAAAAACACGTGATATAATAATTATTTATTTATTAATTTATTTATTATTTATTTATTTTAATAATAACGATAGTAAGCTTCTGGAGGTGGAGGAGGCGGAGGATAAACCACCGCAGGAGCAGAACTGATAGTAACGGAAGGTGGTAAATATAAATGATTATTATTATTATTGTTATTGTTATTATTATTAGGAGGAGGTACAGGAGGAGGCGGAGGGTAGGCACTATACCATGATGCTGCTGCTGCTGATGGCGGTGGTGGCGGTGGATAATAATAAGCACCTGGTGGTGGAGGTGGAGGATAATAAAGAAAAGGAGCTCCAGGTGGAGGCGGTGGCGGCGGATAATAATGATTATGATTATTATTATTATTATTATTATTAGGAATTAAATTATGCTGCTGAGGAGGAGGCGGATACTGAGGAGGAGGTGCGGCACCAGCAATAGCATTAGGGGGAAAAGGAAAAGGCGGCGGTGGCGGATAATTAATATTATTATTATTATTATTCATTATATTAATATCATCGGCAGAGACAGTACTACTACTGACTGTATGTATCGGCACTAAAGTATGTGTATTATTATTATTATTATTATTATTGTCTTTTTGAAATCTATCTGGATGCTTGAATCCCCTCGATAGATTGCCTTTAGCATTATTATTATTTTCGTTTTTCTTATTGCTGTTATTATTAATGTTATCCTTCTTCTTTTTATTCCCATTATTATTATTATTATTATTATTATTAATATTAATATTAGTATTATCCTCATTCTTTTTATTATTCTTATTATTGTTTTTATTATTATTCATATGATGGCTGTGATTTTTGTAAGATTCTTCTAGAGCCGAGGGATTATACCGAGCATAACGGCATTGCAGTTTCTTATCTAATAAAAAAGTGTTGTGCAACCCTTTAATACAATTCATTGCATCTTCCTCGGTACAGAATAAAGCAAATCCAAAAGTTTTTATCGCGGGCTCCTCTTCATTATTATTATTATTATTATTATTATTATAATTGTTTCTATTTTTATCTTCATTGTTTTTAATCACATAGAATTTACTAGACTCCACTGGGCCGTAGCGTTGGCATAAAAGACGAAAGTCTTTCGAAGTATAATGCACTGGAAGACCGCTAACATAAACATTACGGCTCTGCAACGCGATACGTTTTAATACTTCTTCAAGATCCACTTGTTCTTCTTTTTTATTATCCTCTTCTTCCTCCTCTTCCTCTTCTCCTTCCTCCTCTTCCTCATTATTATTATTATTATTGTTATTATTATTAGGATTAAGGTTGGTGTCTTTCACGCTGCTAGTATTGGTATCGGTCGAGGGATTTAAAGAAGCCGTAAAAGCGGAAGCCGCAACTTCTTTATCCTTATTATTATGATTATTATTATTATTATGATTATTATTATCCTCATTATTATCGTTATCCTCATTCGAGTTCCTACTATGAATAGGAAGCAGCTGTTTATTATTATCATTATTATTATTATTATTATTATTATTATTATTTTCGTCTTCGCTGCTGGATCCGTCGCTTTCTTCTAGTAACTGCCATGCATCAAACATTGCACGAAAGTTTGTTTCCGCTTCACCTTCTTCCTCTGTGCGATTCATTAAGGGAGTAATAAAAATAAATAAATAAATAAATAAAATAAAATAAAATAAATAAATATGTATTAATAATTCTTTTTTTCTTTCTTATTATTTTTTTCTCCTTTTTTTAGAAATTTTTAATTTGTATATTTTTATATATTTGTATATGTGTTTTTGTAGTAATATTCAATCGCTGTTGATCTCGTTTTTTTTTTAATTTTGGTTTATTTGTTTGTTTATTTTTTTTTCCTTTATCCGCCTTTTTTTTTTATTTACAATGAATAATTTTACTTTATTTTATTTATTTTTTTAAAAGGGGAATACGGAATCACAGAAAAAAAAAAGCGAAAGAAAATTTTAGAATTATTTTTATTATTTATCGGATATAAAAATAAATAATGTGAGAAGAGAAAAAGTTTATTTGCTAGTGAATGAAATTATAAAAAAAGAAAAGAAATTAATATGATATTAAAAGGGGGGTAATAACAAAAATAAAAAAGGGGGGAAGAAATAAATAAATAAAAAAAGAGTGAAAGGCCTTTTTTTTTTTTGTATGTGTGATTGTATTTATTCACTTATTATTATTTTTATTTCTTTTTTCTTTTTTTTTTCCGTAGCAAGCAAAGAAATAATAACACTAATAATAATAATACTAAAATAACAATTACAATAAAAAAAAAAAGTGAAAAAATAAAAAAATTAATAAAGGGGAATACAAATAATGAACAGTTACGTTTTTTTTTTTTGGAAAATACAAAAAAAAAGGGAGAAAGGTTCAAAAAAAAAAAAATATCTAATAAAGTGATAATAATAATGAATGTTAAAAACGGTCAAATGATAAATAACTAAGTAACTAAGAAAAAAAAATGCTAAAATTGTAAAAAAAAAAAAGAAATTGAGAGAAGAAAAAAAAAATGATAATAAATAGTCACAATACACCATAAAAGGAAAAAAACAGTTTAAAATAACAAAATAAAATAAAATATATATTCAATAATAATAATTATTATATATATTTCCTTCATTCTGTAAAAGGATCCAAATATTAATTTTCATAATTGATTTTACTGATAATATATAATAATAATAATGTCACTAATAATAACGGAAAAAAAAAAGCACTCGCATAAATATAATTTTACTCTAATAATATTATTATGATTAAAAAAAAGAAAAAAGGGAAACATTTAAATTTAACTTCTGTGTTAATTTTATAATATTACAGCTTTGATCTTTTTATTTTTTTAGAAAAAAAAAAAAGAAACATATATAAAAATGTATATATATATAAAAAAAAAAAAGAATTGTAACTTTTTCCGTTACTTATAAAACGATAATAGAGAAAAAATAAAACTTACTGTTTGTCATTTATTTTTGCAGTGAAGGGAAAAAAAAAAACAGAAAAATAATAATAATAAAAAAAAAAAGCAAAGATGTTGAAAGGAAAAAAAAAATAAAAGAAATAATAAAAAAGAAATAATAAAAAAATGCGTTCACGTGGACACACATTATTATTCATTTTATTTTTATTTTGTTTTTGCTTTTCAGCTTTAAGTTTTATTTTCTTTTTTTTTGTGATTTATTTTTAATATTATTATTATTATTATACTCCATTTCCTTTTCTTTTTCTTTCTTTGCCCCCAAAAAAAAAAAACAATAACGATGTTGGAAGAAAGGGAAGAAAGAAACAAAAAAAAAGAGGTAACTTTATATATATATATATATATATATAACTTTTTAAGAATAATAATAATATGGCGGGTAATTCGGAGACGAAGAAGAAACAGAAGGCGGCGAAGGAGATGGTATAAGCCCACTACCACTACCACTATTATTATTATTATTATGAGGATGATTCCCAAGCGGTGGTAAATAATAATAATTATTATTATTATTATTATTATTATTATTATTATTATTATTTAAAGGAGGAGGAGGCGCTGCGGTCGCTGCTACAGGGCCATACGGCGTCATCACCATCAGCGGCGCTGGCGGTGGAGGATAGAGAATGGTAGGCGGTGATAGCATCCCATTATAGTACAACGGTATTGGCGCTGGTTGATAGAGTGGCGCGCTCGGGTTCAAATCCAAAGAGGTTGAATAATAATTATTATTATTATAGTGTCCTTCTTTTCCTCCTGCTGGGGATACTGGCGGTGTATTATTATGTTTATTAGTATTATACGTATTGGCAGGTAGCGGCAGTGGATAGGTGCTACTATTATTACTATTATTACTATTATTATTATTATTATTATTTAAATTATTCATATTATTATTCATATTATTATTATTCAGAGGAGGACTTCCCTTTATCGACTGAGGGGTGGCCGAGGCCTCTGCATACCGGCACTGCAAACGCCGCCCGCACAAAATCATATTATGAAGCCCTTTAATACAATCCGAGGCGCTTTCTTCATTAAAAAATAAAGCAAAGCCGTATCCTTTCGTAGGAACGGTGCTCTTATCAATGTGTAATTTACTGGCCTCCACTGGACCAAAGTGCTGGCAGAGCGTGCGGAAGTCTTTCGACGTATAATGCGGCGGAAGACCGCTAATATAAACATTCCGGCTCTGCAACGCAATTTGCTTAACCACATTTTCAATATTATTATTAGTATTATTAGTATTATTATTATTTGTATTATTATTAGTAGTAGTAGTACGTTGCAATGGTGGTAATTCTTTTTGAGCTGGTGGGTGGGAAGGCGAGGAAGGAAGCGAGGACGATGCTAAAGAAAAAGAAGTTTTTTGTGGGGGTAGTAACGACGGCCCCGCATTAATATTATTTTTCGTGGTGCTATTATGAGAAGGAGATGGCAGCGTGGAAGGAGGCTCTTCTTGTTTATTATTATTATTATTATTTTCATTATTATTATTATTATCTTCTTCTTCAGTGGTTTTCTCCACTGGAGGAAAGAGGGACCACGCTTCCAAGAAACTAAACGCGCTATTATTATTATTATTATGATCCTCGTCATCGTCGTCTAAACTTTCCTTAATTTTATTATTATTATTATTATTATTATTATTATTTTTATTGTTATTCTGAAGACTCAAGTTAAAGTCTTCCTTGTTAGAGTTGAGTTCTCCAAAACTGCTTACATTTTGGGTCGAAGAGGACATTAAGAAGAAACGTAATAAATAAATAAATAATAATAAATAAAAAACTGTTGTTTTGTTTTTGTTTTTGCTATTGTGTTATATTTTTTTTGTTTTTATTATTACTACTAATAACGTCTTACTTTTATTTATTTTGCTCGATTTAAATATATAAATACTATAATTTATATCACCTCTATTATATTATTATTAATATTCAGAGAAATATTTTTTAGGATTTATATTTATGTAGAGAGAGAGGAAATATCAGGCTGGTAAAAAAAAAAAAATAATAAGTTAAAACAAAAATTCACAAAGTGTTATCCTAAAAAAAAAAAAATAATAGTAATAATAGTAAAAGAAAATAAAGTTGGTCTTTCCTTTATAAATATAAATAATAATAATAATAATAATAATAATAATAAAACGAAAAGGGATTTCTGATTTACACTCTTTTAAACACGAAAAAAAAATTAAAATCAGAGATACAAGAACGAACTATTATTACTGTTATTATTATTATTAGAGCAATTAATAATTAATTAACGAAATAAAAAATCAACAAAATAATAAAAATAATAAAATTGAGACGGAAAAAAAAATTGGTCTTTTGTATATAAATAAAAAAAAAGTTTGCCGTGTAAAATATATTTAAATTATTTTATTTTTCCAACAAAAACAAAAAATAGAATTGAATTTTTTACAGAAAAACAAAACAGAAACGCTAAAAGATGTTTTCTTTTTTTTCTCTCCTTTTCAATAAATAAAAAAAAGAGATGACAAAACTTTTTTATTTTATATATATATATATATATATATATGTGTGTGTGTGTGACTATAAAGGATATATAATAATAATAACTACAACAAAAAATATTATTGAATATTAAATATATCTAATTTATTTTATTTTTATTTTTTTGCTTCCTTTTTTTAACTTTTTAGTGTGTTAGTCTACCCGTTTTTGTTAATAATAGTGATTGTCTCTACTTAATAAATATATAATGTTTCACGTTTTGCGATTATTATTTTTATTTACTTATTTTTTTATTTTTTTTTTGGTTTTACGGTGTTGCTGAAAAAGTGCTCTGTTTTTTTTTCCTTTTTCTTGTTTGCTTAGATCAGAAATAGAACTCCTTGATTTGTTTATTTGCTTTTATTGAACAGAAAAAATTATTTTTATTACTTTTATTATTATTATTACTATTAAATTTTGTTATTTTATTATTATTTTTTTATCTGCCGAAAGGTAATAAATAAATAAACTGAAAAACAAACAAACAAACAAAAAAAAGAACTATAAATGGAAATTAAAAAAGTATTAATAATAATAAATAATAAATAATAATAAAATTAATAACAATAAATGATAATAATAAAAGCGAGAAATTTTCAAAAAGAAATTAAAAAAAAAACAATAATAATAAAATTCACACAAGTTTTGCAGAATATATATATATATGTATGTATATATATATAAAAAAAAAAACTAATAGTAATAATAATAAATTGTTTTATTTATTTGGGTAAAACATTTAAAAAAAAAAAGAAAAAGAAAAAGAAAGAAGAAGAAAA
>JADNSB010000008.1:48406-227181 GCA_019695575.1 Angomonas ambiguus | reverse complement strand
TGAACTATTATTATTATTATTATTATTCACCATCATTGCACCGTCCTTAAAATAATAATTATTATTATTTATATTATTATGATTACTCATATTACTCATATTATTATTATTATTATTATTATTATTAAAATAATATGGAGAGAGAAGAGGAGGAGCTCCAAAATAAAATGTATTACCGCCTACAGGCATGGTGGGAAATAAAGTTGTGGGTACAGAGGAGCACACTGTGGAAGACTGCGAAGGAGAAGGAGAAGATAATAAAACACTATTATTATTATTATTATTATTATTATTAATATTTAAATTATTATTATTATTATTATTATTATTATTAATATTATTTAAATGGACCATAGTAGCAGTAGGAAGAGTGTAGGAGACTGTACTGCTACTGAAGTTCCCCATTCCCTCTTCTTCTTCATTATTATTCTGATTATTATTATTATGATTATTATTATTAATATTATTATTTGGAGGAGGAATATAATTAAAACGTTTATAATTTCTTTCAATCGCTTCTTGAATGGCTTGAGGGGAGAGATACTCTTCTCCCTCCTCTACTCCTCCTTCTTTATTATTATAATTATTTAAATTATTATTATTTAAATTATTATTATTTAAATTATTATTATTATTATTAGGAGGAGGAAGGATGCGAGAAGGGGTAGCACTAACTTCAGCATAACGCGCTCTTAATATTCGTTGATGCAATGACTGTACTACCGCTTTGAATTCCATACTTTCCACTATTGTTTTTACTTCTGGAGGTAACAATAAAGTATCCGCCTCTGTATCATCCTCTTCATTATTATTATTATTATTATTATTATTATTATTATTTTCTTTTCCTTCTCCTTCTCCTTCTTCTTCTTCTTTTCCGGTAGACGCTAAAGAACTCAAATCTGCTTTATTATTATTATTATTATTATTATTATTATTATTATTATTATTCAGTTTCTTTTTATTATTCTTTTTAGTCTTTTGCTGCTGTTGCTGCTGCTGGCGTCGTCTCCTAGAAGGAAGTGATGAACGTAATAAATAATGGAACGTCTCCACGCAACGCGCTGCGTCTTCCTCGTGATGAAATAACACAAATCCATATCCTTTAGTAGGCGTGCACTGTGTATTGATGACAACCTTGCGTGCCTCACTCGGACCGAACACATCACAGAGCGTTTTGAATTCTTTCGACGTATAATGCGGTGGAAGACCGCTAATATAAACATTACGTTTTAATAAAGAAGCTTTAGGAGAAGAGGAAGATACGGAATTGGATGGAAGAGAGTCTTTACTGCTGGATAAAGGACCTTTAATATTATTATTAGGATTTGTATTTGTATTATGGAGGTGAATAAGGGGGTCAGAAGGATTCATCATTTATTATTATTATTATTATTATTATTATTGTTTTATTTGTTGTTGTTGTTGTTGTTGTTTTTTCTATCAAAAAAAAAAATTAATTATTGGGGTTTTTATTATGAACAGTATTGGAAGAGGGGTGTAGTCAAGGGAGAAACGAAAGAAAGGACTTTGCAGGGAAAAAAAAAATAAGAAATAAATAAATCAAAATGGATGTGATGAAAAAAATTTTTTTTAAAAAAAATCCTAATAATAATAATTATTATTACTATTACTATAATGTATATAATAACACTAATAATAAAAAAAAAAAAGAGCTGTGTGTATTGAAAGTGACGATATATGTATGTATTTTAACAATCTTTTGATTTACTTATATCAGCTTCCTTTTTTTTTTATTTTTAAAAAAAAAAATAAAGTGAACAAAGCGCAAAGTGGGTTACCTAATATTTTTTTTCCTTTTTACTATTATTATTTTTATTACGGTTTTTATTTTATTTCTGTTGGCTTCTTTTCTCTTCTCTTTTTTTTTAAGTTTATTTATCAATTCAAAAAAAAAAAATCCAATAAGTAAATAAAATAAAATAGAAAAAATTCTATACCAAAAATGCGCGACTAAGAAATCAAATCAAACAAGAAAGAAAAAATGAAAAATGAAAAAAGAGAAAAGTTATGTGAATAATCTACTCTCAAAAGTAATTTTGTAATAAAAAAAGAGAATACAAAATATGAAAAGAAAAGGGAGAAAGAAAAAAAAGAGAGAGAAAACAATTTAAAACTTTTTACTTAGTTTTTCTTTTTACTCTGTTTTTTTCTTTACTTTTTATCTTTTTTTCTTTCCCTTTTAACCAAAAAAAAAAAGTTAACAAGTGAAGAAGTGAAAAGGTAAAAAAAGAAAATGTCTTTATTTGCTTTTTTGCTTTAGTCTTTTACTTTTTTTCTTTCCTATGGAAAAAAAAAAAAAAACAATTAAAAAAAATTCCTTTTTTGTTTGGAATTAACTTTTCTTTTTAAAACTTTCATTAAAAGAGTAAAAAAGAGAGAGAGAGAAAAAAAACATTGTTGTGTTTTATTTCATATTTTTTTTCGGAAGAAAAAACAAAGCAACTATAATAACCAGTAAACAAAAAAAAAAAGGAGATACAATTTTTTTTTCTTTTTCTGATTAGCATTAAATAAATAAATACTTATTTTTGGTGTAAATATAATGAATTAATTTAATAATATATATATTTATATAAAGTTTAAAAACACGTTACGAATAGTAAAAGTTAATTTAACTACGAAAAAGATAAAAACAGAAAAAAACTTTTTTTTGTATTTCTTTTTTTTGTTTGTTTGTTTATTTGTTTAACTAAACTTTTACAAAAAAAAAACCCTAAAAAAGGGAACACACTGATGATGATGCCTGTATGTCTGCTTATGTTTCAAACTCTTCATTATTGTTATTATTATTATTATTATTATTATTATTTGCCTCTCTTAACAATTTTGAGAGTCTTTCAATCTCTTTTTCCTTTTCCTTCAGTAATGTTTGAGCCTCCACATTATTATTATTATTATTATTAGTGACATACTGCCCCTCTTCTTCTTCCTCCGCGGGCTTCTTTAATTTCTTTTTTTCACTACTCTTGGGCTTATTTTTATTTTTATTATTATTTTTATTAGTATTAGTAGGGTGGGTGTAAGGACGTCCAGGCATGGCAGTCGTAGGACTAACGGAAAAAAATGCAGTCAAGTTGGCATTATTATTATTATTATGGTAACTCGCTTGCGAAGGCGAAGCACCGAAAATTTGGGTGCCTTTCGTAGAACTATTATGCTGACTTCCCTTTCCATTATTATTATTATTATTGTTGTTGTTATTATTATTTAAATTCATTTGAAATCCAATCTTTTGCAACGATAAAAGCGCTTTTTGAGATTCTTTCGAGAATTCTTTTATAGTATTGTTAAAACTTTCTTTCGTGTTGGTCAGTTCGGTCAATAATTTATTCGCTTCTTGAACTTGTTGGGGAGCCATCATCGCTGCTCTGTTATTATTATTATTATTAATATTATTATTATTATTACCATAATAATTCATCTTACGACGCCCTCGGAGGCCTCCACGACGGAACTCCGCCAACTCCTGCTGCCACGCACTTCGATACTTTCGCTGGGCCTCGCCATCCTTCTTTTCTTCCTCCTCATCCTCGTCGCCGCCATCGCTGTTTCCTTTCCCTTGATGATGTCCATCTATATTACTATTCTTACTATTATTGTTATTTTGGCTCTCCTCACCACCATCCCCACCGTAGAAACCAATAGAAAGAGAGGTGTCGCCCATCACGCCCAGCATACGGTGACGATTCTGTAGTGCTAAACAGTCTTCATCGGGGAAAAATAAAATCGAGTTGCGCTGAATGTGTTCTTGCACGTAGGATTCCTGTCCAGTAAACTCATTGGGGTCTTTCTTTCTTAAGTGATGCATGAAAAAAAAGTACATCCACATGTTATGTTCTTTACGAACATGAGACATGAAACCATTCGGGCTTACTTTTTCGAGTACGTCGGCATCTAAACCGCAGATAAAGCAAATACTATGCATATCCACCTCCTTCTCCCGCTTCTCATCCCGCATCTGTCCAAACGTATCGATGATAATACCAAACATAATATTCAGAAAGACGACCGTCACTAACGCATAAAAGAGCATTTCATACACGACACGGGTGATGAGGTTAGAGTCTCCAAAGTCCCAAGGCCGCATCACATCGCCTACTCCACCGCCCGCCCGAAGCCCTTGGCTCATGATAAACGTAAAACACTCCAACAGCGTGGCACAGTTGTGCGCCGTAACGTCATCCTTCTTTCCGCCGTTATTACCATCCTCGTCGACCGATTCGGCGTCGAAAGAACGGGGAAAGAGAAGAAAGCCGACGATACTGAAGAGATAAACGATAATAAACCCTAACAGCGCGGTCAATAAGAGCTGTTTTCCGTTCTGCGTGATCGCTGTGATGAAGGTTCGTAGGGTGGAGATTTTATAGACAAAAAGGGTCAGGTTAAACGCGGCAAACAGCGGGGAAACGACGATACTCAAAATGGCAAAGAATAACAAACAGAGACGGAATTGAATCGCAAAACAGCGAAAGAAGCTGGATACCACCTCGCCGGTGGTGAGACCATCATAGACTTCCTTGATGGAGATATCCAGTCGAGCGCTGCCCTTGAATCGCTGTTTTTGCTTATACCTTGCGTAAAGAACGATGGGGAAGCCGGCACCAATTTCAATATACACCATCGCCAAGCACACAAACGACTGGATAAAGCACAAAGTCCTCAGGGAGAGCTGTTCTTGGTAATAAATGACGGGATTGCGGAGCATGGGGGAGCCCTCCGCGGCGATCAGCAAAATATTGACCGACAGGGCGACGAACATGGAGACAAACTCGTAGTAGCGCTTCTCGGTGGAGAAGAAGAGAGGTGCGATCGTTTTGTTGTAGGCTTTTTTCAAACACCACAACGCCTTCCCACCACAACGATGATGATGGTGCTGTTGATGCCGTTTCGTGGAGGCGTCGGTGATGGCACGAGAGGGGCGGAAAACACCTTCACCAATACTGTCCTCCTCGTCGTCGTCGTCGTCGTCCACGATGGCAAATCGGGTAAAGTGAAGTGTACGGTGGCTAAACTCATGCATGCGCTCCACCGCGAAAATCATTTCATCCGACTTGTGCAAGAAATCCGACAGCTTCGTCGCTCTGCTGTTGCGATCCACCTCCCATATAAGTTTCTCTCGGTGCTCCTTGGTTAAACTGAAACAAATCTGTGGGATGCGGAAATACACCACCTCCAGTCCCAAGTCCCCACGACTGATTTCAATACTCCCCAGAAACTTGGTGAGTGGTCCACACCGTCGAAGAATCTCATCCATCTGTTTCAGGTCCAACGAGCGACAATACGGACGAACACTGTAGAGATAAATCAACCAGTTAAATACCGCCTCTACGGTATAGTTGGTTTCAGAAGACTCATCATGAGTGACCTTGTAGAATTGACTGGGGCGTATCGCCGCGATTTCATTCTCGACCACCGACAGTGGTAATTGCGCTAACAGTCGTTCATACACGCTGCGCTTGCGGCACCCTTCAATCAAGGACAGCATGGAGGTACTAATATCATGGCGGAGCTTCGATAAGTCGTCCTCTGAGACGACGGCGAAGGCGTCTGTCTCGCGGGCGGTGGGGAGGGTGGACTGCATGACGTGCGTGCAGCTCAAAATGTGACGTATCGTGGAGCATATGTCATACCCAATCAACGCTTCTTGATTTCCACGGCACGGCCCTTGACACACCTCCGTCAGTAATACAAACCCTTGTGTAATTACACGAAGGTTGGCGGGGGTGATGAAGACCGACACACGAGAGAGAAAACTCATCGCCTCGTGGAGCATGTTGGTGCTGTGAAGATTGTCGTGTTGGTTTCGAATGTAGTTTTGCAGCCCGCGGTGGTGCCCTTCGCAGAACAGCTGTAAGAGACGGAAAATAAGTTGTATCATCTTCAACCGACGGCACCCCGCCACCCTCGACCACCCTGTCTGTTCCTGCCGAGCATCGTGGTGGAAGCCGACCACACGCCCCTCTCGTCGAGGCACCAACGCCTCAATCAGCTGAATATTAGTGGACATGATCGTTTCGCTGGCTAATAACAAGCGTTCATTCATACTCACCCCCCGCTTCTGCAGGTAGAACTGATGCTCCGAGTTGATATGAGAGGCCCATTGCGTGGCGCTTCGGAGGACATCGCGTACACTTTGGAAAAAGCCTTCCTCGCGAGTGGTGTAATACTTTAGTAAGGAGTCCTGCACGTGACGGTTGCCGCCGTCCAGCAACACCACACCAAGGCGCAACGCACTGAACGTGATGACGTCGTTGGCGATACTACAAATGGAGAGAACGGTCTGCATCATACCAATATCATTAAAGATGACCTGCAGGCGGTAGCCGTCACTGTCGATCGCGACGTGGGTGGCGTTATTTCTTTTTTCTTCAACGTCGACCTCCACGGTGGTGGAGGGGTCCTCCTTCCCTTTACCATTCGCCGCCGCTGTCGTGCGGTTCAGTTGATCGTAAAAGTGGGAGTTGGCGTTAAAGATCTGGGCTGCATTCTTGAGCACAAACGGGTGATGCAGAGCGGTGTCGAGGGCGTTGTAAAACAAATTCAGCAACCCCACAAAGGTGCGGGAGGAGAAGAGTTGATGATGCATGGCGTCAATAATACAGTAGACGGTGTCGCGAGCGCTGTGGAAGTGCAGGCAGCCCAGCAAACAAGCGTTGACGATCAAACACACCGACGAGGGTCGGTTGGCGATGGAAGGGATAAGTGTGTTTCCTTTCAAGACCCCACGTAGCGAGGCCTGCATCAGCTGCATCGTACGCAGCCCTTCGGAGTGGTCCCGTGGTGGGGTTAACATGGCGCTGGCCTGCAGCTTGTCGGACACCGCCGCCTCCCGAAACAGCACATCATAGGCGCCTACGTCATCCTCATTACTATCGCCTAGCCCCAAACACCGGTTCGTGTGGTGTTCGGCCAACAAACTCTCTTGAAAGAGATCCTGCTTCTCCAACAGCCACTCTCTCATTGCATCCCTGCTCTTCTCCAAGTCCTTGCAGATGGTGTCGTACTCCTCCGAGTCGACGGCGACCAACGCTTTATACAACACCCCCAGCATGCGGCGGTAGTTGACCACCTCCTCCACGGTCAGCGAAAGCGCGTTGTTAAACAGTAACAGGAAATTACAGAACCATATACTCTCTTGACAAAAGAGAAGCAAAGCATCGCCAATCATGTCGCGGTTGTTCATGAAAGCCTCCGCGCTAAAACAGTTGACAAAGAAGGCGGTGACCGTGATGGGAAGCGTTTTAAGGAAATACGTACGGTAGTGAAACACCACCTCGAACCCTCGGTTCACCACCCGCTCTTGCCGGTGGTCTCGATCCACCTGCACGTTGACCGCCTTTAAATGACTCGTGCAGAGACGCAATATCACCCACCAGTGTACATCTCCCGTCCACCGCCCACGATGGCTCCGCTGCTCTTCGGCGTTGTCGTCGGAGGTGGTAAAGTACAGCGCAATTAACGCACGGAGAAAAGGATTGATCAGCTTAAAACTTTTGAGGGCGTCGGCGACTTCATGGGTGGTGGAAGTGGAGGTGGGGGATCTTCGGGGCCCTGCAGACGCCGCGGCACTCCTTCCAGTAGGAGATGGAGAGGAAGAAAGAGAGAGGGACATGGAGAGCGATGAGCGAGAACCCTTGAAGAGATCCTCATCCTCATCATCGTCGTCGTCGTCGTCGTTCTCCTGGTCGATCAGCTCCGCCCCCGACTCCCCGGCGACGGCGGTATTGACCACACTGGTATCCACCCTTCCTACCTGTTCCATCTGCCGTGCAATGATCTCCTGCTGCTTCTCCGCCGTCTCCCCTGACTTTTGCAACTCCTTCTGGTACTGATAAAACAGCGGGTGGTTCTTACCCACGTCGATGATGATACGACACACGCGATCGGCGGGTAGCATCCCTTGAGCGAGCGTCAATACACTCACCGAGGAGCCGCAAATGTTACAGACCAGGTTCATCAGCGAGGTGTTGAAGAGGACCTCTATGGAAGTGGGACTCGCCCTGGGCTTTGACAGCCCTCGCAGCGTCTTGTACTCCCGCAGAATCAGCATGAAGCGACGGCGCACCACCACCCCCACTGAGGTCGACACATTGAACACTTTATTGCTTAGCAGCTCGACGAACTCCCGGTCCGGCATCTTGGTGTAGATCTCATGGTTGATGCGTTCGGCAAACGCCGTCAGAAGGTCATACGTCAAGAACTCATCCACGTTGTGAAAGGTGCTGAGAATGGTGACCACAATGTTTAGACAGAGCGCTTTTGTTTTCTCGGACTTGTACACACAATCAATAAAGAGATTCACATGCGAGCGAAGCATCTTGGAGTTGGTGATGGACATGGTAAAAAAGTAGAAAAACTTCAACAACTGAAAGAAGCAGCCCTCCTCGGGAGGTACATGGGGAAGCATCTCCAGCAGTGTCTCGTGTACTCGCCAGTGCGCCATCATCTCTGCCCTCACCACTAGGTTCAGTGGTACTTTGGAGGTCTCGTTGAGGCCCAAGGCACGACGTCGATTGCGAATGGTATTACCGTAAATGACCATGCGCGTCGCTCCTGCCGCCTTCGCCCACAGTCGGCTGGCCCTTTGTTTCGCCCCTGCCAGGCCCCCGGTCCCAGCACCGTCCGCATCTCCCTTTTCTATTTCCATATCGCTACTGTCGGTGCTCTCATACCCGTCATACGCCGCCACCTCATACGCCACCGACTCGTCAAACACCTGACGCTCTTTTCTACCGAGGGCAAAGGAGGAGAAGATGTCGCTATTCCCTGCGGCGCTCGGTGGCGAGGGGTCGGAGGAAGGGGACCCGGATTTCTTTCGCTCCTCCTCCTCTTCAAACACGTCCAGCAGGGCGGCGACGGTGGAGCGGATCGCGGTATCCCACTCCTTGGAGTAGTGAAGATAATTCCGCTTGCACTGCTGTAGCCGCACCGCCACCTCCTGCACGCCATCGAAGCGCCGTATCACCTCCAACGAAGGGATCGTATTCACCTGCAGTACCATCTGCGCCATACTCTTCTTGACAATGCACAGTCGCACCATCAACCGCATCGACTGCACCGTGAGTTGACTACTCTGATAACGAGTGATGTCTAGCAGGAGTGGGATGAGCTCCTCCGGGCGGAGGAGTTGGCAGACCTGGGTGCTTAAGTAGTCCAAATACTCGTGCAGCTCTCTGGAGGTGACAGTAACCTGGTAGTCGCCCCCTCGCTTCGCTGTGGTGGTGGTGGTGTTTTGTGCCGGGTGGAAAGGATTGTTACTGTGGTCTCGGCTACCGCTGTAGGCACTCCCGCTCAGCTGATCGACCGCGAACGGCGAGAGCTGGGAGGCCTGCTGCAAGTTCAGCACCTGTTCCCTCGATAGATTACTGCCGTTGGAGAGAGAGGCGATCGCGGTAAGGACGGCGTTGTCGGTAAAAGTGTCATTGGTCGGCATACTGGATAGCGAGGAGTGCAAGCTGCCCTCTCGCTCCTTCTCGTCGTCGTCGCTGAAGAGGGGCTGATAGTCGTGGCGGTGGGGATGAGAGGGATCCTTGGTTCGACGGCAGCGGTGACAGCTGGCTTCAACTGGTTCCTCGTCTGGTAATAAAGGCGTTTCCTCCGTGTCCTGCGTGTCCTTCTTCGCTTTGCCCCAAGAGCTCCAGCACCACCGGCCGCCGCTGCCGCCTTTCCTTCCCCCCGATTTATCCGTCTTCCAAGGCACCGTTGTCGGGCGACCATGCGTGTAACAGTCGTACAGATGCACAATAATCTCATCGGCGGCCGTGAACGTGGCGTTATCCAGCACCGCAATCAACGCCAGACAAATCATCTCACGAATACGAATAAGATGAATACTGGCCAGGCTTATATGAAGTCGGTTCGTGTGATCAAGAGGAGCGTCGGTGGTCTTTTCCCCATAGCGAAACTCATCCCCCATCATGGAGCGGTTACGACGATAGAGACGCGGATTGCTGGTATGCTTGGCCAGCTCCACTTGCGAGTGAAGTCTTCGGGAATCCACAATGTCTCTAGTCCCGTCGAGCAACAATAAAAAGAGAGGAATCATCTCCGCCACCTCGGACATGCGGTACTGTCGGTAGCGTACCATGCGTAGGAGAATACTAACCACCGACCGCATCAAAGTACTTCGCTCGACGTCATCTTGCACAAAAAAAGTGTTGGTTTTGATCAAATTAAAGCACACCTGCTTCAGCGCTTTAGTAATCACGTCGTCCTCTAGCCCCGATAAATTCTCCGAATGTTTCTGACGGAGTGTGCTGGAACCAAATAGGACTGTGTTCACCCGCAGCTGGACGGCGGGGTCCGAGATACGCGGTAGCACATGCACCTGCATCGTCAGACGTAAGAAGTGGGACCGCAGTACATCGAGGTCACTGTGGTTCCCTACCTGTTCGTTTCCTGTCCAGCACACCGTTCGCAGTGCCACCAACGCCACCTCCTCGGTGAACAACTTCTTCACCTCATTCCGGGTGAAGGGCGGGCACCCCTCGTAGCATAAGCGGGCGAGCAAGGCGATCTGATGCTCCACGTACTTGACCTCCTTTCGTGTCTTGTGTCGTTGAAAAAAGTCTAAAATAGGAAACCACTGTTTACCATGGCCAGCCGGTTGGATTTGTAGAACGCCGTCTTTGACGTAAAACTTGCAAAACATATCGGGATGCTCGACGAGAAAGCGTTTGCACACAAACAACTGACGATCTGGAATACCCTGAAAGTGATACGTGCACGCCGCGCTGAGAAAGTTGATATAACTCCCCTTTCGCTTTGTCTTGGCGGCCGCAATAAAGTGACTCGCTACCTTCTCCACCGCCGTTAATTCAAGCGTGAGGTTGTCGGTGAACATCTCCTTAAGGGCCTCGACCACGTGAAGACGGTTGCCGTCGAGGTGAAGACACACCTCCAAGTACGACGACCACCCTTCCGTCACCGCCGAGTTCCCCACCGCCATGCACCGCAAAAGGCGAAAGACCAGCCGGGATAAAAGATGTAACTCACGATGATGCGGGTCCAGCAGTTCGGCGGGGGTGATCAAACCCTTTTCAAACGGCACCGACGGAGCGGGGGAGCGGCACCAGTCAGAGTCCACCACCCAAAGGCTCGTGGCCGGTCGGGTCTGTTTATCCAGCAGGATATCGACCAGTCGTCCGTCGCTGTCGTAGACGGTGTCCCCTAATTGAGGAGCGACCGTGCTGGCGACGTACGGGGAAAGACGCGCCACGTCGCTCTGCAGGAGTGTCAGAGGGGCCAGCACTACGTCAAATAGTAAACGATAGAGTTGTACCTCGAATAACAGTTGTTGATGGGGAGCGGAGGCGACGCCTTCTGCGGTGAAGATGTTAAAGTCTTTGCTTTGAATGCAGAAACGAATGAGCACCTCCAGTGCCCGCTGTGCGCCTTGTATCGTGTGACTCAAGTGTTGGTAGTCGCTGTGGAGAGGGGGAGGGGGGGCGGCGGTGTGAGGGGCAGCCTGATACCTTCGCTTCAAACGATACAGCTCAAAGTCAATATCAGGTCCTTTGCGGGAAGCCTCTTGCGCCTTCTGGCTCTCTTCCTCCTCTCTTGCCCATCGCTCCACCGTTTGCTGCGCCAGTGGATCTCCTTTCGCTGCCGCCGCCCGGATTCGCTCCCGGTCGGCCAACACTTTCTTCGTCGTGCTCTGCATCTGATCCTTGTACTTGCTCAGCGCGAAGCACTGGTCACGGAGGAGTAGGGTGCACCGCTGCACTTCAGGAGAGGCACCTGTGACCACCATTGTATCCGCCAGCACCGGTTGCCACTGCAGGGAGAGCCGTATATCACTACTCTCAATTCTACTATCTGTACACACATACATCTGCGTTAGACAGTTTCGAAGGGTAAAGCACTCTTGCTCCATCAACCAGAAGGAGTCGGTTTGAAACATGCTTTCTACGGTGAAGAGTGAACGGCGCATATCGTGAGTAGTGCGGGGCTCTGGTATAAGGCACAGCTCCGTCTCCCGCACCTCTTGCCCTCTCGACTGCTCCGAGAAGGCGATGCCATGCGGCAGTCTACTACGAGGAGAGGAGGAGGAGGAGGAGGAGGAGGAGGAGGACAATGAACCCCGTTCCGCTCCATCGCCTTTTAGTTTTCTGTCTTCTTCATCTTTCCCGCTGCTGCTGTTGCTGCTGCTGGAGGAAGGAGGGCTGGTGATCACCCCGTCGGACTCTAACTCGTCCAAGCCCATCTCATCCACCGCCCCTCCGCATACCGCCAGATACATACCCGTCATCACGTGCTTCACACGATAAAGAACACTCTCCAGACGCACCGGGCCTCCACACGTCGGGTCCTCTTCCTCAAACAACCAAAGCGAGTTAATATGGGAGCCAATGTCGCCGATAATAGAATCCTGTTTCTTTTCTGTCGCGCTCTTGGGGTGGGCGGCAAAGACCGGAAAAGGAAGGTACTCCCCCTGGCCGGCGTGCAGCAACCCTTGGATGTTCTTCATCTTGGAGGTGTACTCGGCTTGACGCCGCAGTCCTTGAGAGACGGAGGAGACGGACGGGGCGGCGACAAAGGAGGAGCGAGGCACGCCGGATGGGGTGTCCTGTGGGGTAGTGGTGGGGGAGAGACTAGGATCCACCGCAGTGCCTTTGGCTGCATTCTGGTATAGCTGACCGTCCGCCCCGCTCGTCATGTGCACCTCCCGGTGATTAACGTTAAAGCTACGTTGTTGATACCCACCATGAACGGTTTCCTCTGCGCCGTCGTCCATCTTATTCGGTCGCACGGTCTTCCCTACGCGGGGGTTGGTGACACTGGTGGTCAGAAAAGATTCCCGCTCTTGGTGAAAGAGGGCCACCGGCACCCCACAGGAGACGTAGTGTTTCGTAATATGCAGCAAACTGCGCTGTTGGTTGGCGCGGTCGTGTCCAATATCGAAGCGATGGACAGTAAACGTAACGCCGCCCTCCTCACACCCATTCACCTCATCCAGGTAGTCTCGGGTTAACGTCTGCAGGGCGAGAGGGGCGGCGGATTGCTTTCCATACCCTTTTACGGTGGCCTCCAGATCCACGCACTCCCTCCCAGCGGTCAGGAAACTAGCATTGTTGGCCGCCGTCGTCGCCGCCGCGCCCCCTACCGCGGTGGTAGTCGTCGTCACGCCTCCTGCCGCCGGCCCTGCCGCACTATTCAGAAACGAATAATTCGCCCCAAGACGAAACGTTCGGTTAATCCACTGCATGTCACCCTCCTCGAGCTCCTCCACGGCGTCCTCCAACTGACGAGGGGCGGAGACGTGCACGTAGACGGGGCGAGAGGCCAGTCGGAGGAGCACCTCATCCTCCTTGCACACGTCATCGCCATCGCCTCTCACCTTGTAGCGAGAGACGAACGTGAACTCGCAGGATGGGGTGCGGGCGGCCTCCTCCGAGACCAGCACCACACTCACACAGTCGGGATCGTTCTCGGAGGGTTGGGAGTGGGCGACCGAAAGATAAAGTTGACTGGTCATGTGCAGGAGACTGAAGGTCATTCCATAGGTGATGTCCACCGCCGGCGCACTCTCTTCGCCGTAGTGGGCGTTCATGGACGCGGTATTTCCTTCCTCCCCATGGCTGACACTACCACTTACACCACCATTGCTAGAGGAGGAGGGGTGGTGGCTGTGGTGGCTTCCTTGGGCGTCAGTGGAAGAAGGAAGGAGAGAGGAACGAGTGGGCACAATGCGAAAGACGGCGCTTAAAAAGTTAAAAAACGGAAGGGCGTCATCGCCGGTTTCGTTAACAGTAGGGGATTTGAGAAACACCCGCTCCCCTTCCACCCCGTTGGAGAAGATATAACCGTCAGAGCACTGAAAGGAAATGAGTCCATTCATACGCAGAACAGAACGAACCCGGTCCATTGCGGTGCTGATAAACTTTTTTGTTGATGTTTGTTAGTGGTTATATTCTTATTTATTTATTTTGAGTGTTATCCGCTATTATTTCTCGGTTTCAAAATTTTCGGAGAATTTTTTAAGTCCTAAGTGATTCGTACCAAAAAAAAATAAACAAAAAGAAGAAAGATTAATACTATTTATTAAATATTGGATATGGCTTAGTTCGTTACTATTATTATTGTTATTATTATTTAGTATTATATTGCTGCGGATGATGATAATGTAAAGTTAATTCGCTACAAGAAATATAAAAAATAATAATAATAGATAAACCTGTTATTTATGATTTTTAGTTTCTATATATACTTAAAGAAGGAAAAGAGAGAAAATTTCCACGATACTCTAAAGAAGGTGAAAAAAAAAAAAGAGAGGGAAAAAAAAAGTAGTGAAGTGAATGATACCGTAAGGAAAAGAAAAAAAAACTAATAAATAAACGAAAAAAAAAAATACAAGTAAAATAGGATTAAAAACAGCGCAAAAGTGTTACGTTTAAATAAAAATATATTTGTGTGTGTGTGTGAATATATATATATATATATCCTTTTAGTGGCAGTGCCTTCTCTTCTTTACACAATAGAGCTAAAGTCATCCGTCGCTCCATGCAAGGCACCCTCCCCTCCCGGGCCGCTCAGCTCCCCAATAATGTGCTGTAACTGACTAATACCACTGAGCCGCAGCGCACTGGTCAGCAGCAACGCCTCACAGTGCGGGTAGGCGACTAACCGCTCTCGTGTATAGTCGCAAAGTCGCGCGAGGAACTTTACGGGTGCGGCGTCCGTCTTGGTGAAGACTACCGCAAAGGGAATGCGATGTTCGTTCAAGAACTGACAGTACTGATAGTCAGTCTCCTGTAGTCCTCGGGAGGAGCAGCACAAGAAGGCTCTGGCGAGGTATCGCTGATGAAGAAGGGGCGTAGGTGTAGTAGTAGTAGTAGTAGTAGGGTTGGTATCCACTTCAAGAGGGTTTTCTAAATGAAGAAAGGCGTTTTCTTCCGTCGTGGAGGGGTCCTTCCTTGTCTTCATGGTCGGAAGGACTCGCGCGCCGCTGCGTAAATAAGCCCGCATCGTCTTTACCGCATTCTGCGCATCCACGGCAGCGGTATTCATTGGATGATAATACCCATACCCTGGCAAATCCACCAGCACCAGCGACCGCGCCGTGCGCTCTACTTGATAAAAGTTGGCGGAGGTGGTTGTGCCTTGCAGTGCCCCGTACGGCGCTACAGGGAGGTTCAACAGACTGTTCACCAAGGAGGACTTACCGCTGTTGGTGCGGCCTAGGAAGGCCACTTCAGGGGTAAAGTACTTCTTAACGTCGGTAGATGCGGTGCGTCCCTTGTGGTGGTGGTCGCCTTGGATAGGAAAGTGAGGGAACTCGGAGGGGTGGGTGCACTCTCTTACGAGACGGACATTTCCTCCGAACCCGAATGTCTGCTGCGCCTTGAGAGAGGCGGTAAAGATGGGCGCCGTGCCATCCCCTTTGGCGATCCAGTGCTCAAACGCTAACCCTTTTTTTAACTTTCGCTCGATCCGCTTCCCGTGTAAATTGATGTAAATGTCTTCCAGAATGGATTTATCGAGAGGGCGGCGACGTATTTGCTCCCGAAAGGAAAGGGTGGTGGAGGGAGAGGAGGAGGAGGATCGGCCGGCGCTGGAGGCCTGCAGCATCTCCCGTATAGCACCGTCCACGCCGTGCTCCTCCACCAACTTTTTCTGCTTCCTCAAGTGACTCTTGGTGTCCCGCCATGTTTGCTCCGTAAGGCGGTCCGTGCTCTGCCGCACCTTCTCCAACTGACGCTGTCGCTGAAGGGATTTACGATTTTCATCGTCAAGATAAAACTCCGTAGAGGCAGGAATGCTACGACTTTGCCGATACTCTGACCTGGAGCGAGATACACGCGAAGTGCCGGTAGGGGTCGATGGGGATGGGGAAGAGGGAATTACTATACGGTGTGTGTGATGGGTATTTCCTTTCCATACACGAGAAGGGCAGAAAGATCGACGGAGAAGAGGAGAAACACCTAAAACAGCCCTCATTCTATATTATTATAAATATTAATATGAATATTATTGTTATTATTAATATTTTGGTTTTTCAGTTTATATTAGCAGAGGTGAGTGGGATATGTAATAATAGAAAAAGAGACCTTAGTATTTTGTTGTTCTATTATTCTACTTCAAGACAAAAAAAAAAGAGAGAAAATTGTTATTTTTTGCTTTATAGAAGATCATGAGGATCTTTTTCATACTATAATTATTTATTATTATTATTAGAACCGCTGCTGAGAGAAAAAAGGGTTGTCGTTTGAAAATGAAACAAAATATGTATATCACATATACGCATATACATATATATATATATATATTTTATAGCTGAAACGGTTAAAAGAAAACATAGAAAAAAAAAAGAAGAAAGGAGAGAAAGAAAAAAAAAAGGCTTTCTCGTGAGTACGTTAAAAAAAAAAAAAATACACACGTCAAATACGCGAAGCCTTTTTTTTTTCCGAAATATATTTTTTATTTTTTTATTTTTTGGGAACAAACGAAAAAGGAATCAAAGGAAAGGAAAAAAGAATTTATACGTGACATAATGATTGTATATCCTTATTATATTCGTATCGTTATGAGTTTGACAACACACCTATACACCCCCCGTATCACATCACAGTCACACACACACACACGCACATTAACCTCCAATAAAGACTTTCCATACAACGCTTCTTTTTTCCCCTTTTTTCCTTTTTTTTTTCCTTCTTCGTTACTTAATTAAAGACGAGACGCGTGCCAATTATTTTAAGGCCCTCTTCCGGTTCCGTTAAGCAATCCACGTTGAACATCATCCCAGACGGCAACTGCGATAGATCCAACGGCTGATGACTAAAGAAGGAAGGAAAGGAGGCGGTGGAAGAGGAGGATGAGGCGAGGGCATTGAGGAGAAGAGAAGAGGAGTGTAAAGCGTCGGTGGACCCCAGCTCCACCCGCACCGGAGCGGCATTGACATCCACCACCCCATCCAGCTTGAGCACGTCCTCCGCCGTAAACCAGACACTACGGCCCTTCGTCACCGTGCTGGGGGAGTAGGCGGTGATGTACTCGCGTAACTGACCTTTCCCAATCCACTGCTGTCGAGTGAGTCGACCCCGTTCGTTGGAATCCCCTTCTTCCCTTTTCCCTGAGTGTATCGACTGGCCCTCTCCATCCTTTGCTAGAGGGTGGACGTGGACGTGGGTGCCGAAGAGGGCATCAAACTCGCTAAAATCATTGATGTGAGCAAGCAGCGCACGGTGGTGTTCCGCCTCCTCCGGGTTGGACACGGACATGGAAAGAGAAAGAGGCGTAGTCATCGTGTGGGCGGTGGTGGTGGTGTTGGTAGCATAACGCTCCGAGGATAACTCGGGAAAGTTTAGCACCTGCCCTGTCCGTCCGTGGAGAGGGACCCCTATAGGGAGTTGAAGCTCCGCCGCCAGCACCTCCGCCGCCAGCCGGAAGGAGGGAGGCAGGAATACTTGAGAGATGTGATAAAAGTAAAAGTACTGTCGACGAGGGGGAGATGAGGAGGAGACGCTTTGATTTACTCTTTCCAGCGAGAGAGGAGGGGGGGCGGAGGAGGACGCCGCCGACCCCACTGTCATGGAACCCTCCGAGGAGAGTAGTGGAAGTCCGGTATTATTAGAATGATCAATGGTGAACCCTACGGCGGTGGACTTGAGCGACAAACCAAACCGTTTTAGCACCGGCACAGTAAAGAACAAGGGAGTCGAAAATTTATGGAGTTGGTAGTATTGAGAAGCCTTGTGAAGCAGAAGGGAAAAGTCATTGGGATTGTGCTCCCCTTGTCGGGCGGTGGGGTAGCCTCCGACGGCATCGTCTTCCTTTCCAGGGCGAGAAAGAGAGGAGGAGGAGGCGTCCGTCGATCCTTCGAAGGCGACCGAGTACGGATCCCCGCCGCTCTGCAGCGCCTCCCACTCCAACAGCTTACTCAACCGCTCTCTCTCACGTGGGAAGAGGTAGTACGTCTTATCCTGAAAGAACAGTTCCGCCACGTAATCCCTCCAGTTCAAAACAGCTTTTCCAGTCTTTCCGGAGATGAATAAAAACTTTAGAATTTCCTCCGCGTTGTAAAAACACGAAATGTGAAACACCCTTTGTCGTTTAGGAATGATGAAAAGATGCTCCCTCTCGCCAGGAATAGGGTGGGCACGGAATAGTCTCTTAAACGTAACCGCGGTCCCCCACCACCGTGATGTATATCGATGACGCAGCGCACACAACTCCATATCCCCTTGCAGTGTTTCCACTGAGTAAGGAAATTTAGTACGGATACTATAGTGCCCCTTCGCTTGAGGCGCGGGAAGGAGAGACTGAAGCAGGCGTACGCCGTCCAGGATGTTGGGATCGAGAGAGGGATGAGAGCCGAGTCGCTGCGAAGAGGAAGAGGAAGAGGAAAGGTCAGGCACATCGGCCCCGTGACGTTCTTGAAGAAGGGAGGCGATATAAGCGTCGTCCTCTAGCGCTCCCTCCGTCCCTTCCTCCCCAACGGGGTGATTCGTATGATTAGGATGATTATGGTGGTCGTGGGGAGGGCTGTTGTTGCCCTCCTGGGAGTAGAGAGCAGGAGGGGAAGGAGACGTAAAGTAGTTGTGGTACGCGCCATCGTGGGTCATCCTAGAGTACATTTGATTGGCATTAAACGCGTAAAAATTCGAGTAATGGTGAAGGTAAACAGAGGCAGAAGGGATGCGGGTAAACCCACCACCACCACCACCACCGACAGAAGCCGAAAGAGGTGGAACCAACTGCTCCCATATCCTCTTGTAGTAGTAAAATTTCTGATAGTCGTCGTCCTCGACATTACCTCCTCTTTTTCGGTGCCTCTTCTTGTACTTTTTTTTGTGTGATTTATTACCGCTCCCGGTGGATATTACTTCTTCTTCTTCCTCCTTTTCTTTACTTTGGGTGTTGGAGGGGTTGTCGTTCTCCTCCCTCTCGCCCTCCAGAACGCCCTTCTTCTTTAGACGGTTGTGTGGAGCGAGGAGGGAACGATAGCGGAGGTACTCTCTCTGAATATGATGAAGCAAATTAAAGCAAATCACCTTTTCCCTCATCTCAAATGTCATGTAAAACTTGCTGTTATTATTATTATTATTATTATTATTATTGTTATTGTTAGGATAACGGCTGGTTGGAGGCCAAGAGTGTGCTTCACTGGCTGCAAAGTTGAGGTCGGGGAACATACTGGTAAGAAAGTTGGAAGGAAATGCCTCCTCCTCCTCCATCGCCACTCCACACTCCATTGTCTTCTTCGACTCCTCCTCCACTTCCTTCTTTTCTTTTCCTTTTCTTCGTGTTAGTTTCTTTCTTTTTCCACCACTACTACTACTGACCTGATTACCATTATTACTACCGGGTGACTCAAAAAAGGTTGTGTATATCTCTGACAAGGTAGTTAGTCGGGCTGGATAAAAGGACGGACGGAGTCTATGCGCACGAGAAGAAGACGAAGAAGAAGAAGAGTGTACGGGGAGGTACTCCTCGAGTGTTTTTAACAACCCCCTACCCTCCTCCGTTTCTCGCTCAAAGTGTTGACGGACGGGAGAATAAAAAGATAAGACGGGATGATGTGCGTACACATCCCAGCGAAGTAACGAGATGGTTTCCCCGTCGCCGCCACCCATTCTGGTAAAGAAAGGGCGATGACGGTTAGCATCGTGGTACTCTCCTCCACCTCCTCCCTCCGCCAACGATAGACCACGCCGTACTTCATTACTGATGAAATACGTGAGGGAGGAGAGGTCGTCCTCGCCCAGCCATACATTACAGTGCCGAAGAGGGTGAGAGGGGAGAAATATTTTCTTCGCGTAGAGGGAAAGCTCTGGGAAGCCTTCTGTGAACACAGCCGCACACCAACGGGTCCGGTTCATTATTATTATTATTATTATTACTTAGAGATAACACAAAAAAAGATAATATAGTGGTTAACTAGTATTATTATTTTATTTATTTGGTATAACAATAGTGGTGATGGTGTGGTTGATTAGAAGGTCTTTATTTATTCTAAAATAATAATAATAATTATTATTATTATTATTATAACATAAAAAAAAAAAAAGAAAGAGAAAATGTTCTCACATCAACACCAACTACTCTTTAAGATTAACGCATTATTAAAACAAGTATATATATATATACATATTGATTATTAATTTATTTTTTACTCACGATTTAATATTGGTTGTTGTTTCTTTTTGTTTTTTTGTTTGTTTTTTTTATGAATTAATTTTCTTGCTTATTATTATTCCTATCCAGTACCTCATCTATGTTACTTTTTTTCTATATATACAAACTCTCTTTAAAGAATAACAAATAATAATAATAATAATAATAATAATAATAATAATTAGATAGATAAAAAAAGGGACATATATTCATACACTGTTATATTCTCTGTTTTTCTCGCTGCTATTTAGTATAGACAGAAAAAAAAATGTAGATTATTTTTCTTTTCGTTTTCATACTATATGATATATAGAAGAGCTAATTTCTTATTATTATTAGTTACTATTATTTCGGTGATGCAAATATATTTACAATTTATTCTTTTTTTTTATAGTTAATTACACTTTTTTTTTACTTATTTGTGTGTTTACTTCATTTAATTGTTTTTATTATTCACTCTTCTTCTTTTTTTTTAACTGCTACAACCACCTTCTCTATGAATCTCTCTCACTATTGAATAGCTTTATATATATATATATTATTTATTTATTTTTATTTTCTTAGACAGATTGTCTGTCTGTTTTTGTATTTGATTTGTTGTTGTTTTTTCTCTATTGTAATGGAACTGTTAAGAGGTAATTTGTGGAAATACTCTATGATGAAAGAAAAAAAAAAAAGCAAATGATTAAATGAATAAATGAAATATTCATTTACTTTAATTCCTTATTCCTTTTTTTTTTTTCTTCCTTCCTCCTCTCTCATTTGTTTGTTGTTGTTAGGATCCGTGTTATTATGATGAAGGATTACTGTACAAAGAGGCCCGCCTTGGCAAACGCCTCCTCCGGGTTACTGAGCTGCTCCACGTTATAGAGTTCAATCTGCAAGGATGCCGCACCGCCGCTGTTAAAGGGGACTCCCTTTCGCTTTTCACTCTCCTTCAGCGGCCACTGATACAATTCCGCGTCTCTGCCGGTCAGCCAGTAGTTGCTCTTGAACGTTTTGGGGAACTTCTTGGTGCTTTCTTGCTGGATGGGCTCTCCAGAGAGGAGAAAGGTGGGCACTTGCACCGCCGATCGCTGTAGCGTCTTGAGGGCCAGCTGCGGGTCCTCGAGCTGATCAACGTTGTAGATCAAATACCGCTCCCCGTTGGACATCTCCTGCAGCACCGGCTGCTGCTTCGGCTGAACCGACAGCTTAAAGAACTCTAACTGTCGCCGTGTAAAGTACAACCCGCTATTGAAGTTATTCGCTTTGATGTGGTCCTTGAGCAGTAGATAGGCGTCTCCCTTCTTGTTATACAGCTTGCGGCTTCCTCCGCTGACGGGGTACGTAATCAACGCCTCACCACCCTCCAGCTGCGAAGAGTGGAACAACTTTAATTGAGACTTGGTGAGAATAATGGAGGAGCGGGCGTTACTCTTGAACTGTAAGTTTTCCTTATACGCCTGACCCCTCGTGATCCACCAGCGAGACTGGAAGCTGTGCTTCTGCGCCCGGTCATTCAGCTCAAACTGCAGTCGCTCGCCATACACCTTACGCGAGCTATAGCTGCTGTGTTTCGGAGCATCCATCACCTCCGGGGGGGAGAGCAGCTGATCAAAGTTATACAACTCTAACTGCTTGTCCAGGAGGAGTTGGGTAGGGAGGGCGCCGCTCTCTGGTTTCAAATCCAGTCGCTCCACCTCCCAGTCCTCGATCCAAACGTTGGAAGGGCTGCCACGACTCTTCTGGTTACTTTCCAGCACGTGATGCTGCTGGCTGAAGACGATGATTTGGCGAGTGCTGGTGGTGGTGGTGACTCCGACGGAGGTCACAGCCACCACTGCTGGGGTAAGAGAGAGACGACGAAGCATGGAGGGTAATTAATAATAATAGTGTGGGGAGGGTGTGATAGGTATATGATTACTTTTTATGATAGTTTTTTCTTGATATTATTATTGTTATTATTATTATTAGGAGTAGTAGTAAATTGAAAAGCAACAAGGAAAAAAAGAGATGAGAGAGAGAGAGAGAGAGGGAGAGAGAGCAGAAAATATATATTCATCACCCTATTGACACACAAAAAGGATATACACACACACACACACACACACACACATGTATAACCGTAATAATGTTAGTATTAGTAATAAAACATAACAAGCAGGCTGGGAACGGAATACCCTAAGAAATATTCCACAAAAGGATCACGACTCATTATAATATAGCCGGAAGGCTCTCGTATCAAGTCGGTATCCCCCCTTACTATACTGATGCTTCACCTTGTACGGTTTGAGGTAGCTAGTGGAGGCCACGGCGGAGGCGCGTGGCAGACGACCGGGCCGAGAGCCTAACGAAGACTGGTGCTGAAGGTCCGACACTGGCATCTCTCTTCGCTGTGTGGATGGACGACGACGGTGCGGTGTCCTTGCGTCTATCAATGACCAACTCCTCCAGCGTACAGAAACGCACACACAGCAGGGAAGCCAGTCCATGTAGGAACGAGAGAGCCGCTTCATTCTTTTTTCTTTTCTTTGAATTAATCCCTCTTTATTTCTTTTATATTTTTAAGTATTTATATTTCCTCACACGCGCTTTCCTCTCTTTCCACAAACGAAGAAGAAAACTATCAAGTGTATGTTTCGTTCACTATAAACACAAAAAAAGAGAAGAAAAGGGAACAAGAAATAAGATAAAATAGTACCACGGTAAAAGGGTTGTCTATATGAAGTTAGTAACAGAGTAGTACAGCACAGTGGTCAGTAACAGTGAACTCAGTAAAGAAATAACTTTCGATTAAATTTCAAGAGTTAAAAATCAAAAACCGTAAAGACGAAAACCGAAAGGCGAGACATTGGTTTCTTTTCCTCATACTCAAAAAACTTAAATGGGAAACGTTTTTCGTTTGCTTATTTTTGTTTGTTTTTGCTAGTCTCATATTTTAGAGAATTAATAAGTCAAGTAAAGAAAATAAAAATATAAACAGAATTACAGGCACTTTTTTGGTATTTTTTCCCTTTGTTGGCCCTTTACAGACATGAGAGGGCTACCCTTTGACACCTTTTGGAGTTTCAGACCTCGTTGGTGCTACACCGCCAAGACGCTCTCCACATACATTGGCTTCTTTACGCACTTTGGCGACCACACGTTCCGTTATCATTTAGAGATAAAAAAAAGAAAATATAATAAACGGTAGTCGCCGCAGGGGCTCGCTTACGGGTTCGCCACACTCAATGCCTCACGGAAACGTGCAATTACTCGTTTCCTTACTGTTTAGTGTTTCGGTGGAAACAAAATTTGAAAAATAAGTGTTATTAGAAAAAAAAAAAAATAGAGGAAGAATACGAGAGAGAAAAGTATCAATAAACGGTAAAAACGAAATAACGACGGGGCGTATTTCATTCTTTTTTCTTTTTAATTGTTACCTCCACTGATGTTTTCAAGTGCGTGTACACTGCTTCTTAGAGAGTCGCGGAAAGGGCGGCAACGACAAAGGAAGTAACGACCGCCATAACCGTCACGGCACCGGGCACAGAACCACTGGCACAAACGGCAGTATCCACGGGGCATTCATCCGTGCACAGGTCCTCATCGTCCTCATCATACTTACAGGTCTTACACCTACCATTATTGATCTGGCTGCAGGGAGCCATATCGGATGCGCGCGACGGGCACATACCCTTCGCGTCTGGCTTGGCCCCAGTCTTCATGCAAGTGGTGCAAACAACCGTCTTCACGGGACAGTCGGGCACGGCGTTGGCACCGCACGGAGTGGTGTCGGTGATGGACCTTTGACAGGTCTTGCAGTCGCTATTTAAGACATAGCTGCACCGATCACGGTCTATAGCGGTGGCGACAGTGGCGGTGGCAGCGAGGACCCCCAGGGCGACGGCTGTTCTTCGAAGAACGGAGTGAACAGTCATAGTGATGAAGAAGAATTGGGTGGTAATGTAGCGAAAAGAAAAAAACTAAACCCGAAAATAAGAGAGGGGAAAAAGATTTGTAAGTAGGTGTATCTTACCACACATGGCGGCAGTCAACAAGTGCTACCTAAAGTAGTGGAATTTGCGGTTCAACTCGATCCAAACAAATTATTCAACAGTGTGGAAAGGAAAACAAAAAAAAAAAAGAGGTGAACAGAGAAGGAAACAGAAAGGAAAAAAGAAAAGAATAGTTCGTCTTACGTCACGCGTCTTTTTTGTTTTCTTTCCCCCTCGTCCTTCCCTTCCTAACGACCCTCGCTCTGCTTCCCTCGGAGCTCCACGACACTCCGTAGCTCTATCTCCAGACGATGAAGATGGGAAAGAATCAAACCGTGCACCGGCACAGGGCGGCCGAGGTCGCTCTTCTCCGGCGGGGCTCGTCCCTTGTAATAAAACCACTCACACTGCACCTGCCCACCCGTAGTGTCCACGGAGGGGTAGTCGGTTATGGTGGCCCCTCTACTATCACAGTCCTGTAGGAAGCCAAGAAAGCCCTCTGCATCCTTTGTGAACTGTATGTCACTCTCCCGTATGGTCTCGAGGTAAGTGACGTCGGCCTCTATCTCCTGCTCAACTTTCCTAACCCGCCGCCAGAGGGAGTCCCCCACCACGGATACTGACAGTGACGGTGAGGTGGGCAACAGAGGGGGCTGCAGCGCGGAGCACCACAGCTCTTTTCTCGCTCCTAGCTCCTCTTTGAGGGCGGCTTGGTGTTTCATCAATGGTGTCAAATATTCTTGCCATACGTGCGTTACAGTGGGGAGCAGCAACCCCCACATGAAGGAAAGATGTAAAGGAATACAAAACTTACTAACGTCCGGCACTCCAGGAGTATACCGGAAGTCATACGGAGTGGTTGCGCTGTGTAGCAGGAGCTGGACAATCGCCAAATTTTCTTTTATTTTTAGGTAGTTTTCTTCCGAAATTTTCTCTGCCTGGAGATAGTCCAGGTGGGGGAGACGGCGGGAATAGCGGTAGCTCCCGACACACTCCCGCAGCTCTTGAGGGGAGACGACGGGGGTAGCGCGACACGCACGAGAGCCGAGAGGGTCGCATGGCTTCTCCCCTTCCCCGCTGGTTCCTAGGAGTAGTTGGAGTAGCCTGCTGCCCTGTTCACTGATCGTTTTTTGTACCGGATGAAGACCCCTTTCGACGGTACTCACCATATCGTTGGGGTCTGTCGTGCCGAAGGTGCGCTCTAAAAAAAAGTCCACCCGCCGTTCGATGCAGATAAGATAACCCTCTGTTACTCTTTGCTTTAATATGGTGTATTCCTTAAACTTGTGGTGAAATTTAGTAAACCACTCCTCTTCCACCGCAAGAAAAGCCGCCTCTGGATGTTTCATCTCAGCCTTGACATGATGCCCTACCGGAGGAGAGGAGGAGGGGCCGTCGTGCAGCGGCGACGCGCACAGACGAACAGCAGGCAAAGGAAGAGAAACCTTTTCCACCTCCCCGTGCGGACCACCTCCCCTCCCACCGACTGGAGCAGGTGGGGGGTCACCCCCCTCTCCTTTGAAAGAGGCCTTCTTGCAAGGAGCACGAGGTGGGTGCTGGAGGGAAGGGGTCGCCTCATCACTAGGGTGGAAGCGGAGAAGAGGGCGATACTCTTTAGGCACTACAAGGTTCACTGTCGTGAGAGGTGGGAGTGTTTCCCACATGCGAAACTTTGCTGTTGTTTTTTATTCGCCTACCGTAGAGAATAAGCCACAGAAAATAATACAAATAAAGTAAAAAGGGTAAAAAAAAGAAATAAAAGAAGTGTAGAATAAATAAATACAGAAAAAAGTACACTGCTCCTCTTTTCTATTTATTTATTTTTCCACTTATCTTTTGCTTTTTTTCCGTTCTATTCTTTATGCGTTTCGCTTTTGCTATTTCTTATTATTGTTTTGTTTTTGATTCTTGTTTTTCTAGCAGTGGGAAAGGATTGTATAAAATTTGGTTCTCCTTCCCTAATTTCCCCAGTCAATAAGAGGTTGTGTTTCCGAGTAGAAACAAAGAAAAAAAAAAGTAATGCGTCGGCAAAACAGAGAGAGAGAGGGAGAAAGAGAAAAATATGAAAAAAAAAACAAAAGTAGCCAAAACAGTGGGAAAAAGAATATGCGTATGAGTACACACACACACACAAAAAAAAAAAAAGAGTGCATAAACTGAGCAGGAAATTTTAAAACTAGAAATAAAAAATACGATATAAAACAAACAGCGGAAAGGTGCAAAGGAATTAGTTCAACGCCTCGGTAGGGTGGTGGAAGAAGAGGTCAGCGACGGAGGTGGTGACGCCGGAGGAGGACCACAGACACAACCAGTGAGCCAACGGCAAAGTAGAAAGGAATGCATCCCTTAAAACAGCCAAAGCAGCCCTCACGAAATAAAAAAAGCCGTAACAGAGAGAGAACAAAAAGACGAGTAAACCGCGGAGCGAAACAAGTGAATGAAGCACAAAAAAGGGCAGAACAGGACGATTAACAGAATTATTCTCTCCCTCTTTAGACACCATCTCCATTAATCTTCCACCCTTGTCAGCCGTCGCGTCAACAACCCCTTTCCGTTTCCAACTCGGCTTCCTTACTTCATTCGCCGCCCTTAGCAGCTCTATCCAACGCTTTAAACGGCCTTCTTTTTTATTATGATTATCCTCATCACCATTGCTACTACCATTACCACTACTACTATTATTATTATTATGATTCACATACACTACATAAGTTCTGATTAACGCAGAAAACTTCTCTGGTAGGTAGGTGAGGAGGGTTCGTTGGTGATAGTGAGTGTGAACATAAAAGACAACTTGAAATTTAATCGAGTCTTTTTGCTGTAGAAACGACTCCCGAAGGCAAAGGGCCATGTGAAGAACACGGAGGATACTCTTATGATGTTCCACCCTGTAGAAGCACGGGGAGAAGAAACCGCCACGTTCCACACTCCTCTCCATTCCAAAACTCTCTTCGTTACACCGAATCAAGCAATCCTGTAGAAGGTTCACCCTCTCCTCCTCCTCTTCCTCCTCGTCTTCGTCTTCCCTCTCTGGATCGCCATTCAAGGTTATGACCCTCGAAAGACTGGGCTGCTGGGGGTCGAGGGTCAGCCGCCCTGTCCACGTTCGCCACCACTCCGCCTGTATTCTCCGACTATCCATGTTCTCCGAGAGGGGAGAGAGCGATGGAAGGAACAGCTCTAGTAGTGTGGAGGCAGTTGCCCCAGACACCAAACAATCTCCTTGGTAGTTGGCGTAAAATCGGACACTTCCACTGCGGAAATAGGAAAAACAGGACAAGTGCTGGGGGTTGACGAGATAGTTATTCAGAATGGGTCTCGAATCGCTCGGTTGAGCCGTACGATCGCGCTCATCGTCCAACAAGTACAACTCTTTTACAGATCGACTACAGAGGTGGGTGATGATGTGGTAGGAAAAGGAACACCGTATGAGTACCCACCACTGGCGGAGAAGGAGGATGAAAGAAAGAAAGGAACAGAGCAACGAATCACGGGAAGAAGAAGAGTGTGAGGATGGCGATGGCAGACCTTCCTCGCCTCGTACGACTCCTTTTTTCTTCGGTTTAGAGGTGGGAACCAACGAAGGTCGGGTCCACAGTAATCCACAGTGAGGAGAGGCGATAGAGATAAAGTGTCGAAACCGAATTCGGTACCGGTTCATTACCGGTGAAAAAGGGTAAGGCACTTCTCCACGGAAGGGCAAGACGAATTCTTCGAAAAGATGTTTCCTCAAACTGTTTTGGTTCACACCGTTGCGATGAAAGGTGTGACCAAATGCTTTTTTTAATGTACTCTTGGCGACATCCTTCCTCTCCTCCTCTTCGTTGCCGTCTTTCTTAAAAATGTATCTCTGGTAGAATATTAAGGTGTTGGTGATGCGCTGGTCCTTCATATGTAAGTTCACTTCCCCTTCACTGTTGGGGTGCGTGTAGTTGCCTTTGGAAGGAGAGGAGGAGGACGGCGGCGGTGGTAGCAGACCGAGGTGAAACTGCAACAAATCGATAAACGTTTTCTCCTCCAACATGAATAGTAAATAAATAAACTCTCGTAGTATAACCCCGCCAAAGGAGTGTCCTATGAGACTAATAAAAATAGTATTTCCATTATCCTCACCGTTAATATCATCCTTATCCTTCTTGTTTTCGTTCTTTTCCCGAACCGCATGGGACGACCTGTTCGGCTGGCTGGACTGCTTCTTTTTTTCGATTTGTAATAATAACTCCCGAAACATAAAGATAAACTCAAAGAACAACCGCTGTGCAGCGAGGCGCACCCCCACACCACAGTGAAGAAGCTGATTGATGCGAGGGTTGTACGCGTATGTGGGAAGATGGTGACGACACGGAGAAGAATCCGCATCGTGAGGGAAGCGGTTTCCTTCTCTGTCGTCCTCGCCGCCGGGTGAGAGTAACTCCACCGTGCTACGATAACGTGTGGTCAACACTATTGGTCTCCCCCCATTATTATTATTATTATTATTATTGTTATTGGTATCACCACCATCACTAGGATGCTGTACGCTTCTCTTCTTGGATTGAATGTCTTTCTGAATGCTAGCGAAGTCACGCGGAGTACCAAGTATACCGTGGTGGCACAGGATTAGTTCCATTTTTCTCTCTCTCGTTTTGTCTCTAACAGTTAAGAATAAAAAATAAAAAAAACGTTATGGGTTCTTTCTGTAGAGTTAAAAATACGGTAGTTCGAAAATTGTAAGATACTTTTTTACCTAACCTCTCGGATCATCTTTGAAAAAAAAAAAAAGAAGATTAAAAGTGTTGGAGTACACAAAAATGGAAACACAATTAAAAGAATATATAGGAAAGGACTTTCCCTCTTGTAGTGTTTCAGTGAAGTTTCAGAAATAACTTGCATGTTAAGTGTATGTGTATGTGTGTGAACGATTAAATTAAAAAAAAAAAATCCCCAGAGTTTCTAACGCTCCTTCTAGTTCATATTATAAGCGTTTAATATATGTAATATAATGAAAAAAGGGATGAAAAATAACAAAAAAAAACTATAGAAACAAAATTAAACTTTATAGATTAATCAAAAAAAGAAAAGCAGAGATGCTCTTTTGCCACCTTGGGTATTAAATAAGAAAAAGAGGAACGCGATTTCCACAGACGTTGCACTGGCGGTACACTACTTTTGTTTCTTCATCCCTCTCTTTCCCATTTCGATCGTCACGACGTCGCTGTCGGTGACGCACCGGTCTCAGATACCCTTTCCATCCACACTCTCGACACACATCACTTTCTTTATACACTCCCGGCCTAAAGCACTCTAGATCCCTACTACTATTACTACTATTATTATTATTATCCTCCTCCTCTTTTATAATAGAACTGTGGTTATGGTAGGTCCTTGCTTCGCCGTCGTTGAGGAGGCTTTCCTCTTGAATAGGGTGGGAGCGATCTATCGGCTGTATAGCGCCTCCAGTATCCCCACAGCGTTGGCAACGACACATAAAATGATAATGCTGAAGTAACAAGTGCTGTCGAGTGTGTTTACTCTTCTCTTCATAGTTGATGTAACAGATACTAAGGCTTTCGTTAGCATCGACCGATCGCAGTGCGAAAAAAGAAAACACCCTTTGCCGATTCCTCGAAGAAATGGGATACGGCAGCCACGCAGAGGGTCGAGGAGGGATCGTCTGTGGCTCAGTCTTGACCTCCGCTGTGCTGAAAGTAGTGGTGGAAGAAGCAGGGGCGGTCCTGACGGACCACCTCGCACCTCCCTCCTTGTACGACATAGCATAGAACACCACCCGGCATATGTTGGGACTACAACTATGATTAAAGTAGGAGGCCGCGGGGTACAGACCGACCCCCAGGGGGTCCTCTCCCTCTCCACTTCTCTGAGAGACAGGAGGGCGATTGGTTTTAAACATGGGAGGCCTACCACCAGCATTAGCATCCGCATCCGCATCGTCGTCGCCGTCGTCGTCTGAAACGGGACAGTGGGGGACGTAGAAGAGCCCGAAAGCGTTGCACTGACTAGTAGCGCTGAAAGATAAAAACAGAGCCTCCGGGACTAGGTCCGTCGCCTTGTAGGGAGAAGAAAAGGGATCCGAAAGAAGCACACCACTCTCCCTCCATCGTAAAAACCGAACCAGAAAGGGAAATACAATCTTTATAAACTTTCGGTAGTAAATGATGTAGTTGTTCTTCTGCTCCTTCCTTAAAAGGGAAACGTTTGAAATCAAACCGGAAAGATCGGCGTAAGAAGGTCTCTTTACCCGATACACACTATCCTCATCCTTGTCATCCTCCCCTCCATCCTCACGAGGGACCTCCCTGTCCCCCGCAGTGACACTAACACTACTGGTATTAGACGTACTGCCACCACCGCCACCACCACTACCTCCGTCTTTGGAGGGTGCAAAACACTCGTCGAACGCGGAGACAGGAATTAACGCGAAACGGTCTTTTCGGGAAAGAGAAGGTTGGTAATATATCTCCTTGTCCATCACCTCCACTGAAGTAGATGCAACCGGACTACTGCTACTACTACTTTTATTAATATTATTATTATGATTGGGTTTCATTTCCTCCTTCTCTTCAAGATTTCGCCTCACAAAGCCTTCTTCGGTTGTTTTATACACCAACAATAAGGACGTGTGTAACAAAAAGTAAAACTGGTTTAAATGCGTGTTGGAGGAGGCAGTACTGCCCCCTTGGTGACCCGATTTTTTAGAGATGCTGTGCCACAGCGCACACTCTTCCCAGGGGAGACGGGTCGTCAAGAAACACTCTTTTTCCCTTGTCGGGTCCACACCAACACTAGGCCAAGACAGCGGCGTGGGTGCTACCGTTGGAAGAGGAGAAGGGCATGCAGGACGCTCTGCCCCGCTGGTGGGGGGAGTCTTCTTTTCAACCAGTGTGGTACGCTTCTCTGTCTCCTCTTCCTGAACCGAAGAGAAGAGGTACTCGTAGGGAGAGTGGTATAACTTTTGAGAGAAACCGCCGCCGCCGTTATCCTTGTGGTGGTTGCCTTCATCATAGTCGGGGGAGTTGGATGCATACCGTGAACAGTGATTCGACTTTACTCTTGGTTTCACGCTGAACTCATACATCAGCAGTGGATAGATACAACGCAATACCAAACACTCCCGCTTGTAAAGAATGTGTTCCTCGAGTGACGTGGTGTTCAACGTGTACGCCGCAGTGTCGTTTGGACTGGATGGTCCTGCACCTTTCCTCGTGGTTTCGCTGAAGCCATCGAGGTAGCAGCCAAGACTGCAGTAGTTATGCACTCCGCACCCCTCACAGCCGATCAAAACCGTCGGAGCCTCGCGAGCGGAGGGGGAAGCGCCTTGCTCCCGCCGTATCGCCTCCACGATGGGGTGGTAGAAGAGGTAAAACGCTTCCGCGTACTCGTTTAATTCTTGTCGACTTTCTATTCGAGAAATATTTCTGGTTCTTAGTGAAAGTGGTTGTGTTTTTGTGCCGGCGTTGCTGCTGCTGTTACCGCCGATGTTTTCAGAGGGTTCCTGATGACTTTCCTCGACCGTGTTCGTCCAGTACGAGCTGGGATGCTGTTTTAGAGGCATGGAGGTCTTACGGTACCCACGGAGTAGTGCCTCTCTGTTCTGAAGACTCTTTTCCAGTTGTCTTTCCATCAGTAATTCTTTCTGCTTGGAAAGTGCAGGAAGGCGTCGGCGGCGTTTGTCTGGCTTCTCTGCTTGAGGAGTGGAGGAAGAGGGATGGGGGCTGCCTTCATCACCTCCCGAGTCTGCTTCACCGTCACTCCTATTAGTGTCGTCGTGCACTTCTCCCTCCTCTTCCCACTCTGCAGACTTGTTTCTCGGATAGTTTCGCTTTCGGTGTTCCTTTAAATCTGTCGTAGCCCTTTTGATCCAATCTTTTGTGGTTGGCGCTGGTGTCGCGTAAGGACGGCACTCCTCTTCTCTTTCCATGTACGTTTCCACACACAACTGTTTAATGCGGTGAAAGTTAATGAAATAGGAATGCTTAGGAATAACTGCAAAGCACTGTGCACAGTAGGTAGCGTGTGTGGTTCGAGGGATGGCATCAATGTTTGGAATTTTATGAACGCGTTCCTCTCCGCCATTGCTATCCCTCTCGGATGCCGTACGATAAAGCAACTCTTCCTCAGACTTTTCATTGAATATATCGATCTCCACACTTCCAGACACCGCCGCTGTTGTGGTGTCGTTGGTGTTCCCCCGCTTTGTATTTCCTTTCTTGGATTCTTTCTTTTTTTTTATCTCCTTCTCTTTTTTACGGCTCTGTGACTTTCCGTCTGAACTGCTGGTGCTGTAATACTGAACCGCCATCGACATCAGATAAAGCGAAGATAAGTAGTCGTTAGGATGAAATATAAAGTTGGACTCTAACGATAACAGCACCAACTCACCGGGGGAAATATTTCTCTTCGCCACGGCGTATCGTCCGCCGCTTTTATACGTTTTAGTGTCGTAGTGGTGATCCTCTTGGTCGTCCTCGATGATAGCAACTGCCTCTTCCTGTGGGAGTGGACACAGTCTTACAGTATCATGAGGAAGGCAATCAGTTGACATTTGAGAGAGTGTGTGTGTGTGTGGAACCGAAGACACACGGTTGTTGTCGTTGATTAAAAAAAAAAAGAGGGCTAAAAGAATCAAAAAAAAAAAAGGAATGAAAGGACAAGAAAAAAAAACAGATGTTTAAAAGGTCTTTACAATGAAAGCACACATAATCATCGATTTGGAAACTGTTTTTACTTTACTTATTTATATTATATTTTTTTTGTTTTAATTATTATTATTGTGTATTGGATGGATTCACCCTTCTTCTCTGCTGTCCATCAGTCACCACGTGGGTCGGTGGTTCTTGACCGCGCTTCGCTACGCCGCAACGGCAGGTACCGACTCCTGGCCTCTCTCCTCCTCCTCTTCCTTTTCCTTTTCCAATCTTCTCAAGTCGTCCTCCGACAGACTCGCGAAGGCAGACCCACACACTCTAAACCGACGCTCCGCCGCATACCGCTCCTGTAGGTGTGCCGTGCGGTAGGCTCTGACGTGAAGCGGAAGCTCCTCCTGCTCCTCCAGCCGATACAAATATAGTTTCGACCGAGGGGAGGTATCGGCGGCCCTCAGCAAGTTCAACAAGTGTTGGGGGTCCCCTTTCCAGATTGCTTTCCCTTCATGGTAGTAGTACCCTGCGGAGGCGCCTAATGCAATACAAGGAATGGTAAGGAACGCCGCATACTTCAGATAGTATCGCTTTTCCTCGTCGGGATGATAACGGTAGGACCGATGAATGCGCTCCGACATGTTTTCCGCCTGCAGTTTGGACATGGCGTCCTCACTCCACGCATCTCGGAGCTGTTGTGCTCCCCAGGGAGCTTTTTTCTTTACCTTTATGACCGGCAGTCCACCGCCCTTCCCAGCCTTGTCCCCCGCCGTCGGAGCACGTCCGCTGGTATGAGAGGAAGGGGAGGCGTGGCGCCGTGACGAGGAGGGAGAAGCGGTAGACGAGGAGGACGTACGGTCGAGGGAGCGTCGGGAGTCTTCGGGGGAGCGAGTGACCATCGCATTGTTGTCGTCGTCTTTTCTATTTGTATTGCGAAAAAGGGCTGAAGTGGGTGAAACATAGTATCGTCTAGCAGTGATGGTGATGGTGGTGGTGATGTACCGGTGGTGGGGGAGGCGATCCCAACGGTAACAAGATCCACTCCAGCCACAGCTAGAAGAGAAACAGACAGAGGTGCAAGGAGCTAACTTCTTCATGTTGTGGTAGTAGTGGTAGTAGTGTTCTTAATATTATTTATAGTGTCTGCAGTTCTTTTGTTATGTGTCTCGCCTTGAATATGAATGTATTATTCTCTAGTGAGCTCACTCTCTGTGGTACCACAAAGAACACGACAACTGCTATTATTACAAAAACAGAAACTTTTTTTAATTTATTTTTCCCTTTTACTTTTTTTGTTCTATTTCGTGTTGCTCGTCTGTAAAGACTGCAAAAAAAAAAAGAGGAAAACTGAAAAAGAAAAGAACAAAAAACAAAGAGAGAGGGAAAAATAAATAAGAAGGCATAGTAGATGGTAGGTGTCAAGCAGATTTTTTTAAGCTAGCCGAACTGTTGTGGTGGTAGGTGCTGTTTTTTTATTGCTTGTTTTTTGGTTTAATATTCGTTAATATACTTTTATTTTTTATTTTTTTTAGGTCGTGGCACGACTCTTTCCATTAAAACGAGAGAGAGAATTAGTGCGAAGGGGAGGGCTTGTCGAGGGGGAGTACCTTGTAAGGGTTCAGGATAAGGTTCGGGTCCATCAGATGCTTCAGCTGCCGCATGAGTTCAATCGCCCCTGGAGGACGGGAGAGGGAGAGATAATCCCTCTTCTGCATCCCAACACCGTGCTCCGCCGAGATACTACCCTTGTGCTTGGCACAGAACTCATACACGGAGGGGTACAAGGCGCGGTCGAGGGTTTCCTGATGTTGACGGGTCTTATCAATGACATTGAGGTGTACATTACCGTCTCCAAAGTGCCCGTAGCCGACCACGTACACCTCCTCCGGGTCCAGCTGGTACTCTTTATACAGCACCTGTCGGGTGTACTCCACCACGTCATAGAAGCGATCCAGTGGAAAGGAAACGTCGAATTTGTAGATTAAACCGTCTTTGGAGAGAAACACAGGGGTATCCTCCCGCAGGACCCACAGCTGATTGCTCTGCTCCACCGACTGCGAAAGCACCGGCTCCTCCCCTTCCTTGATGCAGTCCCCCAGCTCCTCCTGCATCGCCTCGATGAAGCGAGTGAGTTTGTCAAAGTCGTGCTCCACCACACTTCCATTCGTCTCCACCAGTACACAAAAATAGGCACTGTGATAGCTGCTCCCACTGCGGTAGGCATCGCTATTGGAGACTTTAGTAAAGGGAATCTTTTCCTGTGGTGTAGGTGAAAGCGACTCGCCATCCATGACCTCAAAGGCGGAGAGACACTCCGCGAGGTGGGCCTGGGCGAGTTGGTACAGCTTTAGCACGGCGGGAAAGTGTGGGAGGCGAAAAATAGCAATCTGCCGCGACTTGGGGTACGCCGTCAGCTTCACGGTGGCGCGGGTGACCACACCCAGGGTGCCCTCACTGCCGATAAACAAGTGCTTCAGATCATAGCCGGCGTTGTCCTTGCGTAACGTCGAGCGGAGGTCCATGACCTCTCCAGTGGGGGTGACGACCTCGAGGCCAAGGACGTTGGCGTGCATGGAGCCGTAACGCGCGTAGTGAATACCTCCCGCATTAGTGCTGACACAACCCCCTATCCTCGCGCTACCCCTCGAGCCCATTGTCATCGGGAATAGCAGCCCTTGCTGCTCGCAGGCCTCCTGGCAGTGTTGGAGTATCACCCCCGCCTCCGCTTCCACCGTCATGGTATCAGCAGAGACGATAGGAGGGGCATCCATGCGAGAGAGGGACAGGACCAGCTCATCGTGGACCGGTTCCCCGCCATACACTAACCCCGTGTTCCCCCCTTGAGGTACCACCGCTAGCTTCTCCTTCTGACAGTATTTTAAGACCTCCGCAACGTGCTCGGTGCAGGTGGGCAGTAACACCCCCGCCGTCGCCCCTTCCACCTGTCCAGTCCAATCCCAGTTAAAAGGCTTCAGCTCCTCCGGGGAGGTAAGGACACGGCCGGCCCTTCCGCTGGCCGAGGGAGTCGATAGAATGCGCTGCAGTTGAGAGAGATGTGATTCGGTAGGAACGGTGTATCGACTACTGCGCGCGGCATAGTGTCTCGCCCTCTCCCGGCCGGTGCTCGTCAGTACTACAGCGGAGGATTTCATGAAGCAATGGTAGCGTGAACTATAGGGGTTGGGTTTTTTATTTATTACTATTAGTAACCTACTTTAAAAGTCGTTTCCTTTTTTCTTTTATATTTCAAACAACACAGATAGATAGAGAGAGAGAAAAATGAAATGGTAAAAGGTGGATACACTCGTGACGAGCGTTAACAGAAAAATAGACATGCGTATCAATTAAAAATAGACATTTTATTTGAATTGTTGTGGATACAAAGGAAAAAAAAAGTGTTTTCTTGTGTATGTGTAGTGGTCAGTTCTATTAGTGACAAGAAGGACAGTGTCAAAAATGTTAAAAAAAAAGCTAACGAAAAAAAAAAATAGAAAAATAGGAGTTAATTCAGTAATGTATTTGAGCAGAAACTCCATTTATATTTTCTTTTTTTTTTTATCTCCGTTTTACTTTCGCTTTTCTTTAGAAAAAAAAAATACCATATTCTTCACTGAATAGCAGTACCCATATAAAACCTCCATTTTTCTCAAACTTTTCTCCTTTTTACTCTTGTTGTTGACTCACACCCACACACACACAAAAATCCTCTATTTACATCCATGTTATTGTTGTTGTTTGTTTGTTTGTTTTTTTTGTTTGCTTGTTTTTTTTAGTATATGTTTTAAGGAAAGTATTTCTGTAATTTACCAAAGGCCATGGTCTGTCGGTTCCACATATTAATAGTGGAGATAGAAACTGTCAGTTCACTCAGCTCTCGTTGGGAGAATTGCTCCGTCACCTTCTTGACCACCTCCTGCGGGATTCCCTTCTTCTCCTTCTTCACGTTCACAAGAGTGAGTGTCTCCGCCCACTCCAAGGCAGCTTTCTCCTTCTCCGTGTAGAGAGAGGCGGGGGCGTCGCGCCATACAGGGAGATACAACAGCCGCTCCTCCGTCTCTCCATTGCCGCGAGCCACGCCCACATGAGTGTCAACACAGACATAACAACCGTTCAGCTGTGAACAGCGGATACGAGCCAGCTCAACAATCGTCAGAGGGAGAACAAAATGCTCTCGCATAGCTTTTTCGGCACCTTGCAGATGCATGATGGACTCACCAAGGTACTTGTTGCCGTTGAGGTTCATTTTTAATATATTTATTTGTTTATTTATTTATGTGGGTTTTTTTTTTTCCTATCGGGATACTAAACAGAAGAAGAGGAAAGTAAAAGGAGGGATAGAGAAAAGGGGGTAATAGAATGAATACATAAACGTTCTATTACTGTTATTGAGACTGGGTTCAGTAATAATAAAAATAGTTATAAAAAAGAAAAAGGAATTGAAAATCATATCAAAAAACACTAAATTTAGTTACATCGAGGAATAGGAAAAACACTGTGAAGTTTAGTGAGAGATAAAATTTTAAAAAGAAGGACGTGTAAAATAAAAAAAAAAAAGAACGAGATACCAAATAGAGAAGTGTGATACAGTGTAAATGATTATGTATGTATATGTATTCGGTATACTACTTACAAAGTTTAACTTTAATTTCTCTCTTTTTTTTTTCTCTCTCATTTTCTTTCTTCTATTTTCTCTTTTTTTAAGTTTTATGTTTTCCAAAAAAAAAAAAAAGCTGTTAAGAAGCGCTTTTAGAGTTCATCGTCGTCATCCTGGGCAGCAGGCGCCTCAGGAGCGGAAGGAGCAGCACCACTACGCATGTACTCCTCCAAGGCGCCCATTGCCAGCGTCTGTCGATTCCATGTGTTCATGATGGAAATGCATGCGGTTAACTCACTGAGCTCCTGAGGCGTGAAGTGGGGTTTGACTTTTCGAATCACATCGGTAGAGACGGCTTCAATGTTGGCATTCGTCAGTGCCTCCGCCCACAGCAGTCCAGCGCGCTCTTGTTCATTGAAAATGTCTCCCGCCTCTCGCCAGACTGCAATCGCCATCAGACGTTCAGTCGTCTCTCCCTTTTCTTTCGTCATTCCAGTACGGGTGTCAACACAGACGTAACAACCGTTGAGCTGCGAGCAGCGGATCCTCACCAGCTCATTAAGAAGAGGCGAGATGGAAAAATTCTTCATCATGGACTGCTCCGCAGCGGCAAGGCACTGTGCCGTCTCTGGGATAAAGCCATAACCACTGTAATTCATTTTATTTTTGCTTTATAAGTGTATGTGTGTGTGTGTGTGTATGTGTGTGTGTGTGTGTGTTGTTGCTAAACTGAAGAAGTAGGCAAAAGACAAAAAAAAAAAGAGGGAGAGAAAGAGAGAAAAAATAAAGGAAAGAGAACAGAGGACAAAACACCCAAGAAAAGAAAAAAGGGATGAAAGAAACACAAAAAGTTAGAAGCATAAAAGGCGTATCGGTTTCTGAACATGTTTGTGAACCGTATAAAACTACAATAAAAAAAAAAAGTTGCAGTTAAAAGGTAAACAAAAAAAAAACACTAATGTGTGTATGTATGAGAGTGTGTACACGTGTCATTGAATTATTAGTATTATCATTATCATTCCACCATTACATTTTTTTTTCTCTCACACTCACTCTTCTCTTTTTTTTATGTTTTCCAAAAAAAACTGTTTAAACTCCCACTTTTTAGAGGTCATCGCTGTCCTCCTAGGCAGCAGCAGGTGCAGCACTTTTCATATAATCCTCCAACGCGAAGAATGCCAGCGTCTGTCGGTTCCACATGTTCATTGTCGTGATACACGCTGTCACTTCACTGAGCTCCTGAGGCGTGAAGTGGGGCTTGACACGTTGAATCACATCGTCACAGACGTTGTCCATGTTGGCATTCGTCAGTGCCTCCGCCCACAGCAGTCCAGCGCGCTCTTGTTCATTGAAAATGTCTCCCGCCTCTCGCCAGACTGCAATCGCCATCAGACGTTCAGTCGTCTCTCCCTTTTCTTTCGCCATTCGAGTACGGGTGTCAACACAGTCGTAGCAGCCGTTGAGCTGCGAGCAGCGGATCCTCACCAGCTCAATAAGAAGAGGCGAGATGGAAAAATTCTTCATCATCGACTCCTCCGCAGCGACGAGGCACTGTACCGTCTCTTGTACAAAGTTATAACCAGTTTCACCCATTTTTTCGTTGTTGTTTTTTATATAATGAAAATTTCAATAAAGTTTTGGTATGTGAATATGTGTGCGTGTGTGTTGGTAACTCAAAGAGTAGACAAAAGACAAATAAAAAAAAAAGAGAGAGAAGTAACAGAAAGAAAACGCAAGGCAAAACATCCGATAACAATAAGATAAACGAAACACAAAAACTGTATCTGTTTCTGAATCGATTCGTTAACCAGACGAAACAAAAAAAAAAAATTGCAGTGAAAGGGTAAACAATAAAAAAAGACACTTTTGTGCGTGTGTGTGTACGTGTCATTGAATTATTAGTTTTACCATTATTATTATTTTATTTAAAATATCTAACCGCCATCATCATTTCATCTCTTTACCTTCTCCCTTACACATCGAGGGCAGCGGCATTCAAAAAAGTAGTTATTCAATTGATTCTGTCGCTCGGTAAGAGTAGCGTTGGAGTCGAGGGGGATGTACGTCAGGCACATTTCTTCCCCTTCCGTAATCCCCCGTGAGGCACGGAGCACCATGTCGTGTGTGCCGCTCGTGTGATGCACCGCCACGTTGGGCTCGCAGGAGTGATTAAACGCACTCAGAATACTATACACAGCCGCCCCTTTAATCCACAACGAAGATGAAGAACCTTTACCGTCGTCGCCCTCCTCCTTGTCCTTCGCATTGTCATTCGACTTTGAGAGATGCGAGCGAGCAGCGAAGCACAGCGCAAAGTCGTTGACGGCGTGTGCATTCAACACTAATAGTCCGAGTAACGTGGAAAGCGTTTCCTTACGAAAGAGAGCAAGAAGGAGTTGATCCTCCCAGCTAGCGGCTACGGGAGGGAGAGGAACCACATCCTTCTCCTCTTCCTCTTCCTCCTCTTCCTCCTCTTCTACCCTTCCCCTCGCACAACGTTCGAGGTGGGAGCGACACGGAGAGTAGAGGGAGGCGCCCAGCCGCTGCACCCACTCCCTAAAGTCAATCCCACTAAAGTGAACGTCATCGGGGGTGCTAATAAGCCGGTTAAAAGGGGCGGTGACTTGCTGAAAGAGCTGGGTGAGGAGTGGACCGGCATTCTCCCCAGGACTCTCGTCAAATGCCTCTTTAAGAAGAGAAGAGGAGAGATGACTCCGTTGAATCGTCATTCCTAATCGAGTGACGATGTGCACGACGCAGCGTGCCAAGGCCTCCAGCGTGATGACCGAGTCCTCCCCTACACAACAGCGCTTCACGGACGACGGTGGTAGTGTGGCTGTGGCTGCCTCCTTCCTGTCCATCTCCTCAGCGGTGGAAGGGGGGAGTAACACACGGAGGGAGCTCAGAGAGCGGCACAACAGACTGTGTCTCTCCTTGTACCCCTCCAGGCAGTCAGAGGAGCAGAACACAGCGCCACACGAACACGGGGAGGAGGCGGTCCTCCATCCGGCGGGTAGCGTGGTCACTTCCTCGGTCGTATGGGGGTCCTTCTCTGGCCAGCTACACCGAAGGCAGGCAAAGCAGTACTGCACCCGCCATGGCTGGTCTTGGGCGGCCGTCTGGAGCAGACTAGGTGACGGCCAGGAGACGAGTGGCGCCTCCTCCAGCAGCTCCTCTTCGTTTCCAATGCTTCTCGTCGCACAGACGTGCTTACCCGCCTCCTTGGTGTACTGGACAGTGAAGGGGACCTCAAGGCGGGCTAGGATAGCGTTGAGCTGCGCCGTGGCGGTAACCGCGGGATCCTCCATAATAATAAGGAAGATAATGAGGTGAACGAAGAAGAAGGAGAGATGGAAATTTCAGTGGTGGTGGTGGTTGTTGTTTTATCCACCTATTTTTCAATTAAAAGTGTATCACTATTATATGTTTAATTTATTTATCTTACTTTTCCTTTTTTTTTTCTTTTTTTTTTTTGGAATAGAGCGGAAGAGTAGCAAAGAAAAAAAAAAAGAAGAGCGAAAGTTTGAACTCTTTTAATGGGGCAACATTCTTTATTACTGAAAAATAATACACACGTATTAATATATATATATACATTTTAAATTCTTATATACTGCTAGAAAAGGAACCGGATAATAGTTTCCTAAATGCTTAAACGGTAAAAAAAAAAAAAAGCACTAAAGGAAAAAAAATAAAGATAAGTTAAAAAATAAAGAAAACAAGTTTGTTTTTTTACATTTTATTTTACTCTTTATTTATTCCGTTTGTTGAGCTTGTTGCTGTGGATGCTCCTCCCTCTCTTTTTCTCCCTCCAGTCCTAATATCAAGTTGTTTAAATCCTCCATGGTGTACACTTCCTTCAACTCTGGCCAATGCACGACGACAGCCGTCAGTACTTGCTTAATCAGTTTAAAACGCCGGTTTGCAAAGATGTTCATTTCAATAATCATTCGCTTCAGGTGAAAGTTGTGGGTAAAAGCTGAGTTACGGCTCCACGTGACAATACGCGCCAGAAACGCGGCATCGTTGACGTCCTCCTTCTCCTGATCCTCGGCCCCCATCTCTTGAATGTCAGGGAGGGAGCTGGCCAAGTATCGAATACCGCGTTTCAGCAAGGAGAGTTCCACACCGAAGCTCAACAAGTACTCTATAGCGCCCTGTGAAGCTCGTCTGGCGTGCACGACGTTATTCCGCTCGAATGGATACTTTACATACCGGTAGGCCGCGACACAGAGCCGCTCAAGGTAGTAAGCGAACTCGGTAAATAGGGTGTTGACGCAGGGGACGGGGGTGACGAACTCGGTAATGTCTTGGAAGATGCTGACGATGCGACTGTTATAGCAAAGGTGGGAGGGGTCGGTGGCGAGGAAACTGCTCGTGCGAGGGGTCGAGCGGGGGATCGGTAGATGAGGGCTCATCTCCTCCACCTCGTCGTCTTCGTACTCCATGTCATCCGAGTCGTTCTCCGGCAGTTGTCCTTGCAGCAAGTAGTCGAGAATCTCCGCGGTGTCAGAGGTGAGGGGGTTAGAGGGCCCTAAGGATTCCATTGGCAGGTTCAACAGCTGGTCGAAACGGTCTGTAGCGGAGTCGGTGGTGGAATGCACACTGGAGTCCGTCATCATGGACGTGCTGACCACCCTAGGGAGGTCCATGCGCATCTCCTCCGCGGTTGTCGCGCGAGAGGGAGAGGGAGAGGGGCTGTGGTGGTGGTCGGTGTCGGCGGTCCTCACCGAGGGAGAAGGACGCGGGGGGACTGGCTTCGCGAAAGGCATATACACCGTGTTGGTCATACTCACGGGCACCACATACAGTACCGTCTGTGTATCCACCCAAGTCAGCTGCGTCGCGTAGAAGGAGGGGATGTGCTGGGGGAGGGAGTGTTTACCAAACAGCCCCAACTTGTCTCCTCCACGGAGGTAGAACACAAAGTAGTAAGGGAGGTTGTACTCACACTCGTTGCACGCCTTGTCCCCAATGATGGGCTTCCCCCGCATAATCATCTCAATAAAGAACTCGCGCTTGTTATCGCCAGCCTCGGTGGGGGAAATCATATCGTTGAGGAAAGGAAGTAGCACTTCACAGGCCACCCCCCGCCAGAGCGCCCGCACACTCCGTAGCGACCGCTCCATAAGGAAAGGGCGAATGCTATTAAACCCTACAATGAGTATCGTCGCGTCGGTGGAAAGCACTCTCCACTGCCGCTGCTGCTCACTGCGGTTCACCAAGAAGCTGTCGAGCCCTACCGTGTCGCCGAAATTATGCGTGGTTTCGTGGTCGGCGATGGTGGTCCAGGCGCCATGAAGTGCCTTGATGGTTCCGAATATCACGATTAGAAAAGCGCTGTTAGGGAGACGAATAACATCGTCCTCGGAAAGGTGACGGACGATGCCCATCGCGGTGATCGCCTGCACCTCTACCAGTCGCATCCCCCTGCCCAGCGAGGTGGCCGCCACCGCCCTGGTTACCAAGTCGGTGCTCACTTTATCCTCCCCCATCTCCGACACCTCCCACTGAGCAGGTATCTCCACCCGGAGGGTATGCACGAGGTGCTCCAGCGCCTCCGTGACCCCACGGTCAAAGCCATGCTCACTGTGCAGCTCCTCAACGGTGTCCTGCAGCGAGTTCGCCAGCGACAGCACCGCGCGTTGGGAGGCGACATTGTGCGTCGCTTGGTGGAAGTTTTTGTAAAAGAAGCGAATGGCTGCGTTTACGTCGTACAACTGAAGACGCTGCCATCGGTCAATGCGACTGGCCTCGGCGCGCGTGGTGGCATACCGGTACTTCATGCGATTCAACGCGGCGAGGGATTTGGAAATGGAAAGAAGCGCCATAAAGGCGTTCTCCTGCGCGCGCTGGTGCTGTTGTTTAAAGTACCCTTTACCGAATAGGAACCGCTCCGCCAGCATCACCCACGTGGGCAGTAATCGCTCCATAAAAGCCGCCAGCATAGCATCCCGGTCCTCGCCTATTTGCACCTCCGCCTCCCCCGCAGAGGGCACCACCAGCGTCGTTTCCTCTCCCTCCTCCTGCATGAGGCGTGGAGGGACGAAGCGGTGCACCTCGACACCCATGTTAAAGGCCGCCTCTTCCTCCCCCGCCGGCGCCCTCCCTTCCTGGGAGTGGGTAGTCCCTTGCTCCTTCTGGCTAGTAGGACTGACGCCTGCCGCAGACGACTCCGACTTGGCGGCGGATTTCTTTTTCCCAAAAAGGACCGGAGGGCCTTGGAGCACCTTGTGATAGAACTGCATATCCCGCAGCTCAAAGAGTTCCCCTTCTTCAATCTTCTTCGCCAGCACCCGACCCACCTCAATCATGATCGTTTCCGACAAGACGTGTTCGTTGTGCTGTCGCCACATGCTCGTTTTCAGCGCCGACATGAGCAGCCGATTCAGCGACTTCTCATCGCTGTCCTCCAAGACGTGAAAGCCCTTATAAGGATTTTCCAAGTGGGAGGAAAGATAATTTTCGATTTGTAACCACTCCGCATTGCGATACTTGGTGTCCCGTTTCATACGCTGCAGCGCGGCGTCACGACTGTGTTCCAGCACATTAAGACCGTAGTTCATGCGAATACACTTGTACTTTTCCTTGGAGTTAAACCGGAGCAGCTTGACGACGGTGGCGGAGGTGGGGGCATTGATGACGAGGGTGCAAAAGACCACTCCGCAGGTCATCTTGAGCACCGCCACCCCTTCCACAAGGCCTTCCTGAAACACAGCGAGCGCTAGAGTAGCGGCGACGCCGCCGCGCAGACCGGCGTGCACCAACAGCACCACCGTCCGCTGGTCCACCTTAAAAGAGGAGATACGGTTCAACACTGGAAGTAACAGCTCCAGCATGGCAAACCGCGCCAGCACCATTGAAATATACAGTACCAGGATGTAGAATAAATCCGCGAACTGTAGTGTTGGAAACACATCCTCGACAAGAATCACACCGACGAGGGAGAAGAGAATGGTGTTGCCCAAATGGACCAGAAACTCCCACGTACTGTAAATCAAATTTCCTTCTTTTCCCGGGAACTGAGAGGGATAGTAGTAACTGAGAAACATGCCCTCAAAGAAGAGTGTGAGTACCCCGCTGGCGCCAATCATCGTGTTGGCAATGTAGTAGGAAACATAAGTCACGGAGACGGTAATACAGGCGCGGGTGAGCGCGTCGGACGTCTTACGAAGCCAAAAGGACTGAATAAATCCAAAAAGGGGCCCTAACAAGAGGGGCAGAAACGACAGTTGGAGGCAGCGGAGAAAGATGAGCCACGCTGGCTGGGTCATACTACCCACCTTCGCCGCGGGGAGCAACAAGGAGAAGATAATAATCGCCGTGCCGTCGTTCATGACCGCCTCTCCATCCACCATCGCCGTCACTCGCTTGTCCACCTGCAATCCTTTAAGGAGAGAGACGACGGCGACGGGGTCGGTGGCGGAGAGGAGAGAGCCCAACAGTAACGCCGCGTACCAGGACCACCCAAATAACAATTTTACCACCAACGCAAGCAACGCGGTATTGATGACAATACCTAGCGTGGCGAGTAAAACAGTTTGGGCAAACACACGTCGAAGGGCGTGGATGTTCATGGCATAACTCCCCTCGAAGATTAACACGGGAAGAAAGATGTAGAAGAGAAGTTCAGGAGGGATGGAGCCCAGTGCTTGAGAGACTTCGGGGTAGACCCAACGGGCGATGGCTCCCACTACAATACCGTACAGGAAGAGTATTACCGTGTATGGAAGCGGGATTTTATCTTTAAATGAAAGAAAAGCGGTGCCACCGAGAAAAATGAGCATGGAAAGAAATAGAATACCCATCGAGAGTTCTTGCAAATCGTCGCCGCCTTCTTCACCTTCTGGCTCTTTTTCGTTTTCTTCCCCCTTCTCTTCCGTCTCCTTCACCTCTGCCAGTGTTGTGGAGTTCTGGAAGGAAGAGGGGGTAGCAGCAGCAGCAGCAGCAGCGCTACGACTATCCATAGACACTGCCGACGGTACGGTAGGATGCACTTCCCCCTCCATCTCTCCTTTACACACCGGCACTACAGCCAGTACTACACACCCTAGTAGGACCAGAAGCACCCAACGCCGCCCTACTGGAAGACGAAAGATGGCCATTTCGAAAATGAAATGAAAAGGAAAAAGAAAAGGAAAAAAAGTAATATCTTTGGTGTTTATTTGTTTGTTTATTTATTCAAAAGAAATACCAAAAGAGGTTGCTACGGAAAGTATGAATAGAGATATAAAAAAAAAATGATATAAAGTAGACTAACTTTCTTTTTCTTTTTCTTTTTATGTTTTGTTTCTATTGCTATTTTTTATGTGTGTGTGTGTGTGTGTGTGTGTGTTTCACTTGTTATAAAATAAAGGAGTTGGAGAAAAGGGAATGTATGTCTATACCTGTCTATGCAGGATTTAACAAAAAGACACGAGCAATAATAATAATAAAGTAATTACAATTGTTTTCATTTTATTTTATTTTTATTTTCTGAAAAAGAATGAGGGAGAAAAAACGTATTCGGGTTTAGATATTATTATTATTATTATTATTATTATTATTATTATTTTGCATTTATAAATTGAGATGGAACCGAAATTATGAAATGAACTATAAAAATGTATCTACTACCTATCACATTCACTCTAGCGATGAGCAGGGATACATATATATACATATATATACTTTGTATTCCCGTCGTCGTCGCAGAGAGTTGAAGTGGGCAGAAAGATGTCTGTGCGTGAGTGTGTTTTTCCCAAAAAGAAAAGAATAGGAAAACACCTTTTCAATACGTTCTCTCAACACTCCTTCTCATTCAGATCGTGAACACACGAAGAAAGAAAGAAAAAAGTTAACCAGCATTTATTTGTCTTATATACGGTGTGTTGCTGTTTTTCTGCTTGTTTGTTGTTATTGTTCGCGACATTCATATGTCTCTACTATATATTATTGTTAAGAATAAAAGAAGAAAAAGAATACGGCAGAAGTGAAGAGTATATATATATATATTCTGCTGTTTATGGAAATTTTTCTTTTCACCTTTTTTAAATACATATATTTTTCATGTTTTACCTCTGTTTTTATTCGAAACAGTGGTACAACTGAAAGAAAAAAAGAGGTACTAAAAAAAAAATTTAAAGAAAAAAAAAAAGACAACAAAAATGAGAAAATTTGGGTAAACAAATAATAAAAAAAAAATTAAATATTCTTTTATTTATTTATTTATTCCGAATTAGCTGAAAAGAGAAAAAAAGTTACTTATTTAAATATACATATATATGTTAATCAACAATGCAAACAGCAATAATGCTAATAACAGAACAAATATATATATATATATAACAATAATAATAGAGAGAAAAAAAAAAAACAATTAAAGTAGAGGGAGAAAAAGATAAAATAAAATAAAAAAAATCGCTTTGTTTGTTGTTCTTAGTTTATTTTATTTTATTTTATTTATCTTTTATTTTTTTGCCTACACCCCATTTTTCATTATATTTATGTTTTCTCTTTCTCTCTCTCTCTCTCTATTATTTCTCTGTTATAATTATTATTATCATTATTATTACTATTATTATTATTATTGTTACAGCGATTTAGTGGCAGCGAAATATTATTTTTATGTTTTATGTTTATTTATTTTTTGGTGAAATTACTAATCCTCTTCATACAAATCTTACCACGAACAAAAAAGGTGGTATAAAATATTCGTGACAGATTGAATTAAATAGGATTTATTTATTTATTCTTTTTATTTACAGTCTTTCAACAAAAAAGGTATATTTGGTTATCTGATAAAAAAAAAAAAAAAACTGCAAGTAATAATAATAATAATAATAAAATGGTATTACTATTTATTTACTTATTATTATTAAATTGCTACTTGTTTTTATTTATATTTATATTTTATATTTTATATTAATCCGTCGCCGGTACCTCCGCCACCACAGGCTCTCTCGATGTCTTATCCTTCTCCTGCGAGCTCACCTCCTTCGCCAGCGGCTCCGTCTCCTCTCCTCTACCCTCTCCCTCGCCGCCGTAGAATGTGGATCGACGACAGCAGCACACCAATAATAATATTACGACAAAGGTGAGGATAAGGATAGCCCCAGCGAGAGATCCCATGACAATCATCCCCACACACCCCGCCGTGCACCGCAAGCCCACGCTACCATCCTTGGTGCCGGTGAGAGTCATGGTGAAGACGGTGACGTACGCCGTATTAGGGAGCACCGTCTGCAGCGTGGCCAACACACCCGCTTCGGGGAGTTGCTGAAGAATGCTGGTAATCTCCAGAGGCTCATACGCGTAGGTGGCGAAGGACGTTAAGGATTGCTTCACACGAACCGTCAGCAACACGCCTTCATTATCGTCTTTGCTACCGCCAAACTGCATCTCGTCGTCCGAGTTGGCACGCCACTCAATAGAGTGTACGTCCACTTCGTATAGAATATCACCTCGTCTCAACTCTTGCAATGCCAGTGACACAATACCAGAGGCAATCAAAGACTTTTCGGTGTCGGTGAGAGCGTCATTGTTATCGTTTTGCGGTGGAAACGGCTTCAGCAGCATGCGGTGCTCCGTATAATTGGACGAGACAATCGCCAGCTCGGTACTGCCGTGGACCTGTCCGAGGAGAAACAACACACACACTACTAGAAAGGCGAGAAACGAAATGGACTTCATGATGATGTGGAAAGGAAAAGGGAAAAAAAGTGTTCTTGTTGTTGTTGTTGTAGTTGTTGTTGTTGTTGTTTTTGCTTTTAGATATAGATGGATATATAAAGTATCGTGATGTTCTTTTTTTTTTTTCTATATAACTATATTAACTATTAGGAGTTTCATCCATCAACAAGAGAGAAAGAGAGAGAGAGGACGAGAGAAAGAAAAAAAACAGTTGATTAAGAATAAGGTGTAAAAATAAAGATTTCTATTTCCTATATATATAGGCCCCAAAAAACTCCTCAGATAGTTTGTATATTATACTCATAAATGAAAAACGCTTAGGTATACGAATATAAAATAAAATAAAAAAAATGCAGACAGAAAACAATAATATTAAAAGATCCGCAACGTAAAAAAAGAAAAGAAGAGACAGATAATTCACTTATTTAATTTTTTATTGAATCATTTTTTATTTTATTTTTGGTATAGTTAAAATATCATTTATTTTCTTTGTTTTATTTTTTTTCTTTCAGTTTAGTATCACTGTTATTAAGTGCTGCAGTAATTATTATTATTATTATTATTATTATTATTACTATTATTTAGTTCCTCTTTATTGTTGACGTTGTATTTGTTTTTAAGAAAAACAATGCAGACATAAAAAAAAAATGGAACGTGTTTAATATAATAAAAAGATAAACATTCAGGAAAAAAAAATGAAAATAAATAAAAAAAATTAAAATGAAGTAAACCTGCTCTGATTTTTTCTTTCTGTTTATTATTATTATTATCATTACTGTTTCTCATTACATTTCATTTTTGATTATTGATTTTACTTTTTAAAAAAAAAATTGCCTGTTGCGGTTTGTTTTTTGCTTCCTAATTTACACAACCGAGTTATTTTATCATTATATAAACACTTTCCCTAGGAGAGAGAGAGAGAGAGAGAAACACACACACATAAAAAAAAAGGGGGTGTATAAATATATGTTGATGACTATTACGACGATGAACGTCAGCATCATTGCTGCTTCGACAATCTTTTTTTACATTTTTTACTGTTGTTACTATTACTGTCTCTCTAGAAAAGTGTTGTACGCGGTTTTTAATGTTTTCCCTTCTAATCGCATTATTTATTTTTATTTTTGAAATTAGGTTCGGTTTTTTTACTTTTATATACATTGAAATTTAAGAAAAAAAATTAAACTATATTATTATTATTTTCTTTATATATATATATATATATATATATATATATTATACATGTAGTTTGAAAGAAAAAGAAAGACAAAAAATAGAGTCTATGTCCCTACTCTTCTATAGTTTCTCCTTAAATTTGTTTTTTTTTATTATTATTATTTCACTTTTTTTATTTTATTTTTATTTAAAAAAAAAAAAATCTCACTACCTCACTGCTCCCTCGCCGTAAAGTTTACCCCGGAGCTAGGCGCAGCAGGCAGCGACTTGGACGGGTCATTCTTCTTTTTTAACGCAGACTGCAACGGCACTTTGGAAATTTTGGTAGAAGGAGCCGCCAAAGGATCGGAGTAGTTGTCGTTGTCCTTCACTACCACCACCACAGGAGCTTGCGTGATACCACCAGGCTTTGACTGTTTCACAATCTCCTGCATGCTGTCCGTGTAATCCAGCACCCCATCCTCGTCGTCGTCGTCGTTGGAGAGGCGGTTGTAGGCGCTGTTGGTAGTAAACGGATTCAGCGCATAACCCACACTGCTGCCTCTTCTGCGCATGGCCTCTTCCATGTCGGCATACTCGACCTCGTCGTCGTCTTTATAACAGCAGCAAACCACCGCTAGGACGATGATGAAGGTGATAAACATTAATCCCACAATAACAGCCCCCATGATGATCATTCCAACCGCCTCCTTGTGTAGTTTATACTTAAACTCCTCGTCCAGGCCGACGGCGACGAGGGCGGCCTCTTCCGCAGGGCCCGAGTACAGTTGCAGCACGGGGGTGTAGTCAGCGCTAGAGGTCACCGAGGCGAGCGCTTCGGCATCCCACGCATAGGACGACAGAGCTGTCATGCCCTGCGACACCCTCGCGTACACCTTCAGCCCCACATTGTTGTGCAAGTCATCATTGGGTGGCACCCGCTCCATGCGGTCAACGGTGAGAGTATTGACAAACTCGGATCGCTTGAGCTGGTCGTTGGCTGCCGTTTCAATGAGGGTTTTGGTGTTGTCCGCGTCCATCTCCGCCGCCTTCCAACCCGCTGCTGATCCTGAAAAGAAGAGCACCACGTTGGTGCCGTTGGTGTCAATCACCACCAAGTCTTCCACCTCGCCAGGGCCCTGCGGGTTCTCCACCACGGCCACGTGAGCGTGTACGGAAGAAGGAAAGAGATCCTCGTAGGCCGCCAGATCCCCTGCCTTGAGGGTGGTCAGAGAGGTCTCCACTCCGGTGAATGGACACTCAAAGAGGGTGGTATTGATGGCCGCGGCGGAGGACGGCTGGGAGATGGAAGGGTCGATCTGATACACCTCGTAATCAATAAAGAAGGAGGCGGCGGTCACCGGGGGGTTTGCTGCCGTCACGTGAATCAGATAACGAGACACCGTACTATCCAGCGTTTGTTGCAAGTCCTCTTCAAAGGGAAAGAGAAACAAGGCTGTTTGGGAGTCATCGGTAAAGCCGTCAAAGATAATCTTCCACATCAGACACGGCCCCGAGATTGCGAGAGGAGAAAGAGTAGGGAGGGGGGTGGCGGCGGCGGGGAGGGTGGCAATCATACGCACGGTCATTCCTGTGGTGACGCCGGGAACCGCGTGTAGCTGATTGAGGGGACTGGTCGCAAACACGGTCCGCACGTCGTCCGCTGTGGTGTGGGAGACGGCTCCCGTTACCGAAAAGGAAACATCGGCGCCAATGATGGGAACCGTCGTACGAGGGACCACGCCGGACACGGTTACCGTTATGGAGGCGGACTCCCCGGCGGCCACCAGGGCATCCTTGAGGTCGGTACTCAAGGCAGTTTCCACCAAGCTGGGGACACCGCTACCACTGTCCAGTGCCGCCTTCCATCGCGCGGCGTCTCCGCTGATCCACGCTACTCCAGTCACCTGCGCGTGCACCAAGGTGGGCAGTAGGGTGAAGGCGAACAGCACCACCACCAGAGAGAAGGAACGCAACGGTGGGCGAGATGGCATGGGTGAAACAAACGAGAAAGAAAGAAAAGGAAAAAAAAACTTTTCCGTGAAGAAGAAAAAGATGGACTCGCACGCACGAACGCTCAAGGGTGTTGAGGGGTGGTTTGTGAGTGTGTGTGTTTACCTGAAGAAAAAAAAAATGTTCAACAAAGAAAGTAAAGAGAATAAAAATAATTTTTTTGGTAAGACTTTTTGTTTCTAAAAAGGTATAGTTTAACTACATTGGAAAAAATTAAACAGAGATACAGAAGGGGGGGGGGGGAAGTGTGAGAAACATTTCTAAAGACTCGAAATTAAATGCATGAAAATCAGAAAAAAAAAAACACTATAAAAAAATTAGTGAATTTGTTAAAACCATTGAAACGAGAAAAAAAAAAGTGGAAATAAAATGGTACAAAGTATTAATATTACAATATATATATATATATATATATTAATTTAAAGTTTTTACAATTATTAAAAAAAAAGAGGGCTTTTTAAAAAAGTGATGTCTAAAAGTGGTTAAGAAAGCAAAAAGGAAGTGAAATATACTTTAAATTACAATTACGGTAAACAATTTTGATAAATATATAATATATTTTTCTTATTCTCTTTGGTTTTTGTTTTTCTTTTAGCAGTGTAGTTTACTTTTTCCTTTTTTCGTTTCAAAGTACAAAGAAAAAAAGGTGGGTAAAGGGGGTGGGTAACCTTCCTCTCCATCGTTCACAGTAAATAAGTATGTGTATGTGTTTGTGTGTAAGCTTCTTCTTGTAGGTGGATCTACAGAAGAAAAAAAAAAACACTACATCTACATTTACGTCTCCTTTTCCTCAATACTGTCTCCCGCCAGCCTCACCTCATTCACCAATACATCCTTATTCTCCGTCACGGTCATTGTCCTACTAGGGGATGACGATGGTGCTGCTGCACGACCGCCACTGCTAATCCTCCGCCTCTCTTCCCTCGACCCATCGGCGGCTAGCCGCTTGTGCGGCGACGCAGAAGATGGCGCGCGCCTCTGCAGCTTTACTTTACCCGACGAATAAGGAGGAGCGAGGTCGTTGTGCTTCTTCCGTTTCACGTGGGAGCCGTCTTCGTTGGGTTCTATTCCCTGAGGGGCTAGCATCCACAGCATGGGAGGGCTGCTCGTTTCTGGGCTGCTAGAAGGAATGGGAGGAAGGGGAGGAAGAGGGGGATACTCACTCTTGCTATGATTCGCATCCTTATTATTATTATTATTGTGGTGGTGGTTATAGTGATTACTATTATTATTATTTGTATCCTTATTATCAGTAGTAGTCGTACTCCTCTGTGTATCTCCCGTGGAGGAGCTCTCTGCTAAAGGGATAGTGTTCGCCGTGCCGTCCAGTCCCGTCATTGTCGTCGGTGTGCTATTGTTGGTGAAGTAGGAGTACTGGTGTACTGGGGCGGGGTTGGTGGGGGGGTGAGAGGAGAGGAACACGGCATTCACTGGCTGGGCGGATACCACGATACCATCCCTAGGGTCCAGCCGACCCTCCACCACTTTCGCGGCATCAGTTTCCTTTCCCTTGCCAGGGGAGTCGATGGACCGCCGTGTGAAGTGTCGTGCCTTCTCCTCCTCCCAGTATGCCTGGGTCAGAGGGTTGCGACTGTTCTGCTCTCCTACTACTACGGCATCTACAGAGGCAAGAGAGTCCTGGAGACGCGGGATTGAGCTGGTACTCTTCTCCGTCGTGGGGGCGGTGGCCCCTGCCTTCTTGACGAGGGCCGGAGACTGACTGTCGGTGCTGCCTGTCCCCCCACACCACTTCGCATCCTCCTCCTCCCCCCACGTGCCTAGCGTCGACACAAACTCCACCTGTACCCCTTTATTCGCGATAGCTCGTTCCTTGGAGAGGGTGGTGGTGTTGGTGCTGGTGCGGGCACTCACCGCGGCTACAATACGGTCCACAAGACTATCGGTGATACTTCCGTGTCGCTGCAGCTTGCTAGTTTGGATCGTGTCATCGCTTCCAATTTCGACCACCACCGCCGCCATCGCCTCTCTCTCCTCTTCTTGTTCCTTCTTCTTACAATAGCAACAATCAATGAGAAGGGTGACGAGAAAGGCAATGAGCTGACACCCCACGATGGCGACACCCATGTACACCATTCCTGCCGTGTGGCGGTACCGGAGGGGCCTGCCTTTTTGATCGTAGAGGGTACCACTGGAATAAAACGAAGGGGTGACCACGTAGTTGTTGGGGTAGCGAGTCGCAAAGACTTGGGGGAGAGTAACCTCATCTCCTTCCTCCTCGACCACCGCCTCCAGCGCCGAGACGTCCTCTCCGTAATAAAAGTTGTACATGTAGTCGTACTTGGTGTCATAAAACGACATAAGAGGGGAGAAGTCCGCGTAGATGGCTTGGACCGCCATCTCCTCGCCGTTCCATGCATGGAGGGTGGAGCGGGTGATGTGTTGCTCCACATGCACAAACGCCATCAGCCCTATACGATACTGACGATTGGTATTCTCGTTCTCGTAGCGAACTCGGCTATAGGCGTCCAGGATGTCCTGCGTGAGGGGAGGAATAGGGTTGGTCTGTGCGTTGGCGGCAGGGTAGAGGGAGAAGTATTCTCCCTTCTTCGCCGACGGCGTGGAGACTGTATCAGGGAGCAGTCGGAGCTCCGTGGTGCCGACGGTGTAGGTGACATTCGCCCTCTGTAGGGCCGCAGCGACGGCGTCGTTGATAATGCGGACGACGGTGGTGGTATTACGGTTCACCGCCTCTGTCCAGCCGGCCGCCACCCCCGCAAAGTACAACACCACAGTCGACGCATTCGTCTGAATGACCTCCCAGTCTTCCATCCCACCTCCCTCCCCGCTGCTGCTACCACTGCTCTCCTCGCCGTCTCTCAGCAAGGCAAACGGCCGGAATGTGAGGTTGGTGGGGATAATGTCCTCGTAGTCCTCCACGTCCCTTGGGTTATCGTCTACAAACTCGTCAAAGTATTTATTGGTCCGGTTGAGGTCGGTGAAAAAGAGAGTCGCATTCAGCCTAGACGCCTCCGTGTGGTTGGCCACACTCTCTTTCCAAGAGTTGAGGAAGTTCGTGTTGGTGAGATAGACGTCATAGTGAATAAAGAAGGCAGAGGCGTTCACGTACGGTGCGGGGGGCAACGTGGTGATGACGACGAAGCTAGAGAAGTAGTAGTCCAGGGTGTCCTGCATATCCTCCTGCATCACAGACATGAGTAAATCCAACAGCGGCATCGTCTCCCAGTCCGATACCTTATACTCCTTGTCCTTCATCTCGTCCAACACCACCGACCAAAACAGCGAGGTCCCTTTGACGGCCTCGTCGTAACGGTTGAAGGACAGTTGCGGCTGTCGGGTGATGTGGTAGGCCTCCGCCGGGGTACACGGAATCCACCGCCGGGGAGAGGATTCGTCAAAAAAAGTATTCTGCCCTTTTTCAGTAGCCAAGTTCGTCATGGGACTACGCGACAAGACAACGTTCAGCTCTTTCGCGGAGGAGTACTTTGTATTAGCGACGTAGTAGGTGACATCACAACCCTCTGCAGGGACGTAACCTTTACTAGGAAGACGAGGAGTAATAGTACGCAAAGTGACGGCGACCTGTCGGTTATCCCCGCTTTTGATCAGCTGTTCTCGTAGGTCCTTCTGGATGAGGTTCATGTAGTAGCGGCGGAAGTTGAAAGAGGTGGAGTCGTTGAGGGCCAGCCTCCAGCGAAACGGTGCCCCGGAAATCCAACCTTTGGCTTCGTAACTATGATAGGGTTGTGCCGCTGCGTAGAGCAGTAGCGAGTCGACCCTACCTTCACCACCGCCGCCGTCGCTGCTGACGACGGAGGAGAGAAGAGACGACAGACTAGAAAGGGTTATTAGACATAATAAAAGTTGCAGAGCTAAACGACGAAACCTCCAGCGAGGGGAACTACTAGGAAAGAAGTAATTGTCACTCATTGTATACAAAAAAAAAAAAAGTAAAGTAAGAGGGGCAATGAACTCTTTTATATTTTATTTTTTATTTTTTTTACTCTGTAGTAGTTCTACTGGTACTTTGGTGAATTGTATATTAGAGAAAGTAAACTCCCTCCGCTTATCTTTTACCTTTTTTCCAGTGTGAGGCAGTTTTTCCTTTTTTTGTTTTTTTTTTCTTGCTGCACTGTCAATGTGTTATCAAGAGTATTAAAAGAAAAAAAAAATCGCAAAGATAAAAAAAAAAATTATACAATCTTTCAAAGGTGTTCGCTTTTTATTATTACTGTTGTCCAAACACTATTCGGTTCAGTGTTCAAAGAACAAAGCAAAAATGGGAAGAAAAAAAAAACTGTTTTAAAAAACAAACTCTCTAATTATAATCTAAAATAAATAAATAAATAAAAAAAAAAAACTTGTAGCTCTAAAGAAGAGGGGAAAAAAAAATAAGAGAAACAACGAGTTACCATACATCATTGCCTCAAGACACTCTTTCAAAAACATAAAAAAAAAAAAAAGAATCGAATATGAATTCACAAAAAATAAAAAAGGAGAGGAAAAAGCGCTGTCCACCTTTCTGTGTGCTTGCTTATTGGTTTGTTTCCCAAACCGCCCTCACACTCCAACGGCGCAGTCCGCTGAGGTGTTACGTATCAATCTCTGCAGCTCCCATAAAATAAGCGTGCACTGCCCCTCCGTAAACCCTGCGGCTCGCAATAGCGTGTGTTGAGAGGCACGAGAAGCAGCCCACACCGAGGCCAGCGGCACCACCGCCTGTACCTCCAACAGCAGCGGAGACCATAAAGGCGGGAATGGAAACAACACGGACGGAGAGGAAGAGGGTGTCTCAGCCGCTGCCAGAGGCGCGAGGCTGGGGGACTCTGCAAGAGGAGGAGGACGGCTCTCCTCCGCTTTCGGCTCTGGAGAAGTCGGGTAGAGGTTCTTGATGCGGTACTGGCTGGGGTCAATGTTGGTGCTGGAGATGGTGTGGGGGTGGGGGGGCTCTCCCTCTACACCAACCCTATCCAGATCCATGTCGGACGCCTTCTGGTTCCACAAGTCCTCCAGCGCCTGTCTCGGGAGTTTGGTGTGTTGGTCCTCCCAGGCGACACGCCGCTGCAAGTAACGGTTGTTCCTGGCGTTCTGGGCCTCCAGGAAAGCAGAAGGTCTCCCACCATCCCCATCCTTGACGGTGTGGTGTCGTTTCTCACGGTGACCCATACCACTGAAGGCTACCTCCCTAGCCGCCTCCAGGCCGTCTCGCTTTACTCGCAGGACAGTACCCGCTCCGTCGTGGCCTGGCCGTACCCGCTGCACTCTATTCTCCCGGTGCAGGGCCTCTCGGCTCGTAGTATCCTCCACTAGAGAGAGGGGGTCATGGTGGGAGGCGGCGAACACGGTACAAGGATCCGCTCCCGTCACCCGCTCCACTCCCTCTCGATACTGCTGTATCAAGGCATTGTGGTAGTGGCCGCTGTACAAGGTGTGGTTGGCGAGCTGAGGGAATACGCTACGGTGTGTTTGGCCAGCGTAGTTGGTATTGTCGTGTAACTGAAAGGGGGCGTAGTGTTGAGGGTTGGTGTTTACTGCCTGCATCCCATCGACCGACGTCATCGCCTTCTTCCTTTTCGAAAGGGACGACGGGTGGTGCACGCCTGCACGGACTTGGGTCAAGTAGATTTGATTGGTCGTGTTGTAGTAGTCGTTGTAATTCTCGTACCGGACATGAATCGGGTTATTTCTCGTCTGATGGAGAAAAGCGTTCTGGGAGTGGGAGGGGTGGCATTCCCCTTTACCTCTTACCTCTAGTGAAGTGATACAATCGCGGCCAGTGCAAGGCGATCCCACCATTCCATTCTCCTTATTCTTCTCTTTCTTTTTGTAGTAATCATTGGAAAAGGTCTTAATGTTATCGACAGTGGTGTAACGTCGTTGATAGTCCAACACCGCCTGATGTTCTGCTTCATTCGGGGTAGGAAGGAGCTGAAGAGAGTGATTTAACGGTCCTTTTTCCACTGTGTTCTTGGAAACCGCCCCACGAACGATGGGGGATACTGTCCGTTTGTTCCTCTCCTCCTCCCTGTTACTATGATGGCTGGAGGAAGAGGAAGAGGAGGGAGGGTGGTGGTGGTGGTGGTCGAGCGCAGGTGAAGGCCCTTTCTTACTACGACTATAATGGGGAGGAGAGGAGTCCATCATCTCCCCCTCTCTCTTCTGTTGGTGATCCTCTCCCCATACTTTACTGTAATGTATGGTGTTATACCCATCCTCGCCATTGAGAGTACTATCCCGCCCGTCTTTTGTTGTTGTCGTTTCGGACGAGGAAGAGGAAGAAGAAGAACTGTTGTGGCGTGGAGCGACTTTAGATAAATACTCTTTTGTAATGTTGCTGTACTCTCGCAAAGGGATCGCACAACGGGTAAACGAAACAGTGTCTTTCCTGTTTTTCAGTTCCCTACCGTCGTCACGAAGGTGAGACCGCGGAGGGGCGTAAAACGAATCCTCTAACACCATACTCGGCGAGTAACTAACGAATGTATGCTCGGAACTCCTTTCCCTTCTCTCTTTCTGTGTGTGTGGTGGTGATGGTGGTGGTTTAGCTGAGGACGCCTCTGTCAGGGTGGAAGTAGATCCATTTAATAACTGCTTGTAATATTGAATCGCCTCTTTTCCGAAACTATCACTAAAACTAATATTATTATTATTATTATTACTAAAACAAATATTATGATCCTCAAACCTAACCCCACCACCACTCCTACTGTTGTTTCTTATTTGATCGATACCCTCCGATGCTATAATGTTGGTGGTGGTTTCCCTTCCATCCCCTTTCCTTGACACAACAGCACCACCTCTGTCGTCGTGTGAGAAGTGTTTCTGCTTCCCATAATATAGAGTCGCCTCCTCCTCTTCCTCTTCTTGCTGTGGTGGTGGTTTTTTGGACCGGATTTCAACTGTTTTTATTACCGTGGTATCCTCACTGGTAGTCCACGGTGTGCGATCCCGCATCATGGTGGGTTTTAGTGGTCGTTTACTCCTTTTGTGGTTGGTACTACTAGAGTTCATCATTGTCGCTGTCGTATCACGGTCGGCCTCCCTCCACTGACTGTCTCTACAGGCACCTTTCTGAATGATAATGTAACGAGGGGAACTCTTTTCCTCCTCCTCCTTCTTGTTGTGGTGGTAGTGCTGGTCCTTCATTCCCAGCCTATTATAGGGGAGAGAGCGATATTAGTGTGTACGACAGTATTTCTTTTTATTATTATTATTACCTTCCTTTATTTTTGGAACTTTCTATAATGTAAAGCAAAGAAAAAACAATTTATCTAACTCGTGTTCTGAACACAATCTAAAAAAAAAAAAAATCTAGAAAGTATTGTGATCTAGTTCGCTGTATTTTATGTCATCTTTTTTTTTTTTGAGAAATAAGTGAAGGGTGAAAAAAAAAAAAGAAAAAAGCGAAGAGAGCCATTTTGAAGCAGAAAATAAAAAATTAACAAAAAGGACCAAAACAGAACAGAAAAGGAAAAGAGAAAAAAGAAACTGTAATCCCAAAAAACAAAAGGGAGTAAAAAATAATAATAATAATAAATAATAATAAAGACGCACACCGTTTCGACGTGCCAATCAATAATAATTCTCTTTTATCGGGGGAAACGTTCGCACAAACACATCTCTATGCGGAAACGGTTCCGAGCGATAATAAGAAGAAGGCACACCGACGACGGACTCCCCCAGGTCGTAAGCTGCCTGGTACGCCCAGTGCGGGTGGAATAGAAAGGCTCTTCCCACCGCCACCGCATCAATGCCGCGCTCCTCCGCTCCATCCTCGGAGTACACCTTCGTCTGCAGCGTACTCTCCGCCTGGTGGGCATCGGTGATGAGGCCGACGGTGATCACTGGAATATTCACATGACGACGGATATGGAGGGCGAAGGAGGTTTGATAGCCGCTGACGGCGGGGATGCGCTGGTCCTTGTGTAGTCCCCCAGAGGTGACGTGGATGGCCGCACACCCCAGCGCCTCCAAGCGGCGGCACAGCTCGGTACACTCCTTCAAGTCCCATGAGGGCTGACCACTGTACTCCATCCAGTCGGTAGCCGACAGTCTCACCCAAACCGGCTTCGATGGTGTCACGCGCGCGCGCACCGCCTCAAACACCTCCACGAGAAACCGACACCGATTTTCAAAGCTCCCACCGTATTCATCCGTACGGTGGTTCGTCAGTGGAGAGAGGAACTGATGAAGGAGGTAGCCATGCGCGCCGTGCAGCTCAATACCACAGAGACCCACAATCTTGTCGGCCCTCTCCGCCGCACTCGCGAAAGCCTCCACCAGCCCTTTGATCTCCTCCACCGTCAGTGCGTGAGGGACGGAGTTGGGGGTGTCGTCGTACGCAATCGCGGAAGGGGCGGTGGTTTGGTAATAGAATTCACTGTCCTTAGGGCATTTCTCCGTGCGAGGCGTTTCCGTCTGAGGCACGTCGTTTCCCTTCCGTCCAGCGTGTATCAATTGAACCGAGATGGGAGTGTCGCTGAACGTACGTACCCCATCCACAATCTTCTTCAAGTGCTCCGCCTGATCATCGTTCCACAGACCCATGCACCGGGAGGAGATGCGGCCCTCTGGCACCACCCCTGTTGCCTCTAGTATCACGAGCCCCGCGCCAGAGGTGGCCATACTACCAATGTGCATGTGATGGAAGGGTCCCGCACGGCCATCCCTGCCGCAGCGATACATACACAGAGGCGGTATGACCACACGGTTGGCGAGCTCCAGCTCCCCCAGCTTCCATGGAGTGAAGAGCTTATTACGGGGGACAATAGACTGACGGATGCTATTGGTAGTCATGATATACTCTTTCTTTAGTCCTTGTTGTTGTTGTTGTTGTTTGGTTGTTTGGTTGCTTTTGTTATGAAAGTGGAATAAAACGGAGCTGTAAAGTAAAATTAAGGGGTTTTGAGAAGTAAGAACCAACTAAAAAAAAAAAAAAAACTGACGTTATCGTCCGGAAGCGCTTCAAAAAGAAAAAATTGACCTTAAAAGGAAAAAGGGAATAGAGAAAGGAATTTTATTAATAAAACATAAAGAACAAACACAAAAAAAAATACTCCTCCTCGCAATCGAGCAAAAATAAGGGAAAAAGGCGAAAAAATGTGATAGAAGAGGTGCAATTACTTTTATTTTACGTGTTGAGGGGCCACAGGCCTACCAGTGGTATCCATATCACGGACTGTTTCGTTCTGCGCCTCGGGCTCCATCGCGGGCACCTTGATGGGGGGACTGCCAAACACACGCTCCTCTTGGTTCATGGGAACGATGTAGTGCAAGGACTGCGCCATCATGAGTTCATGCTTGGCGAGGTCGTCGTCCTCCTTGCAGAGATCCTCGACCACCTGTTTTTCCATATCCAGAATCTCACGATTAACACTGCGGAGGTCGTCGGGGCTGGCGTTATGCTCCGCCATGTAGCACAGTAGGCGATACCGGTCCATCATCAAATGGTGCAACGACAAACGATTGTCCGCCTTGTACAGGTTGGCCAGCACCACCACAGAGGTGAGGTCCATGGGGTCCAGCTCCACCGCCTGTCGGGCCGCCAGCACCGCATCCTTGAGGTTCTTCTTGGGGTCCTCGGCATGCAGGAGTAGAGCCATGATACGCCAAGGGGTGGCGGCGGTTGGGAACTCCTCCATACACTCTAAGCAGACCTTTCTTCCCTCCTTGGTTGAACGGCCCGCCACGTCGTTCACGTAGCCGAAGTACACCTCACGGTAGTCGGCGTCCTCGCCGTCCAGCAATCCTGCAGGGAGCGGTGGGAGGGACGCCACTTCTCTTTGCTTTGCCGCCAGCTGGGCTTCCTTTTCTTCCTCCGGCACTTGTTGACGACGGAGATCCCATTCAAGAAGGGTGAGCTCGCGCTGCCGCATACGATACTGATACAGACTGGAGTGACGACGATACAGCTTTAACAGACGGTGAGCGATCCGAATAGACTCGTCTATTTTCCCGCTCTGTCGGAGCGCAAAGTTGAGTTTCGTAAGGGTGTAGTACTCAAATTTTAAAGGATCTGGGACCAACTCGTACAGCTGACGGGCGAGAAGCGCCTTGTAAAAGGCAATCGTGAGGGCAAAAGTGGCTTGTCGCTGGGTGGGGGAGATCACATCGCCATCGCAGTAGGCGACGAACAGTTGACTCTCTAATGTCTTGAAGAGGGCCTGGAGGAGTAAGCCCGTGTACACAGGACCGATTGCTCCTACGATAGGGGCCAGCGCATCAATAAAGAACTTTGAAGTCGATCCTTCTCCCTTTGACTGACACTCTTTAGCGGCCGCCTCCACAATCATATCAGCGAGCAGAGAAAGACACATATGAAGTGGGGAGAGAAAAGTTTCCTTCGTTTCTTTGCTGCTCTTTTCAGCAGACGATGATGTTTCCTTCCCCTCCTCCTCCTCCTCTTTCCTCGTCAATTCCTTTGGAGGAGGCGGCGGTGTCACTCGACCCTCCTCCACGGCTCTCGCGTATTCCACCTCTAGCCAGTCCAGAAGGGCCTTTAAATCCTCCCACTGGTCACAGCCCAAGAACACTTCCAACAGCGACTCCATCGCATCGACGTTGGCCACGTCTTGCGAGAGAATACGATAGTGGTGATCGACAGCCTCAGCAAAACGACCCACCCGACGAAGGGCAATCCCTAACAGGTAGCGTACATGAAGCACGTCCATCTCCGTTACTGTAACGGTCTCTCTCTTTAGCACCTCGGGTGGGAGTACCTCACTCTCCACCGACCTCCACAAGAACTCATTCTCCTCCCCTTCCTCCGCCGCTTCTTCAATGCCCTTCTTCTTTTTACGGGTGATACGCTCCGTGCCGTCCTCCTGCAGCTCCACTTCATACCCCTTTCCTTTTTGTATCACACAGTCGCTAGTAGAAGTTGCGACAGCGGTGGACATGGTCTGACGGAAGGCGCTATCTCTATCCTGCAGCCGTCGCTGTCGCTGCTGCCACTTGAGCAGCAATACCGCTTGATCCGACAGTTCCCTCTCCACCTCGCTCCCCACCAGTCCAGCGATCCGCTCCAGCTCCTCCTCTAGCAGTCTCACGGCCGCCTCCAGCTCCGCCTCGGTGGAGGTGGCCCGCAGCACCGTGACCTTGGCGTTACGCACCGCCGGGGGGCAGTACCCGCTAAAGTCGAGCGCCTCCTGCTCCAGCAACTCCTTCTCCTTCTGCATGGCCTCCAGCAGTCGCTCGGTGTAGGGGCTGGGCTTGGTGTACTCCACCATATGTCTGGGGTGGTTGGCGGGGTCCATGATATAACCGCTAGGGGTGTCAGCCAGTGTATTACGGTTCACCTCTCGGTAAGCGTGAAGAGACACCAACAGAGACGAAATCGTCACACGCCTAGTAACGCGTGTAGTAATCCTTCGCATAGGTGGTAGTGGTACCGGGGGTGGGTGGGTGAGGTATCGGTTCAAAGATTGTCTTTTTGTATTTCTTTTTTTATAATTGCCTGTTTCTGCTTTATTTGGGAAGAAGAGAGAGATTAATAAATCAAAAGGAGAAAATAAAGAGAGAATTAAGCATATATATATACATATACTATGACGTTAAAACAGAACGTTTAAAAAAAAAAAAGTATTATTTTTTCTTTTTTTTCGTAATTCTGTTGGAGGTATCTACATAACGGCGAAATAAACGATAGTGGGCGCGAGTTTTGACGCCAGTCAGTGTGTATATAAATCAGATGACACAGTTTTCTGTTTTTTTTTTCTGGTTTGTTTGTTTTTTTTTTATGCTTTTGTATGTTGTTTTCATTTTCTTTTTTTCTAACTATCTCTTAGCACCACTATTATTCGCTATTTCTCGCATAATTGTACTGATTGTGTCACTGATCAGAAGATTATTATATATATATATATAATTTTTTCGTAATGTATAATGTATAATAAAATAAAAATAGAGTGGTGCAAGAGAGGCAACGATGGGTATAGTTTTATCTCAACAAGCAATTAAAAAGAAAAAAAAGAAGAGAAGAAAAAAAAAACGATACAATATGACGTTAGCATGAAAAGGGAAGAGAAGAAAAAAAGAAAAGCACTCTTACTCTCGTAAAAAAAAAAAGTGTTTCCTTTCCTCTCTAAACGTACACAGAACGGTCAGTGGTAATTGTTCTTATACCTTTTATATATATGGACAATTCCAATTTACATTTATGATGGATGCTTAGCTGTAAAAGTGTGGGGCGGTGTTCCCTATAGTAAGCACAAACTTGCCTACCCCAGCCGTGTCGTTCAGTTTGGTCTCCGTGTGCGCGTCCAGCGTGTCGTGCACCTTCGCCACCTCCTCAATCGGGGAACTACGGTACACAGTGGGGATAATCATTCGTTCATTTAAATGCGGCATCACACTCTCCTCAAAACTCTCTACAATCTCTTTTTTATACTCATCCGACTTCCCACGCAGTTGGCAGAACTTTATCGTGGCACGTTGACGATAAAAGGGAAGAGCATTGAAGGTGAGGCGGGCGCCACCGACATAGGCGACCACTAGCAGCTTCCCATGCTCGGCGATGAGCGATGCATTCTCCTCCACGTAGGTACCTCCAAAGATGGGGTCAATAATGACGTCCACTAAAGCCTCAGGCCCCAAGGCAGCGCGTATTTCGTTGGAAAAACTGTTCCCGAACTCATCTGGCAGACGACTGACATTAATCGAAGCGAAGCGCCGGCACACCGACATGCGATCCGGGGAGGAGGTGGTGATGGCGGTGGCCTTTAGTATCGTCTCCGCTATCTGAGAGGCCGCCATGCCGAGACTACTGCACCCTGCATGCAGCAACACACGCTGCCCTGGGTGTAATTTCCCTTCATACTTCAACAGCATCCACGCGGTCAGAAAGCTCTCTGGTATGGCGGCCGCCTCCACGAAACTATACCCATGCGGCACCGGTAATGTGGTGAACTCGCTGCACACACAGTACTCCGCATACCCCCCGCCGTTGAGCAGCGCCATCACTTTATCGCCTGGCTTAAACCGAGTGACGGCCGGTCCTACACTTTCCACCGTCCCCGATACCTCCAGCCCCAAGTATGGGGAGGCGTTAGGCGGCGCTAGATGAGCCCCCCGCCGCTGCGATATATCGGAGCGGTTGACACCCGCCGCTGCCACTTGAATGCGTATGTCGTGCTCCCTCTGCAGCGTCGGCAGTGGTACCTCCTCAATGGAAAGGACGGAACTATCCCCGCTGCCTTTGGCGACGACGGCTTTCATCACGGACGGCGCTAGACGGAAGAGAGAGCGACGGAACATATTGGGTAGGGAAACCTCTACGTAGTAGATGTAAGACTAACACTAATAATAATAATAATAATAATAATAATAATAATAATAATAATAATAATAATAATAATAAACAGAAAGAGAGAGAGAGAGAGAAGGAGTAATGTGCGGAAAGGGGTCTGGAGTGTATGTTCACTCACTTTTGCCTTTTTTTCTTTTTTCTTTTGCTGAAGAAACAATAGATTAATATATGTGTGGTTAATACTTTTTGTTATTTTTTATTTCTCAATCGTTTGGACAACCATTTTTAATGGACCCTAGATCATTATTCATACACTTTACAAATGAAGTGTGTGTGAAATATATATATATATATATATATATATATATTGAAAGTAATATATGTATTCATTTATATACGGTGAGGAGTAATGTCAGAAAGGAAATGAAAAAAAAAAAGGGACAGGACAAAGTTCAGGATACAGTGAGGGGAAGAAAAATAAAAATAAACCTAATCAATAAAAATAAATAAGTGAATTAATTGAAATAAAATAAAATAAAAATTAAAAAAAAAAATAAAGAGTAGGGTGGATTTGGATTCAATGAAGACAGAGAGAGGTGAGTTATGTTTCACGTACTCCGTATACTACCACACTCTAAATAATACAAATATATATATATTAAAAAAAAAAAAAAGAAGGAAAGGAAAATCGGATGCCATTGTTATTATTAATATTATTTATTATTATTATTTATTATCATCATTATTATTATTATTTTCTGTAGTATGTTACTAAAATGTTATTACAATTAAAGGTGTTAGATTTCTGTTCTGTTTTTTTTTGTTGTTTTTGTTTTTTTTCTTTGATGACATTAAACAATCAAAGAAAAAAAAAAAAACATCAGCAAAAATGGAAAGGAATAAAAAAAAAAAAGGAGTTGAAGAAAGACAGTTGCCAAAGTAATAGAAATATACAAGTACCACATTTATTCACACACACACACACTTCACACTGGTAAATTAATAAAAAGTTTGTACCTACCTTTTTTGTGCATCCATTTCTTTTATTTCCTTTTTCTTTCCTTCTTTTTTTGTTTTTGTTTTATTTATTTACTTATTTAAAAAAAAAAAAGACTTTGTTATGTTTGTTTGTTGTTGGGTTTTTTTTTTTTTGCTTTGGAAGTGACTCTCACCCTTTTTGAAACAATAACAAAAATAATAATCATTATAATCATAATAATAATAATTCGTTATAATTTTTCCATCCATTTAATTTTCGATTCCATTTTTTTTTGATCTTTTTTTTTATTTATTTCTTTTCGTATTTTCCCTTTATTGTTTCTACTCACTTTATTTTTTATTTTTCATTTTTTTTCTGATTTACTCTCCAATGTTTGTTTATTTGTTTTCGAATTTTAGTCTGTTCCCACAAAGAAATTCATTGAAGTAAACTGACTTTTGTTTCTACTTTTACAAAAAAAAATTAATGCATATATATTTACATATGTATACAAAAATGGTGAACATTATTTATTGTTATTATTATCTTTTACAATGCTCACTTTTTTATTTATTTATTTATTTCTCTTTTTATTTTATTTTATTTTTTTTACAACAGGCAATATTAAAATAAAATGAATGTACAAAGACGTTACTGTATACTCTTCCTGTTTCAGCTCTACCTCGTCTTTTTCTTTTTTTTTGTTATTTTTTTTTTTCTTTTCCATCCTTTTAAGAAGTGTGTGTACACTCCTGCATCTCTTTCCTTTTTTTTTCCCCCTCCTTTTCTTTTTTTTATTCTTATTATTCTTATATCAACTTATATCAACTTCCCATTTTCTTCTTGTGACATGTATATATATATACACTTATTCACCTAATATTAGTATCCTTTATTCTTTATATATCAGATCAACCTTTCTATTATTATTATTAATCTCTCTCCTCTACGCAGAAGGGCTGGGATACAGGCTATAGCAGCTATCCGCAGTCCCCCCGCCGGCGACGAGCTCACTGCCATGATGGGTATCGTTAAAGCGGATGGCACTGTGCGAGTGGAGAGGGACGTCCGTTAAGGGGTGTTGCGGCACGGTGGAGGAGACACCTTCCTGTACCTCCTGCTGCTCGCTGCCGCTGCCGCTGCGGTTCAACGACCGCCACTCCTCCTCCACGCGATGCTGCTCCTGGCGGTTCGCCTCGTCTTCCTCAGGGGAGAAGGCGATGGTGCTGTGCAGCGGCCATAGCTGTCCCTTCACCAACTCCGCCGACCCTCCAATACTAAAGAGCGACACACTCTCCTCCTCCTCGGAGGGGTAGAGGCGGGCACTGAAGGTGTGCTCCCCACCGTCGACGAACACCTCCACACTGCTCTTATCGATAAAGAGATGTAGTCGGAGGAACGTGGCGCCGTTTTTGATGGAACAGCTGCGGCTATCGCAGAGAAAGTAGTCCGGGTAGTGGCGGGCGAGGACGAGGCGGTCGGCCTGCGTGTCCACGTACAGCTCCGCCCCCTTCCCGAACCACACCCCATAGCGCTCCGCCTTGGAGTGGCACAGCTGCAGTGTCAGGTCCATCTCATGAGGGCTGCCGCAGTTGCAGAGAAAGATAGCGAGGCGATCACCGATGTTCAAGGTGCCGAGGGTGTTGCCCTCTCCTTGCCGGAGCAGTTTCAGCTCCCGCGGGGGCGTCTGTCGTATCCTTCCCGTCTTTGGATCTCGAGACAGCTCTCGAGGCAGCGTCAGGTGCGAGCTCCACCCCTCCTGCTCCGCGCTGGGGAAGTTGGTCCCCCATCCGCCCAGCCATCCAATCATCAACCGACGGCCGTCTGGGGCCACAAACGTCTGAGGGCTGTAAAAGTCCTGTCCTTTATCCACCTCGGTGAAGTCGATGGAGGTGTTGAACACTTTATCCGAGCCAAAGAACCCGAACGCGTAGACCGAGGGAAACGTATTACGGAACTCATACCCCTTCGGCCGCGTCCCTTGAGGGCACACCAACAGCATAAACTCACTGCCAAAGGCGAAAAAGTCGGGACACTCCCACATAAACACATTCTTGTCGGTGGTCCTAGCGAGTACCGTATAGTTGGCAGGGTTCCACTTCTGTGGGTCACTGCTACTGTACAGGAGCAGCAGCCCCACGTCGTGCGCGTCCCTCGCCCCCACCACCATAAACCAGCGCTCCTCCTGCACCCACACTTTAGGGTCGCGACAGTGAATAAACCCTTTCGGTGGCCGTAGAATAGGACCACGCTTCACAAAGTTTATTCCATCCTCGCTGATCGCGAGGCACTGCTGTTGATAGATGCCCTCCTTTGCCTTGGCGGACCGCTGTGGAGCGCCGCTGAGCGAGCTATGCGTGTCGGGCTGTGTATCCGAGGTACTGCTGTACAGCTCCTCGTATGTCGCCTCATCCACCCACTGATGCCCCGTATAAAAGATATATAGCTTGCCTTTATGTGCGACGGCACTGCCCGAGAAACACCCATCGCGGTCTCCCTCCGCATAGCTGCCGGGCGCGAGCGCAGGGGGCTGATGCTGCCAGTGTATGAGGTCAGGGCTAGTGCTGTGCCCCCAGTGCATGGTCCCCCACTCCACCGAGAAGGGATTGTGCTGGTAAAAGACGTGATAGAGGCCGTTGAAGAAGCAAAGGCCGTGTGGCACCGACAGCCATCCACAGGGAGGCGCGATGTGGTAGGAGGGGTACCAGTGACCGGACCGAGTGGTGGGCCAGCAGGAGGCTTGCTGCTCCCTGGCTGCCGCTACCCGCCGCTCGTGAGGGGTCTGCAGCAGCGCCTCACCCGCGCCATCCATCATAGCTGCTGCCTCCATCTTGGTCGTAATAATGATAAATAAATTAAATTAATGAATTAAAGGTGAGGGAATGGAGGGTAATGAATATATATATATATAATAGAGAGAGAGAGATTCTACTTCTGCTATTATTATTACTTTACGTATTATTAGTGAATAAAATAGCTTATTATTGGGGAGCGAACGAGCGATATTATTCTTTTAATATATATAATAGTTGTAATTGTGGGAAAGGGATAAAGGGAGTGGAAAAAAAGCGAAAAAAAAACTAATAGTAAAGAAAGGGATTAAAACTTTATATGGAAAAAGATGCAGCAATGAAAATATTGCCCTTTTTTTTTAATTATTATTTGTAAGTTACTGTTATTATTGTACTCTTTTTTTTTTTCTTCTTCTCCTTCTGTATAATAGAAAAACGAAAAAAAAGTAAAAATAAAAATAAAAGTAAAAATACTAATGGAAGGATAAGCGAAAAAAAATACCAAAAAAGAAAAAAAAGAGGACAAAGCTACTTATAAAACGGAAAAAAGAAACAATAATAATAATAATAATAATAATAATACGTTTTTCGAAACCTCTTTTCTTTTATTTTTCTATTCTTTTGCTTCGGATTATGCAGTACCGGGGGAGTTTTCCGTGAAAATCAGTAATAAATAAATAAATAAAATAATAAATAAATAAAAAGAAAAAAAAGATATTTTTTTTTATTATAATGAATTATATAATAAAAACAGAAAAAGGAAAAAAAGGTTAGAGAGCGATTAAATAACTTTTTACTTCTTTTTTTTGTTATATATTATTACTTTTTTTCTCTTTTACTTTCTACTTATTTATGTTTTCTTTGCTTTTGAAGAGAATATCTCTTAACTATAAATGTTAATAATAATAAGAAAAGGAAAAAGAAAAGAAAAAAGAAAAGGAGAGAAAAGAAGAATGAAGGCAACCATGATGAATAATACTTATTCATACACAATACACTCATATTAACTCCCTCCACAATAATAAAAAAAAAAAAAAGAAACATTTATATTTGTATGTTCATAATTGTATATATATAAATAAATAAATAAATATACTTATACTTTCGTTAGAGTTATTTAATAAGATCTTACACTTTAAAAAAAAAAAAAAGTTTAATTAATTTTTTTATTTATTTTTTTTTTTTAGTTTTTTGTTTTTTGTTTTTTGTTTTATTATTATATGTTTAACTTTTTTTTTATTATCTTTAATGAGAGCATTTCCTAACTATCTTTTTTTTTTTCATTCATTCTTAAAAAAATAAATACACTTCTATTATTATTATTATAATTAGTTAATATTATTATTATTATTCTTTATATTTATTAATAATTCATTTATTTATTTTATTTTACTTTCCCCCTTTTTTTGTTGCGTATTATTATTATTATTATTTTATTAAACTTTATTGTTGCTGTTGTTATTTCACTTTACCTTTTTTTTTCTTCTCCTTTATTTATATAAGCTTCAATCAACAAATAGTTTAAAATAATAATAATAATAATAATATTAATAATTAAATAGCGGAAATGAATAAATAAATATTATGATTACTGTTTTCTTTTTTTTTCTTCTTTTTTTCTTTCGTTTGATCGTTCAATGATGTCTCATTAAAGAAATAATAATAAAAAAAGAGAGTAAATTATTATAATTATTATTAATGGAATTAAACTAAATAGAAAAAAAAAAAAAGAATACAACAACGACAGAAATTAAAAAAAAAAAGATGCTCCTAAAAATTTTTTTAAAAGAAAAAAACTCCTCAAAATAAAATATGTCGTCGAAGAAACAAAAAGAAAGAAAAAAAATAATTATAATAGTAATAATAATAAAAGAGAAAAATAAAAAAAAAGTATATTGAGTTTTTCACTGTGGATAAATGCATAAGAAAACAATAAAAAGAAAAAACTAATAATAATAATAGTAATAATAATGATAAAGTGCCCCTAAAAAGAAGAATAAGATATATACATGTATATATAAATTACTTTTATATTATCCTCTCTTCTTTTTTTATTGTTGACACTTATATTTTTTTTTTCGTTCTTAATATTCGGTAATCCTATAATTATTATTTTTTACTACTATTTACTGTTATTATTATTATTATTATTAGTAAAAAATTATTTTATTTATTTTCTTTCATTTAGCAAATCCGAGTGACTAAAGTTATACTTTTTATTTAATTTTATTTTCCATTTCTTCTTTTTTTCTTCTTTTTTTCTTTGTTTCTTATTCTCGCATGCACACACAAACACTAATCTCTATATATGTTATATCAACCAACAATCATAATACTCATAATACTATTCATAATAATAATAATAATAAATATATATATATATTATTTATTATTATCGACCATTCATCCTCGTGTATAAACACCCTCTTGCTCACCCGCACACACCCATTGTGATTTCCTTTTTTTTTGTTCTTTTTTTTTAACTTTTATCATTATATCTCAACAAGAAGACAATAAATAGGTAAATAAAATAAAATGGAGTGAAAAATAATAATAATAATAAAAATGATGTGAATACATCTCTCTCTCTCTGTCTGTATAGACAGCCTTTTATTTATTATTATTATATTAGTTATTTCGTTTTTCGTTTTGTGCTTTTTTCTTTTCTTTTTAGTAACGAAACATAAAATAAAAGAGAGAGAGACAGGTGACAGATGAAAGATGGGGAGGAGAGGGAGAGAGGAAAGGACTCGATTATCGTATTTTCTTTTTTTTATTCCTCTTCTTCTTTCTTTTTATTATTATTATGATGATGATGAGGAGGATGATGGTGGTTTATTTTAATTACCGCTGCGGTCTACAGAAGGGGTATTGCTGGCGGAGGCTGGGGCTTGAGCGGGCTGAGATGGTGTTTTGGGTACGTACGGCTGACGAGGAGGAGAGGGCGTCGGTTCCTTTTCCTTTGCAGCGGCGGCGGTGGTCGTCGGCTGCGAGGGAGACGGCTCACGGGCTGGCTGCGAGGGAGAAGGGGTGGCGGCGGCACGAGGGATGTGTGGCTCCTCCTCGGTAGCGGTATGGCGGCGCTGTCGCTTCTTTTCCTCCTCCTCCTTCTCCTCCTTGAGGCGTTGTTCCTCCCTCCACTTCTCCACCTCTTCTTCAGGGGGGAGGTCTTCCTCGGCCATGATCATCAAATACGGCGGTTTGGTGGCGTTAGGGCGGGGACCAATCACAGAGCGGCGCTGCACCTTCTTTTCGGGCTCCTCCTCGGGGGGGTTCTCTGGGTTCTCCTCGTCGTCCTCGCCTTCCTGCTCGTCCGTCTTGGAAAACCACGGCAGCTTTGGCAGGGAGAGGGTGGGGAGGTGAATGCGTGGGAGCCAGCTGGTGCGTCCCTCGCCCTCCTCTCCTTCGTGCTCCTCCTCCTCCGCATCCACAGGGACGTCTTCAGGGGGCTGCACGTGAGCGGTGGCGCCTTCCTTAGCAGCGGCCTTCTTGGCCTCCTTCTCCCGCTTCTCCTGCTCCTTCTTTTCCTTCTTCTCTCGCTTCTCCTGCTCCTTTCGCTCCTTCTCCTCCTTCTTCCACTGCGCGACAACCGTCTTGTGGAAGTCCTTCTCCAAATGACGGCGCTCCTTTTCTTCCTCACGCTCCTCTTTATTGCGTGCCTTCTCCTCCTCGCCCATAATTTCTAGTTCCTCCTTTACCGGGCGCTTGGTGCCGGCGAGGCGGCCGCCGTAGTAGTACAAGTTCAAGTACTTGGGGATCTGACCTTCGGGAGGAGGAAGGGCGGCAGGCATGATGGGATGCACCAGATTAGGGTCCTCTTCTTCCTCCTCTTCATCCTCGGCGGCGCCCAAGTCACGGGGGTCTCTCGCCCGCTTGTGTTGCTCTTCGTTAGCGGCAGCAGTGGCAGCGGCGGAAGTGGCATTAGGGGCGGCAGCAGCAGCACCAGTAGCGGTGGCTGGGGGTTGGGGGGGCTGGGGTTGACTCATCGTGTATCGTACTAATACCAATTTTTAAAAACTTTGCGAACGTGAAATAGAGTGAGGGATGGTGATAAGATGAGGTGGTGATTTGTTATACGAAAAGAAAAAAAACTCTCCTAAAATTCTATAAAAGGTTGGAAAAGCTTTTTTTATCTTTTTCTTTATAATACAATAAAAATTAAAAAAAAAGTACAGATATTTATTAATAATAATAAAAAAAAAAAGGAGCTCTTTATATATATATATATCGATTTAACCTATACAGAAGAAGGTAAAAAAAAAAAAGAGGGAGGAAAAGAAAGAAAAATAATAAAGAAAGAAGAACGATAAAATAAAAAAAAAACAATGTTACACAACACTTTATGGATAGAAGTATGAAGTAGGATATAAATATATATTTTTTCTTATTTTTTTTTTAGTTTTTTCGACATCGACTTTAATCAAATTTATGCGATTCAAAACAGCGTGGAGTGGTGTGTGAGGAAGAATTATTTTATTTTATTTTATTTTATTTTCCTCCCTTGTTAAGGGGCGGCAGAGGCATCTCTCTAAAAAATGGGGCCACGTTGGGGAAGTTTCGAGTCTGCACGGCGAACACCTTGTAACTCTCCCCCATCTCCTCCTTGTCCATCAAGCGTCGGTAATTCTGTAAAATCTTCATCGCCGTTTTCGTCTCCTCCTCCCGAATTACATGCGCCAGCCGGACATCGATGCCGTTATACTGTAGAAAATCATGTTGCGTCATGACAGGGAACCATTTTAAATGACGGCGCGCTACCTCCAGTCTCTCTAGCGCCCACCGTAGCTGATTGAAAGCGACCCATGCAGAAAGATCGACGTCACCAGGGGAGAGAAGCGGATCTACGAAGCGGTGACCTTTAATCCCACGTAATGTGCTCTTCATGTTCTCATCCTTGCCGTAGTCGATGATCAAGCAGGCTGACTTTTGGCAATCGATCATCTTCCGCATTATAGTCTCCATGTGCTGCATCCCAGTCGCATTGACCTCAATCACATCCCCCTGCTTCCCGTTCTTGCGCACTTCCTCAGGGATGAGATAGGCAGAGAAGGACCCGGAGGGGGCGTGGACGAGGCGGAAGTGTGCTTCATTGGCAGGATCGTCGTCGATCTCGACAAACGTCTCGACCCAACCTCGCTCCGTGAGACGAAACTGCGCCACTGGGAGCGCGTCAAAGTACTCGTTGGCGATGAATATAGTAGGCTCGAGGGAGAAGGGGAGGGACTCGATATCCATCCACCACTTAATCTTCCCCTGTGCAGTCTGAAACTCTTTAAGGGCCTCTTTCTGCTCCTCCCGACGGGCCGCGCCGACCTCGACGAGGTGGACTTGAAGAAAGTGAAGAAAGTGTGGGTTGGAGTAGCGGAATTGATTCAACATAGTCTTCATGAGGGTACCACGACCGGGGCCGAGCTCTACCAGGTGTATCACACGAGGGGTGCCCATCTTTTGCCAGCAGTCCATCACCCACGCGGCTAATATATCGCCAAAGAAGGAAATTTCGGCCGCGGTGATAAAGTCGGCCTTGTCTTTCCCAATGACGTGTTGTTTCCGTACGTAGTAACCGTGCTGGGGGTGCGTGAGACAGTCCTTGATAAACTGAGACATGGGGTACACCCCTTGTGCCTGCACCTTCGCAATGAGTTCACTACAGAGAGGGGTTTGAAACTCTTTTCTATTCTTGGAGGCCACAGTGTTGCGATCAGGGGTACTCATTTCACTGGCGTGGAGGCTCATATTGTTGGCCAGGAGGGGCCTGGAGCGGAGGAGGGAGCCGGAGGCGAGGCCACTCGCGTACCGCCTTGCTGTTCTACAAAGCATAATTCGCTTTCTTTCTCTCTTTTTTTCCGGGGTACAAACAAAAGACAACAACAACAAGAGAAAGGGAGAAATGAGGGAACTTGGTTCTTTACAGTAAACCAAAGATGCAGCCCAAAAAAAAAAATATATAAAAGAAAAAAAAAACAGCACTGGACAATATCATACTAGAGCGGAACGACGTCCTCTACTTCGTCCACTCTTCTTGCATCCTCGGAGCAGTTCCCCACGGCAGCTCCTCCTTCTCCTCCTGCGGATGCCACCTCAGCAGTAGACGCGGGCAAGCTGAGTGGCACCACCTCCTCCGCCTCTCCCCTCCACCCAGAGAAGGGTTGACTGACGCTGCTGGCCAGGTCGACTCCGCCCTCGCCAGTGACAGGGATAGAAAAGGAGGTATTGTCCATCTCCTCCGCCTCTCCACCTGTAATGACCTCTTCCTCTTCTTCTTCCTCATCCTCCACCTCCGCCTGCTCTCTGTTGCTATAGTTGGCATGGAGCCGCTTTAAGGCCCTCAACCCCCCAGGCAGCAGTCGACTCAGCGAGGAGAAGGACATGGGGGTAGGGGGCACCTCACTGCCACTACCACTGCCCTCCATACCACCAACACGACCGCTGGGAGTAGGGGGATAAAAGGGAATGTGTTTGGTATTTTCCTTCACCCCGTAGTACCGCTTAAGGAAACTGCTCATGTATTTGTTTTCGTCCTCGGAAAGACGGTAGGAGGACAGCGACGACGACGACTCCTCCTCAAGTCCACCCATACCGTTTACGACAGGGAGCAGAGAAGGGTGTTGACTGCAGGAACAGATACAGTGCCACTGTTTAAAAAAGGAATGAATAAGATCTTTTTCTCCTTCGTCTCCTGTGGGGGTATTCCTCTCCGTGTACACGACTGGACAACGAAGGGAGTTGCGGCTAAACAAAGAGGAGATGAGGCTGACACTGATAAAACTGTTGTTCTTGGAGAGACGGCGGTGGAGAGCGCTGCTGATGGTAGTGCCTCCTCCCAAAAGGTTTTGATAAAAGTAGTGGTCGGGGTCCCGTCGACGGAGCGTGTAGGCAGCGATGGCTATGGTGCTATTCCAGTCCTCCTTCTCCCACGCTTGCGGAGAGTCATCCAGAACGGCAATAGAGCGCAGAAAGGGAAAAATATCCCCCACGCTGTCTTCCGAGAAACGGGAATAACGGAGGAGCTGAGAATCGTAGAACTGAATTAACTCCGTAGAGTTTTTAAGCACTACTGATTTTCTCGTGGAGATATTATTACCCACTGTAGTCTCTCCCTCTCCCGTCTTGCCAACCTCCTCCTCCACTTTACCCTCCTCCTTGATATCCTGGTGGTGGTGGTTATTATGTGTACGCTCACACTCCCGGTGAATGGCTTCCATCAGTTCCTTTGAAATCAAATGCAAAGGATACACAGGCCCTCCCCGCCCTTCCTCTCCTTCTCTCTCTCCCTCCTCTGCTGCTTCTACTTTATCCACCTCATAGGGATCCACAGGGAGTACATCCGTGTCAAAGAAGAGATGGTGCCCAGGGTCTACTAACTGCTCCAGAGCCGCCTTCGCCCTCACGTAGGAGCTCAGGGTGACCAGCACGAGCGGTATGTTCCATTGCACTATACTGTGATGCAAGTTGTATCGCACAAAGGGCCGCAGAAACAGCCGCTCTTGGAGAGGAGGGACGGCGAGCTGCGGTACGGGATAGACAGAGGAGAGGGCGCCAGACTCTACAGGGAGGCAGGAGGGGTACTGTGCGAGCTGACTGTCCTCATAGTAGACGGGAGAGGAACACAACGATCCACGGCGGGATTGTGGGTGTTGTAGGTAGTCGGGCAGACAGTTCCGATACACATCGTCCCCACCATTCTCCTCCTCCTCCTCCCCCTCCTCGCCAGTCGGATGGGTCTTGTTTCGAAGGAGAATGTTATTATCTATCAACGTGCGATCGAGGTCGATGAAGGCGATGTTCTGCGTACGGAGAGAGTTCCACAGGGGGGAAATATACGGAGAGTAGTGTAAGACGGTATAATGCGAGGGGGAAAGAATTTCCTGTAGTGAGGCGTCGTCGTGGTCGGCTGCGTGGCCCAACACTACATTGGGAAAGGAAGGGTGTAAGGAGGTGTCCTGCTCCTCCGTCGAAACACACTGCAGCGTTATTCGGGCAACTGGACAGTCCTTCTCACGGTTGATCAAAAAGCACTCCAACTTTTTGCTGCGTTTAATTTTAAAGATTGTTTTGATTGTTTCTACTCGTAATTGATGGGACTCGGAGGAGGAAAGTCGCTTAGGCTTTATAGTAGGGTGGTTACCACCGTCACTTGACGTGGTTTCTCTGTTTTCTTCCTCCTCCTCCAGTACTAACAGTGGATCCCAGCTCACAGTGCCACCTGTGCGGATGTTCTTGTACGTGTCAAAACGATACATGGAGGAGGAATGAAAGTAACGTGACGCTGCGGTGTCGCTGGGATGGTGCTGCCGGTGACGTTTCGCCTTTTTATTGTTCACTGGGCGATGAAAAAGCGACGCTCCCTCCATTTCTCCTTCACTATCCTCGTCGGAAAACGTACTGATCCGTCGATACTCCGCCATGTCTTCCTCCTCTTCCTCCTTTGGGAGGCGGTGCAGTACGTTATGGAAAGGAGTGTCCTCCTCGACCGCCGTCACTGTCTCTCCCGGTCCTTTAGCGGAGAGGGAATGAAAGCCATGGGCTCTAGTCTCCCGCAGAGAGGCGATGCATACATAATGGGTGTCCTGAAGTGCTTGAAAGAGAAGATGCTGTCCTTTAAGGTTAAACTCGAGAATATTTTCCACACTATTACCCTCTGCATGGGGTTTGGGATTGGTCTTATCGAGGCGTATCGCCCCCACGTGGAGGGAGAGCAACTGCAGTGGTAGAAGTACCTCCTGCGGGGTGCGGTCCACGTCGTCCAAGGAGTGTTTCTCTTCGCTCTCCTTCTCCTCCTCCTCCTCCACCACCTTCTCCCCGTGACTGCCAGTAGTACAGTAGTCGGTGTTATCCTTTTGGTTCTCCTTTTCTTCCTCCTCCTCCTCCCCACCATCATAACTGTCCAACAAGTAGTCCCGTTTCTGTCCTCGTAAACACCAGAACTGAAGGCGGCTGTAGAGTTCGTTACAGTAGGCGATGTCACCAGGAGAGGGAGTGACTGCAGTGGTGTCGGTCGCCACCTCCGCGTGTACTTCACTCCTAAACTGCTGATGCGAGTTATTCCGTGTATGATTAAACGATCTCGGAGCGGCCGCCACGGTGACTGGTTTGGCAGTGGTACTCTCAGTCTTGGTGATCAACGCCTCCTCCTCTCTATTTCGGCCGTCCTGCCGTCTCCTCCTCTCTCGAGGCGGTGAGCTTGGCGGAGAAGGCGTCGCGCACCGTGGCGGTGGGTGTGGAGTACAGTGTCCACTCCCGTCTCCTAGTAGCAAGATGGGGTGCAAAGGGTTCCCCAGCACACTACACACGTCACTTTGAATAATAATATACTTTAGATCCTCCTCCTCGTCCTCCTCCTCCTCCGCCTCCACCGTCCCCCTAGGAGGACGGGTATTACTGTTGCTGTAGTAAAAGTGATTGGGTGAAGTGAAGGGGGGAGTGTTCTGTCGGTCAGGGCTGTCCGTTCGGTCAGCCTCTGAGATGTTGGAGGAAATGACGTTACTTCCCGTGTTAGTATTATTATTCGTATTGCCAAGGGAAAGAAGGTCCCGGACGCTTTGCGAGTGTAGTCGCATGCTTTCTGTAAAGGACTCCAATAAATTAGGGTGTGGTGCAGGGAGGGTGTTGTCGTCGTCCTTCTCCTCTTTTTCTGCGTCACCGGTGGTAAGCGCGTGTCCATCTTCCCTCGAAGGGAAAAACTGTGGTAAATCCACGGTGGAAGGACTTCGTGTCAACTCCAACGGTGCCCGCCTCCCTATACTACCACGTCGGCTACGACGAGAGGGGGGACTCTCGGATGGTGGATTACACTTTACAAAAAAAAAGTTACGATTGGCAAAACAGTTTTCGGTGTGAAAACAGCTATTGTTTTGAATCGTACGAACCGCTATAATAATTTGATAATACCCCTCATCCGACTGACCCTTGTTCCTACCCGGTTCTTTTCTATTTCCCTCCCCTCCTTGATCGACGCTGATATTGTCGTCATCGTCGTCGTTGTCTGTGTCGTCGTTGAAAAAAGAGTCGATGTAAAATATACATCGAGTAAGTAAACTAAAGGCACACTCGGTGTTTGTTTTTAACGGAAAGAGTGAACCCCAAGGACACCTCTTGGACCCCCTTTGTTCCTCCTCCTCCTCTCTTCCACCTCCACCCACAGTGGTGGGGGTGTAGCCGTTGTGATTGACGGCACTGATGAAGTAGAGCAAAGGAACCGGCGTAATACCTTCTAGGTTCAGCAACGTGTTACGATTGGCATGCTTGGCAAAGGTCGTCTGAGGTCTTCGCCCCTTCCGGTGTCGTGCATACACCGGACGCAGTAGGGGTCGAGACCCTTGACTGGTCCTCTCTGACTGGAGTGTAGTCTTCTTCTCCATGCCGTCCTCTGAGAGGGTGGAGGAGGACAAATCCTCAAAGCGATCGTCATCATCGCTGTCGTCACGGCGGCGGCCAGGGGAGCGGCGTAAGGCGCTGGCGGGTCTGGTAGGAAGGAGAGGCGGCAGCGACACGCCCTTCAAGGGAGGGAGAGGCCCTGTGGGGGGGTTCCTTTCCCTCTTTTTTCTCGCCGAGCTCATCGTCACTTTCCGAGTGAGGCGGACTCGATTGGACGGAGGGGGTGGACTGCGGCGAGCGGGGCGGGTGGACCCTGTGGGTTCCTTCGAGGAGGAGGGAGAGGAAGAGAAGCACCGACGCTCAATCGAGGAAAGGATTTCGTTTATCCATTCCAACGCCTTCTGACGCGCCAAAGGGGTAGAAGTGTTCTCCGACTCGGTGCTGCCTTCTTTAGAACTACCGGTGCGACGTGGGTGTAGCTTTTTCTCTTTTTTTTCCTGAAACCGACTCAGTGGAATCTGCACCTCTTTTTCCAGCAACATATCCATCATGTTGTGTTTCTCCACACGAATGCAAAGGGACGGGGTACGGAAAAATCGTTGAAACAGTAATATTATCAGTACCTGCCGGGCCTGCTCCACCCCCTTGTAAACGAGACGCTCTTGTTCCTTGTAGCGCAGATAAAGAGTGAGGAGAAGAAACCGCTCTTTATCGCCCTGTTCCTTTCCTTGAGAAGGGTTCCCCTCCTCATCATCATCCTCCTCACTGGACTCCTCTTCCACAGCCGTCTCCTTGTTTCGTCTTACATCCCTCCTCTTTTGTTGTGTTTGACGACGACGGAAGAAGTAATAATGAACGGCTATCTCCCACTGAGAGTAGGACGCCGCAGCGGCCAATACAGTCTGCCACGCAGACAGAATAATATTATTAAAATTAAACAAGTATCTTTCCTCTTCTTGAATGAGGTAACTACTGCTCGTCACCTCCAACAGGGTGTAACACAAGTGTTGGAGAATTTTCGTTTTGATATAGACAGGATTGCCTTTTGGAGAATGTGAGGGGGTAGTCGTAGTGGGTGAAGATTGAGAAGCGTGGTGCAGAAAAAAGTTCCGGAATGCTTCAAAGTTTGCCCCGTGACGGTGAAGATACATTGTTTGATCGTAAAGAGGGTTAGAGGGTGAGAAGGGCTTCTTCACGGACGGGGAGAGAGCTCCGTTCGTGTTACTAGGGTTGGCATTAGGACTATCCTTGTCATTAGCAGACATGTGCGACGAAACGAACCAGAATATGATATGTGTTAGAAAACAAAAAAAAACAAGATCACAAACCCCAAATAAATTAATAAAATATAGAGAGACAACGATATAAATAAAGCGTATAACGACGCTTTTTGTACCCCTTTAGGTGTCTGCGTTCGGATCGAAAATAGCACTAATAAAAACGTGAAGAAAAAAAAAAGGGGGACTTCAAAATACAATGAAGAATACAAAATAAGATATCGTGTGTATTACTGACGCTCCCACTCACACACAATCCTTTTCTTCTTTAGGTGTGGTTCTTTAAGTATATGAATAATGACTTTTTTCTTTTTTTCTTTCTTTGTATATGTTTCCACCTTCAGGTACTTTATTATTATTATAATCTAGTTGGTAGACAGAGATAAGGAGAGAAAGAAAAAAAGGGGGGAAGACTATACTACTGAAAAGGGAGAACTTTACAGGTAAAACATTGAGTTGAATTTTTAAAAAAAAAATATAGTTCGTTTTGGCTGTTTATGAGTAAAAAAAAAAACACATAAACAGGGAATAAAAAATAATATTACTCGTTAATTATTCGGTGTTGTTGTTACCGTTGTTGTTGCTGTGATTTTTTCAAGAACCATTATGTGGGTATGTGTGATGAAGAAGAAAGGGAATAGAACAACACTACTTCTCCCGCTCCAGCTCCTCCAGCATCTCCTCGAGCACACGGGCCTCCTCTTGATCTCTGGGCAATGCCTTCCGCCACGTACTCGCCAGCGCCAGCACATACGGGGCGGTCTTCACTTCATGCAGCAGCGCGTGATAAGGGTTGGACGTTGACGAGGACGCCGCTGTGTCGTCGCCAAAGATAAGTTCTTCCTCCGTGGAGCGGCTGGTGGGAGGGGAGAGGAGGGAGGAGCTCACCTTGTGTTTGAACCGCTTCTTGGGTTTTGCCGTGGTAGTAGTAGTAGACACAGACTGTATTTCATCATACAGCTGTTGTTCCAACGACAAACGCTTGCGACGAGGTGCGGCAGTAAGAGACGAGTCCTCCTCTTCCTCTTCCTCTTCTTCTTCCTCCTCTTCAACTCCCACCTTCTCTCTTGGGTTGGAGTGAGGCCGAGAGTCACTACTGTGGGCAAAGGTTATGGAAGGATTAGTAGTTGGGGAGAAGACATCGGTGTCTCGGTCGGAGGGTGAGGAGGGAGTCATGATGTAGTTATTATTTTCTTCTTCTTCTACTTTGTACTCTGCTGGTTCTCCTTTGATTTCTAACTCATCGTCATCGGCAAAGGTTAATCGACTTCTTTTACGGGTGGTGGTAGTATTAACAGCCTGAAGATCCTTGTCTTCTTTTTTTACCTCTTCTTCTTGCTCTTCGTCCTCTTCCATTTTCTGCCCGATTGGTTTACTACCGCCTTCGTATAATACACTCTGCAGCCGCTGCTCTCTCTCGGCGTGCGACGCATGTAAGTTGAACAATCCACTCTGCACCACACTCTCCTCCAACACTCTCTTCTTTTCATAAATATCTTCCCGCATGCTTTTTTCCGTTTCATGCTGAGGGCAGTAGAAGCGGTACACGCGTACATCGCGGGTCTGTCCGACGCGATACACACGACTCAGCGCCTGGCTATCTCTCGCAGGGTTGTACTCCAGGTCCAACAGAAACACCGTGTCTGCCGACTGTAAGTTGAGACCCACTCCTCCCGCGCCTTTGCTAATCAGAAAACACAGCAAGGGCTCCTCCTCGCCGTCGGTGGTCGTCACCGCAGTGGGTTCTCCTTTCTGATTGAACTGCTGAATATTTTTCTCGCGAATGTCGACGGAGGTTTTCCCGTCTAACCGGACGTAGCGATACCGCCGAAAGGTGCACAGACTCTCCACCACATCGAGTACTAACGTCCAGCTGGAGAAGATGAGAAACTTATGCGTGTAGCGCTCCTTATCGACTGACTGGGTGGTACGGTCGTCGTCGTCCTTCACCTCCTCCTCCCCGCCTTCAGTAGAAGCGGTACGCCGGAGGCTGATCCTCTTACGTCTGCCGCCGGCCTCCCTATTTTCTCCCTTCGCCGTATGTCGAGGTAACTCCTTCGCGCATCGCATAAAGAACTGCATCATGAAATCCAACAAGAGCAGCCGACCCGATGTATTCAACATACTCTGGTTGATATAAAAATAATTATACCTTGTGAAAGGATGCAGTAATATTTTACGAACGTGAATACTTTTAGTGCCCGTGAGAGAGCCGTTCTTTGACTTTAACTCTACTTTTTCCAACTCGTGTTCTTGAAACGGAAGAATAGGCGCCTCAATCATGAACTCTTCCTTTTTTGGAAATATGCGTCCACTTTGGTTCTTGTCATCGCCGTCGCCGAGTACCGTTTTTTTATCTCGGCGAAGCATAAAAGGGCTTAGCAGACGATGCAGTCGCTTACACAGGAGATAGTAAAGTTCCTTGTCCTTGATATCCTCCGACCGACCTGCCTCCAATAAAGTCTCGTGCAACTGTAAAAACAGCTCCGCCGGACTACTTGGATTTCCCTCTGACGTCGACGACTCCTTCTCCGCCTTGTTTTCTTTTTTCTTTTCGGTGGTAAAGGTGCGTGGGGCGACAAACTGCAGAAGCGAGAATAGCTCTAGGATATTATTCTGCAAAGGAGTTCCGCTCAGTGCAACGCTGGCGAAAGAAGTGATTTCATTCAACTTGTTGAACAGCATTGACTGGTTGTTTTTAATGCGCTGTGCCTCATCTACAATAACCAGCTGATAGCACTGCTTGGGTATCTTCAACATGATGTTGGTAATGTTTTGAATAGTGTTGTACCCTTTTCGTTTCGTGTTGGAGGAGGATAACAATAAATCATGAGGGATGATAAGGACAGGCGTTCGGTTCCTACTGGCAGTTTGATTCCCCACCTCATCACTCGGATGCCGGTGACGGTGATGTTGAGGATTATGAGGAGGATGACTGGATGAGGTCTGCTCTCGCAGCAGCAGCTCTAAAAACTCTCCCGTTTTCTTCTCCCGCTCCGCACGAGGACCGTTGAGAACAAAGATGTCAAACATCGAATCCACCGAAAAATTAGCAAACTCGTCTTTCCAGTGAGGAAGGGTACTGAGAGGGGCGATGATAAGGATGGGTTTCATCACGAATCGGGGCGCCTCCACTGATGAAGCAGAGGAAGACGCCATTCCCTCCAACACGGTTTCGTAACTAAACGCCTTCTTAGCCTCCTCGTCGTCCTCGTCCTTCATGTGCGTCGTCAGTTTCCTCTTTTTATGGCGATTGATGTTTTTAATGCGGACCATTTCGCACTTTCGGAGAAAGTCGCCATACACCCGTTCGTAGATGATCTTCTTTATCCGTCTCTCTGACTCCGCATCCACCTCGCCAAGTCCCTTTTCCCGCGGGGTCGAAGAGAATAGATACTCCCAAAGGGTTTCCTCCAGGAACACTTTCAGCGCGGAAATAAAAATAATAATTTGTATCGTCTTCCCCAGCCCCATATCATCCCCTAGTATCCCACTCACCCGCTCCACCACCACTCGCTGCAACAACCACTGTACTCCCTCCTGCTGGTAGGAAAGGAGATACTTCTTGTCCTGTTTACCCCCTACGCGACCACCACGCTCCTGTTGCTGGGAGTTGGGATTGTGGAAACAGGGCAGACGGTGACAGCTGGTGACGATCCAACGCAACAGCACCGACGCGATACTCTGCTTCAGCGCCGACTCCTTCTTCTCTTCACTACTCTGCTCCGACGACTGTTTGGGTGAATATCCATAAATGTCTTTAAATTGATGCTTGAGGGCCTCGTCAATCCCTTTGATGGTGTGGTAGATGTAGGCCTCTCTCTCGGAGCGATTGGGGTCGAGGGACCTCATATAAGCCTCGTCGTCGTCCTCCTTGGAAGGAGAAGCGGACGTACCGCCGCCACCACCACTACCACTACTAGCACCCTCCGGATTCTGGCTGGGATCGGTGTTCCCGTCTGCGGGGTGGTCCTGGAATAACAACTTCAGACGTTCTTGATGCGCCTGAAAGTGCATTTTCTGGTAAATATCTTCACTCAATTCCTTTTTCAACTGCGCTAACCGTTTCATCCGCTGCTGAGTGAACTGTAGTGTGGTAGCCCTTCTCTCTGCAGGAGCACGGCCGCTTCTCTGGGGGGTGGTGAGCTGTAATTGAAGCACCATAGGGGACGTGGTATCGCGTAGGACCGCCTTCCAGATGGATTTGAGGTTCGAGCGGTAGAGTACGGTGGATTTATTCTTGTTTCCACTCTCGTCGCCTTCTTCCTCTTGTTGTCCACCCCCGCCGCTAGGAGAGGGGGCATCCTTCTCCTTCTTCTTCTCTTCGCGGTTTCGCCTCTGCACGGCTGACGCCTTCACCGCTACTTGAAAGTGTCGTCGGTCGTTACCATCGACACGAGCCTCCCTCTCCAAAGCCGAAAGACTGGTAAACTGATTTTGCTGATGGATGGCCTCGATCGCCTCTAATGCAGCCGCGTTGTACTTGCTGTGGGTATTCCCTACGGGCCCTCCTCGCCGCAGGTAGATCTTTCTGTTTTCGAACAGTGTCGTACCGCTTTCGGACCCTTCCGTTCCACCGATCAAACTATTTTGTAGGCGAGCTTGTCTACGAGTCTGCATTTACTTTTCTTATTTTTTGATTTTTCTTTTTTTAATAATTATTATTGTGTTGTTGTTGTTTTACTGATTTACCTATTCACCCACACTTCAGTTCTCTCCCTTTTTCTCTCTCTATGTGTGTGTGCGTGGGTAGCTTCTTTTGTACAACTGCTTTATTTATTTATTTTAACAGAAGGGGGTATGGCAGAAGAGGATAATAAAAACAAGTTTTGGAGACGGCCCTTAAAGGTTTCAGTAGAATAAAATTATTTTCCTTCTCTTTTTTTCTTTTATTATTATTGAATAGATTTATTTACTTAATGTTTTATAATTACACGTGTGAATAATTTAAAAAAAAAATGGAAACGTTATTTATAAACTGCATTCCCTTCCTGCGCCTTTTTCTTTCCTTGTCTCTGTCTTGTGACCTCTTCTTCTTTCTTTTTCCTTATCAGGCCGTTAAGCGCCTTGCTTATTTCCTTCCCCTAACATAGCTAACGTTCGCTTCAGCTTCTCCGCCTCCTCCCTCTGCTGTTGCAACTCCGCGAGATCGGCCACCTCTAGCAAACGACCAATGATCAACCGCTTCAGTCGCATGAGCTGAAACGCAGGGAGCTCCTTGGAGGCACTAGTGCCGATACACTGCACAATCACCTCCGCATCCTCCTGTGGCGACGACTCTCGGTGGAGTAGCTGTTGCTGCAGGGTAGGTCCTTTCCTATCCTCCCCCTCCTCTTCCTCAAGAATAGAGACCCGCTGGTGGGCGGAGGGGGGAAGGATCCACTCACTCAGCAGCAGATACACCGTCAGCCCCAACACTACCCCAATCACGGTATTGGTGAGGGTGCTGTTCTTCTCCAGGAATCGATCCAGCGCCACCTTGCGACGGTAATAGCGGTGATGACGGCGAAGAATAGGGTCGAGGAGGTACCAGTAAGTGTAGGTCGCCCACTTGACGCGAGCGGTGGTGGTGTGACCAATGTCGGGTACACGGGCGGCTAACCGCTCGTGCAGTCGGTGAAAGAAACTATTGTGACTAGAGCGATTGCTGGAGGAAGCAGTAGAGCACAGGCGTGCTTGACTCTGACGCAACATACCTAATACCTATTGTGGTTGCTATGGAAAGGTTTCAACCTAATTTAAATTTTAACTGTGTGTGTGTGTGTGAACGCGAATAAGTAGATCCGCTGGTATTGGGATTCAAAGAAAAAAAAAAGGAGGAAGAGGAAAGAAAAAAATAGAAACAGGAAACCTTCATAAAGAAAAAAAAATGTCAAAAAAGTAGCAAGAATAATCCATTACTTATTTTTATTTTTATTTATTTCGCGCTTATATGTATGTGTTTGTGATTGGAGGAAAGGGAGGTGCTAGTGTTTTCGTTTTTTGGCAGAGGTGTGCTTACCGGCTTCGATGCTTCGCACATAGTCGACCAGCGCCTCCACGCCGAATCCAGTCACCCCTGGTGGGTATACAGAGTCCCCCTTGTCTCCACGGTCCGCTACGCCAGCGATATCCAGGTGCGCCCACGAACGGCCGTCGTCGATAAAGTACTGTAGGAAGGCAGCAGCGGAGCAGCTCCCTCCTGCGCGACCGGGGGCGGTATTGATGAGATCTGCTACTTTACCTCGCATCAATTGAGCGTGCTCGTCGCCGACTGGCATCGGCCACAACAGCTCCCCCGTCTTACACCCGCTACGATACAGATTGGAGGCCAGTGGGGTGCTGTTGGAGAAGAGACCCGCTCTTTCATTACCAAGACTAACAATAATAGCCCCGGTGAGGGTGGCGAGGTCGATAATCTCGGTCGGTTTGCGCTCCAACTTGGCGTAGTGTTGGACGTACGTGAGCACATCCGCCAGCACCAGCCGTCCCTCGGCGTCGGTATTGAGTACCTCCACCTCCAATCCCTTCAGGCTCTTGATGATGGAGGAGGGGTGATAACTCTTTGGACCAATGGCGTTCTCCACCAACCCCACAGCGCAGCTGACATTCACCTTGAGGTGCAGCTGAGCAATGCATTTGAGTGCCGTCACCGCAGTCGCCGCCCCCATCATATCCGTGTGCATCGTCTCCATGGCCCCGAACGGCTTGACGTTGAGGCCGCCGCAGTCGAAGGTGACGCCTTTGCCGACCAACGCCAGTGACTCCTTGGAGCGGCGGTCACCCACGTACTCGAGCACCATCACACAAGGAGGATGGACACTCCCACGACCGACGCTGTGCAGCAGGCGCAGACCCGCCCGCTCCAGGGCATCCCCCACCAAGACCGACTTCACGCGGATACCGGGCACATTGGCGACGTTCTTCTGAATCCACTCTTTGTAAAAGAGAGGAACCCCTTCGTCCTCGCGGAGGTTGCCCAGGTTGCGACAGTCGTTGACACAACTGCCAATCGTGTGTCCAGACTGTACGGACGCCTTCTCCCCCGTGGGAATCACAATACTCAAGTTACTCTTTCGCGGCCCTTTCTTTTTCTTCTTTTCCTCCTTCTTTATCTCCTTCCACGGCTTGACGGCGTTGTGATTCGTCCCGTCAATCGCGCCGGACTGAAGGCGGTCGTACGTATAGGCAGCCGTCGTGGCGTACAAGGCGGTCTTCTCGACGAGCTCCGAGGACGAGAGTGGGGCAGCCGCCTCCCACAGACTCTCACACGTCTTTACCTCGGAGGTGGGGGGGTGTACTAGAATAGAGGAAGCCCCCACCTTCTTGGCGTGTCGCACCGCCGCGGTCACCGCCCTACGATAGTCCCGCACATCCCCCCGCTGGCCCAGCCCGGTAAAAAGGACCTTCACGGAGTCCTTTCCTTCAGGGGGCCACTCCTTCACCCCCACCTCGCCCAAGTGACCATGGTAACCCATGGGAAAGGGATCCACTTTGGGGGGACGAGACGCCTTCTTTATCATGTCGGGTGTGTGAAAGACAACCGACACATTCTTCTCCTTTTTCTGTACTGCCTGCAGCGCTCGGACACTGTTAGGAACGGCCTTCACCGGCGCGGTCGGAGGGAGTGCCCCTCTCGCGAGAACACGGCGGTACATCAAGTATATTCAACAAAGAACAGAAAGGAAAGTAAGGAAAAAAAAAAGAGCTAAGTTTCCGTAAAAACGATGAGGAAGAAAAATGAACAAACTAGGAAAGTTAAAAAATAAAGGAAAAATAGAGGGGAGGGAATTATTTAAAGAGGGTAGAAAAATAATAATAATAAAAATACCACACTGGAAACTGTGTATTCCCATCCAGCTGAAAAATATAAGAAAAAAAAATAACTTTGCAACGTATTTAATTTGATTAGCGATGAAAAGATAATTTGCTCTTGTGTAAACCTTTTGATTGAAATAAAATAAATAAAAAGAAGGGTGATCTAAAATGTTGTCTGCAGCAGACACGCATTACACTCGTCGAAAAATAAGGATACTCTATTCGTTATTTTTCCGTGTAGTAGTAGGGTGTGATCTAAAGTTCGAAAAGAGAGAAACAGTATTTCCAATCACTGGTTAAATTCGTCTTGTGTATTTTCTTTTTTTTCTTTTTTAACGGTTCTCAACCACCAGAAAAGTAAAAGGCGCGGTGAAACACATCCCCATAACGATAGCCTAACAGTGTCCCTCCGCTCCCCCCTTGACCGCCCCTTCCGCCATGTATCTGACCATTAGCATCCTCATACACGGGTAGAAACACCCGTGCGGTGACGTGTACCGTCTCCGAGGACAGCAGTGATATTTTGATAATCTTGTTGGTTCTATAAATGTAAGTGCCTAGGCCCTCGACATCCCCCATCACATCTCGGCGGGCTCGTGGGGTGTTGGTCACGCGGTCGTCAGAGTCCCCACGGCGGAGGGAGGACAAGGAAGGCAGTGGAGCCGCACAGGCCGGTGGGTCGACGTCGTAGAGGGCCGGCTCCTTCGCATTGAGGGTGTAGGCGACCAGGCAGTGTGCAGGGGGTTCCTCAAACTCCAACTCCACCTCGGAGCAAGAAACACACAGCACCGGTGCGGGGAGGAACATGTTTAGCGGAGAGGCCTTCGACCCGTCCTTGGAGGCGCGTCGTTTGCTAGGGTCTAACTGCATAGCGGTGGCGTAGCAGCAGTCATACACCGCCGCCCCACTGCGCTGCTTGTAGGAGGAATCATCCTCCGCATCGAACCCATTGCTGTCTAGATAATTGGCGTCCACCGTCCACGCGTACACCTGCGCTAGGTCCTCGGTGATGGGAATAGGGTTGCCGGTGTACCGCATACACTTGTTCTTGTTAAACTTTAGTTTCTTTCCGGGTAAAAGAAAGTTGGCGGCGTTTCGGTTCGCCCCGCTCGCCTGATTGGACTCGTAAAGGGCGTACTGACGTGCCTCACTCAGGTAAATAAACTGGTACACAGTACAGGTGTCGGGAGGGTTCTGTGTTTCGTCAAAATAGAGGAGCGCATTCAGCGTGCGTACTCGGGCGAAAGGAGACGGGATACTGGGGTCGTAATAAGAGTAGCCAGCCGGTCGCACGGTCAGGTAGGCCTGCGCGACAGGACTGCTCACGGAGGTGACTTTCCCTGGCGACAGCTGTCCGTTCATCGGCACCGTGGCGATCGCAATCGCCTTGATGTGTATATTTCGGCTACGAGCGGTGGTGGAAAGATTATCGGTAGAGACCACAAACGGCTCTTGGTAAAGTGTGTTGGGAGGACTGCCGTCGGTACTGTAGTAGAGGTTAATGCTTTGATACCCACTCTGAGTGTTGCCCTTCAGTAGGTGGTGCTCAATCCGTATCTTAGTTCCCGCCATCACCTCCCCGTCGGAGGGCACAATTACAGGCGGAGAGAGAGTGCCGCGGTGGGTGTATGGGGTCATGGTGGTGGTGTTGTTGTACGTGGTCAGCTGTCCTCCTCCCATTTCATCCTCCAGTCTTCTATTCAAGTTCACATCAATCAGTTGGTTATTGTTGTAGCCAGCCGCCGCCCCTCCTCCGCCACTCCCACCGTCGTCAATCACGTACTGGAACTGATGTACGACTCCCACAATCTTTTCCTCCGGGTACACCATATGGGCCTGAACAATGTAGTTCCCTCCTTGATCAAAGTAAAGAGGCGCCGTATAGAGAAGGAATTGATTACAGCTGTAGTGGGTGTCGAAGAAGTCAGTCCCTAGTAAGATGGGCTGACCATTATTGGTATTGAGGCTAACGCGACTGTTCTGAGAAAGAGGGGTAAAGAGAATGTTTACCAGCAACAAGGCGTTCTGGTTCTGAAGCATTCGATCGCATTGGAGGTGAACCGTCTGAGGTAGGGAGTACAGGCCGCAGGCTGGGGTGGAGGTGATCTCCATCTCTGACCGACGCGTGAACCCGGGGAACAGCTTCACTTTATTAGGGCGCCTCGAAGGGGTGGGGGAGGAGCCTTGGATAAAGTTCATCGTACCCACCTGTTCGTGGGTATCGTTATCCACGTAATGCTTTCGTCTAGCGTGTTGATTCTTTCGTTTCGTGTGGAAGCAGCAGCAGTAGACGACGAAGAGTACCACCACTATGGCGAGTACACCCGCGCAGACACACCATAAAACGATGGCCAACGTTTTACGCTCGACCGCCATATGGGGGAAAAAAAACAAAAGAAAAAGAAAACGAATGTACTATAATCTATCTATACTCTTTATTATTACTTGGATCAAAGTGTGTGTATAAAGATTGTGTTCTTTATTTTGTTCCGTTTGCTGTTGTTGTTTTTTCTTTACAAGACAAATGTGAAAAGAATATAGATGGGAGAATGGGTGGGTATAAAAAAGTTCAATCGAGGACATCAAAAACAAGTAAAAAGGATGAAAAAAAAAAAATTTGTGGTTTCGACACGAAACAACTAAATCGATAAACGGATACTTAATTTACAAAAAGATAACTCCACTTTCGGCGCTCAGAACGATGAAGAGATATGAAAAAAAAAAAGACTTTTTATACTCTTCTTTTTCTTCTTCTTCAATTGTTTTCTTTGGACGCCTTGTTCAGTTTTCTCGCTTCTCTAAGAAAGTCCCTCAAATCTTTCAAGTTCTTTCCTTCCCCATTCGTCGTCGCAGCGGTAGTGGTGGTGGACGCTGACGACGTAGTTGTAGTTGGGGTTTCGTCTTTGGAGGCAGAAGGCTGAGGAGGGGTAGTCACGTACTCGGGGGAGAGGAGAAGCAGTTTCGCCTTCCGCACCGCCAGCACTCTCTCCTGCAGTGCTATCCGCTCCACCTGCTCTCTCTCCGCGGTCGACAGCCCCACCTGGGCACTCACCAGCGCCACTCTCTCCTTCTCCTTGCTACTGTACAGGCCGTCAGCGACACAACTGGAAACTGTGTCGTAGAGAAGAATGTTGGCCAGGCTACCGGGGAAGGTGGAGGAGTTAATAAAGGAGCTGACACTCTCCGCGGAAGGGGTCTGACTGTCGTGGTCGCCGCCCCCCTCTTCGCTGTGGGTGGCACTAGGGTCCATGGCGGCCTCGCTTCCGTAGTAGATGGAGTTAAATAAGTAAGTGGTGCTCACCTCGTCGTGGTGATCCCTCTCCAGCTGCTCTACCGCGTCCTGGGTGTTAATGACGGGGCTCGCCGCCCCACTGCCACTCCCCTCCCTCCCCCGACTGCCCGGCACCGCCTCTACGAACTGAATCAAATCCAGTTTTGCTAAGTTATCACTGTTGGCGTCAGAGGGGAGGAGCACTTCGATAAGCCCGGTCACATAGTTTCTCTCCTTGGTCTCCAGCCCCTCCCCCGCAGCGCAGAGTAGAATAGTCTTGATATATACATAAGGCATGCGATAGAAACCGAGATGAGGGCTGTACTTGTTGCCGTAGAGCAGCTCACAGAGGAAGGCACGTCCGACGACAGGGATGTAACGACTAAGGGAGGAGGACCCGCTCGACAGCTGCATCGTTACTGATAAGACGGATGGTTTACACAGTAGATAGAAGAGATGGATGTCGGTATATAGATAGAGATAACCAATGAAGCCACTCTCTCTCTCTCTCTCTCTATAAAGTACTAAAAGGGTATATTATTATTTTTTCTATACACATTGAAAAGGAAAAAGAGAGAGAAAGAAAGAAAAAGGAAACAGTAGTACACACTTTTCTTTTTTTGTTCTGTTGGAAAACACGTATCGATAAGATTTCTTCCTCGAACAGTTCCTGAGACAAAAAGCGTAAAAGAAAATTTGAGAGAGAAAAGGAGAAACCGAACGCAACACACTGACACGGTGTATTCTATTCCCGTTCAATTAAAAATAGAAAAAAAATAAGCTCGATTGATATCATAAAAGTATATAATTATGGTTTGTTTGCTGCTGTTCTGGTTGGACCAGCATATATAAAGAAAAAAAAAGAAAAAATTAAACTATGATATAATAGAAGTGTACAACTTTTTTTCTTTTCTTTGTTCTCTTTTTCCTTTCTTTTTTTTTACAGTTTTTTTTTTTTTTTTGATAAAAAGGCTAGGCCTCTACAACGGTAACAAGATCCACTATGCTCTTGAGGTAAGACTCACATTCGTCGAGGAAGTCATCTCTGGAGGTTCGAACCGTACGTTGGGAATTTAACAACAACGCCTCATACTTTTTATCAAAGTCAAATAAAGACTCCTTGAACACGGCGTCGGCATCAGTGGCTTGTTTCGACACGGCGGTATAATTGGTGCTTTCACTAAGTGGTTTACCTTTCTTTTCAAAGTCTTTTTCTATCTTTTCTTTCTTCTTACGCGCTTCCCTATACTTGTTAAAATTGCTGACCACCGTCCTGCCGTGTTCCGTTACCACCTCCAGCTCCTTTTGTAGTTCCTGTACTTTACTCAGTACTTTATCATTGACGTTTTGAGAAAAGTGGACGTATTCCTCATCTCGTATCTTCAAGAAGGCAGCGGTGAGCGCTTGAGAGGAGTGGTAGTCCTCCCTGGCCACCTCTCGGTCCAGCATCTGCACGTTTAAATTCTCAAAACGGTCGCCATAACTGTTCCCCCCTTTACCATAGGGCTCCTTGACATCGTCAAAGGCAGGGCTGTCCTCCCGAGCTCCGCTCTGACCCCTGCTGTCATTATTATTATTATTATTATTGTTGTTGTTCTCTCCTACCTGGTGGTTATGATTGATGGTGCTCTCCGTGACACCAGAGCCGCTGTGGTGCAGGCACGCGTACACACCGCTGTACCCTTCCCCCACGCCACTCAACTTCACCGGCGCGTCTCTCATCATCTCTGAAGCAAGGCGCACCTTGGTCAACAATTCCTGGAAGGAGCGCTTCATTGCTTTGAGATTCTTGTAGCGAAAGTCAAACTCTTGGTTGACCTTCACCGAAGAGGAGCTGTTCTTGTTGTTGAAGGAGGACTCTCCGCTGCAAACGTTGCCCATTAGTACGAGAAGAAAAACGACAAAAATAAAATGGGTAGTGTGGTATACTTAGAAGAGAGGCTCTCTGTCAATGAAAAATTGTTAATAAGAAGCAATGAAAATAATGATATAAAGAATATATTATTAGTGACAAAATGAGAAATTGAATAATAAATAAATAAAAAAAGATAAGAATCCTATTAGATTGACTTTGTTTTGTTTCCTTTTGCTAATTGTTTTTGTTTAACGCCTTTTTATTTTTTGGTTTATTTGCTTGTCGAGAAGAAGGAAAGGAATAACATTAACGCAAGTGAAAAAAAAAAAAATCACAATCCACTACTTATGATTAATCTAAATTGAAAATGTTTTCTGCATTTTATTTTATTGTTGCTGTTGTTGTTGTTGTTTTTCACTTTTTTCTTCTGTAAAGTTTTACAATCAATTTACATGTGAATGATATCACAATACTCTAAAGTGTACAATAAATATTCAAAATAAGCAAAGAACTGATTTACTTTAATTATCTTCGATCTAATTAATACTTGTGCGTGTGTTTTACGTTCCGATATATACATATATTTCATGTATATTATTATTATCATTATTATTTGTTTGTTTGTTTGTTTGCTTAATTGCCTCACTCCATCGTTCTTCTCCCAGCAGTCACATCACTGAACTGCGGTAACACCATACCACTAGTATTATTATTATTATCCATGGTAGTATTATTCAACGGAATATTATTATTGTCATCCGGGTCACTATCCACCTCCACTGGAGCTGAAGGTCGCTGATTAGCGGGGCTGTTTGCATTCCCATTATTACTATTATTGTTGTTAATAGGATTAGTTTGGTTGTTGTTGTTGTTGTTGTTAGGGTTTTGGTGAGGTTTTACTACAGGGTCGTAGTGAACACCACCACTATCACTATTAGCTGCAATGCTATTATTATTATTATTGTTGTTGTTATTGTTGTTGTTATCATTGACGCGACTAGTGATGGTCCGCGTCATGTCCTCTTCACCTGCTGCCGCCTTGCCTGCTTTCACCTCGGAGGCAAACGGCTCTCGTGAGGGTTCTCTGGTCGCCGCCCCGCCGTTCCCAGGCGCTGGAGCTGGAGTTTTATTATTATTAGGATTATTATTATTATTATTATTATTAATGTTATTATTGTTGTTCACAGGGTCTGCTTTAGCAGGAGAAGGGGTAGCCCCTGCTTGAACGGGTGTCTCACCGAAGGGTGCTACCCCGGCGGCAGCGACGCCCCCCGCACCACGGCCGGTCCTAGGTGTTTGAAGGTCCTCCTGGTGATAAGGAGAGGGACTCATCGGCTCCCGGTCTACGGAGTCCTTCGTCCTCGGCTTCATCACGGTATTGGTGTTGGCGCTAGTGGTCGCTGCTAGATCCCTTTTATCATTGTTATTATTATCATTGGTAGTAGTAATAGTAGTAGTATTAGTTTTGGGGGGGATAGTCTTTGCTGCGACAGGTTTGGCGACCGTCTTTTTCTTCCCGTCGTCCTTCTTTTCCACCTCGCGAGGGGTATCGTCGTTGCGAGCGGTCATAGGTCCCTCCTCGACCCCATCGTCATCGGCCCTATTCTTAAAGTACGTCGTGAAGTTATGCACCGACTTGCTCCGACGTCCGTGGCCGGTAGCCGCCCCTACCAGCTCCGACTCCTCCATCCCCAGTCGCTTTCCCATCTTGCGACTGTCGTTGACAAAGTTCTCCACCTCTTTCGGGCCGTCCGGCGCGATGCACGTCATCACCGTCAGAAGGTTGAAAAAGTAACGAAGGTGAATCGAAAGAAAATCGTCGAGGGTGTGACCAACGACATAAAAATACCGGGTAATCAACTCGTCGTACAGCTCATTGAAGAAGGATAGCTTGGACTGGTAAACCGTCTCCGCATCTTTGGCGTCCTTGGCCTGTCGCTCGTATCTTTTGCTTTCACTGAGCGGCTTCCCGAGGCGCTGGTACTTGGCCACCTTCTTCTCTTCTATTCGCTTAAACTTGGTGTACGTCTTGAGATGTTTCGCACAGTCATTACCGGCGTTCACCGTCTTTGTCGTCTGTGTGATCACCTGATGTAGCACTTTATTAATATTACCCGAAACACTTTCATTATACTTGGAGAAGGTGGCGCCGTCTTTAATCTTACGCATTTCCGAGGAGAATACTGTCGCCGTGGACTGGAGGCGAGTGCCGTAGTTCTCGACGACAATGTTGTTGTTCCGCATGGCCCCAGATATGGTGGAAGGGGAGCCGACTGTATTGTTCTGCGTCGAGGGGTGTATGGCAGCCCCAGGAACACTCGTACCGCTGTCACTGGTATTGTTAACGCAGAGACACACTTCCGAGTAGCTGCCGGCGACGGCGTTGAAGGTGTTGGCGACTTCTCGCATCGTCTGGGAGGCGCGGAGAATGTTGGTGTCAAACTGTTTCACAATGTTTTGGAAGAGCTTTACCCGTTCGAACCGTAAAGTAAAGTCATAGTTCCCATTGGCGGGGGAAGCACTACGATTGCGAGCCATGGGTCACAATAATAATAATAATAAAAGGAAAAGAAAAAAAAAAAGCAACAAAAGGTGAACGGATGATCGAAAATAGTCAAATATAGAGGAGTGTGTAATTTAATTTAATTTTCTTCTTGTGAACTTTATTGGTTACGGCTGATGTTATTATTGTTGTTGTTGTTGGTTAGTTTGTTTTTGCAATCTAATGAAATGATAGTGTGCCTGATTCAAATGGCTACGTACAATAACAGAGATAGAGAGAGAGAAAGAAGAAGAAGAAAAAAGTTACAAGTTCCTAGAGGGTGTACATACTATACACATAATAGGATAGATAGATAGAGTGGCACTGTTTGTGTAAAGAGAAGCAAAAAAGAGAAAGAGAAAAAAGGTTTAGAAATAAAACAAAGGATCCGATCAGAAACCGTTTTCTCTAACCGAATTATGTTACTGCTTTTTTTTTCCTCTCTTTTTTGCTTTGCTGCAAAAAAAAAAAAAGGTTTGGGTATAAAGTGTATGACGTTTACATGTTATTTGACTCTATTTTTTATTTTTATCTACTTCTTCTACTGTGTAAATCCTGTTTGTTATTATTATTTCAACAATCATACGTTTTGTCTTTTGAAGATTAAAAGTATTGTGTTACAGTGCTTCCTCAGCTTTGTAAATTGAAGCTCACTGTGAATTTTTTTTCAGAAAAGAAAAAAACTAAAAAAAAACGCAATGAAACCAAGCAACCAGCGCAAAGTAGTAGTAGTAGTAGTAATAGTGGTAATGATAGGAGAAAACAAAGGGGGAGTACCGACTGAAGGAGTATGTCTTCGTCTTTATTTTATTTCCTTTTTATTTTTTTATTTTTTTATTTTTTTATTTTTTAACAAAGTCATTGGATGGTTTAAGGATTACTGCTGTACATCCAAAACTTTCACCATACCCCGGTAGTACTGAGAGGACGTTAAGCCAATCCCATGCACCATCGTCCGCAGCGTCTCCGTCCTCAACTGCAGCAAGGCTTGATATTGATTCTGAAACACCTCATTCTCCGCCTCCGCCAGTGCCTTGGACTCCTCTCTCTTTTGAAGCTCCTTGTTGTATTTTTTATCTTCGGTCACCGCCTGATTCTTCTTCGCCAGCTTCGACTCTAGCGAGTCTACCGCGGACTTGTGCTTTTGGTACGACTTTATCTTTTCATCGCGTTTCTTCATTTCCTTCTCCACATCATGGACCTGCGCGCGTAACTTCTCCACCGCCGCCGACACCTTGAAGCTGAAGTCACTCATATAAATGGAGAAGTAGTAGTCTTCAGGAGGAATACTGAGGGTGTCTACCGTCATTGGCGTTTCCAGCCCCTTGGAACCCTTTCGCTTTGGGTTTTGAGGGTCCGAGAGAGCGGCGGAAACCGAAGCACTGCTGGCGGCACTCTTGTGACGATCAATCTTATCACAAAAAGTGTCGCAGAGGGCCTTCACCTCTGGGTCGGTTTCACTCTGGGACATTTGACGTACACTGATAGCCAACGTCTCGAGATTGGTGTCCAGCTCCTTCACGGCAGATAGATACTTTTTAATGGCACTGTCGTAAGAGGAGAAGGCGTGCTTTAACTTGCCGATCATTACCCCTTCGTCATCTGCAAGAATGACAGCGGCAGACATGATGATGCTGATACGGAGAGTGGAATCAAAAAATAAGTAGTAATAATAATAGAACGGTGAGGTAAGCACTAGTAAATGAGTCTTACCTGCTGGTGGTGTAGTAGTTGATGTTCTTCTTGTTTTGGTTTGAATATATATATATATATTTAATAAAAAAAAAGAAGATAAAGAAAGAGTGAGTACAACAAAAGTAGATTTACGTTACACTGTTGATATTGCCGAAGTGGATCTGTTTTTCTTTTACTTGAAGAGCAAGAAAAAAAAAAATATTTACAGTCAGCGAAGATACTAAACTCTTTCAATTAATAAGAGAATAACGTAAACAAAAACGAAAAAAATCCCTTTTATAAAACAAAAAAAAAATCACTTTTTTTTTTCTTCTCTCCCCCACAACACCCATCGCAAGGCCTTTCTAGAAGAAGCCATTTTTTTTTTCCTTTCTTTTTTAAAAATATTTACTCTTTTTACATTTCTTTGTATATGGTGACGAAAGAAACAGTAGAAATCCTTTCATTTTTCTTATAAGGGTAGTCTTACCGCCGCCTTACAAAGAAGGCAGAAAAGAGAAAAGAGAAACAAAAATAAAGAGCATAAATATATTTATATAAAAAAAAAGGTTTTTTGCTGGGTTGCTTCTGTGTGTATATATTATTGTACCGTGTGGATGTGCGTCTGTATTAAAGGGAAAGAGAACAAAAAAAAAGGGTTGGCAAGCCCACATAGTGTTCATTGTTTCGTAGAATTATTTTTCCTCGCGTTCCTACTTTTTTTTTGGGGGGGGGTGTATATTACTATATATTACCCTTTTTACATCTCTTTTTAATTGAGATAAAGGATTTATTTGTTTATTTTCATCCTTACTCTCTCTTTCTCTGCTGAATTCCTTTTCGTTATTTCTTTCTTCTCCAACCAAAGAAATAAAATAAAAAAGAAGAGAAAGTGTCAAAAAATAAAAAGGAGTAAAATGAAAAAAAAAAAGAAGGTAAAAGAAAAAAAAGGGAACAAAAACAATTTAGAATGTACCAGTTGCTTTTGTTTCTAACCCTCTCGGTGAAAAAAAAAAAGAACTACAAATATATAGAAGTGAGGAAAAAGAACAAAGAAAAAAAAGCAGCGGAAGACGTCGCTCTTGTCTTTTTTTTCGCTCTGAGCCGCTCTTCCCACTTCTCCTCAACACACAACAGCAGGAAGATGAAAGTTCTCAATACTCCTTAGCTCACTACTTCTATAAGTGTATATATTCTTGCTTTAGTTGCCTTAATTTTTTTTTATTAATATTATTTTTCCTGTACTCTGGTAAAAAGATAAAAAAAAAATTAAAAAAAAAGATTTCTGAGAGAGAGGATGTAGAGCACAGTGACATACAGTCATTCTCTCCCTACTATCACAGAGCCCTCCTCTGTCTCTCTCTCTCTCTCTCTCTCTCTCTCTTTCTCTTTCTCTCTTTCTCTTTCTTTCTCACTCTCTTTCCTTCCTCAAATGTGGGGACGAGAAGGAGTATTGTATTCTAGTAATCATGAGGCACAATAAACCGGAGAACGATATAACACAACTGGTCTGCGGTTTGTTTGTTTGCTTGTTTTTCTTCCCTCTCAATCCGCCTTTATCGTTTCCAATGACCCACCGCCCTCCGCCTCGGCCAGTTTTTTCTTTCGTGCCCTTTCGCTTTTACCGCCACGACGCATCTTCTTCGCTGACGTCGTCGTCGTGGTGGTCGCCTCCTTCCCTTTACCCTCCTTGTCACTTCCGCTCTCCACCTTGTCCTTCCCTCCTTTATCTTTGTTATTTGCCTTTTGGGCCGCTTCCTTCGCCTTCTTTCCTCCCTTCTGAGAGTTTTCCTTTTCCTTCTCCTTATTGTTGCTGTTCCCGCCTAAACCCCCAGTCTTGGTGCTCGTTGCAGAGACGGAGGTGGGGGAGACGATGGGGTCGGCCGTCTTACCACACGCGGCCATCAGCGGTGCCGTGCAGGGGACCAGGTAACTAGGGATGACAGGGCCTCCCCCACCACCGCCACTAGCGCCCTGGGCATTGCTCAAGTTCTTACCACTGTATTTTATCTGCTGCATCGCCTTTTCCTTCATCAGCTTCAGTTTGAGAACGTTCTCCACCCTCGCCTCCTCCAGCTTCAACCCACTCACCCTCTCCTCCTTCTCCGACGGGGAGGATGTCTTCCCTGCCAGCATTCGGGGCCCGCAGACCAGCGGCTTAAACAGTGGGTGGGTGGTGGAGATGTTCAGCACGGGAACTCTACCATAGTTGGACGGCGGCTTCAGCGGGACCACCTCAGCCTTGGTCTGGTTCGTACTCCCCACCGCCACCTGCACTGTGGACACCGAAGACAGACTCGACTGCTCCGCCACCTCCTTCACCGTCCCCAGTCCGCCGCTGTAGTGGTACTGACGCATGTAGTTCGCCGTAAGGGCCAGGTCGCTGGACTCTAGGAAGGAGACGCACACTGGTGGGCTGTGGCGGAGGTCGAGCGACTCGCGGTCACTGATGACCACCGTTTTGTCCGCCGTCGTATCGGCGACCGCGGGGCGGAGGGAAAGACCCTCCCAGAGCTGCGAGAGCCGCATACTGGTGTGCTCCTTGGTGTTGTTGGGGTTTTGAACAAGACTCTGCATAATCTCTCCCTCGTAGTCGGCCGTGGTGTGCAGCACCTGAATGAACTCGGCCCACTCTCTCTCGCTGAGTGACTTCTGAGGAGGGTGGCACTGCACGATGAGATCCACGTCCATGAGATCGCAGCTGGTAAAGGCATCCCAGCCAATCAGCACCGTACGGAGGGTACGGTCACCCTCTGCGAGGAAGGACAGTATCGCTTCCCTCTGTCGGTCATTATTGTCGGTGCGTAGCGTGTGGTAGAGATTCCAGCTAGCGTTGGTGTTAGGCCGTGGCGGACTGGGAGCAGAGCCGGGGCCACCGTTGCCGCGTTCGCGGAAGGAGGTGTGAGCCGCCAGTTCGCTGCACAGTGTTCTAATCTCCTTGTGATGGGTGAGAATCAGAATACGCCGGAAGCACGTGAAGTGTTCCACCATCTCTATAATCTTCGACGTACGGTCGGCGTCGTGGAGGGCCAGAAGGTAGACCTGCCGCACCTGCTCGGAGGGGTAGCTGGCGTCTGGGGTGGTGGGGACCAGGGCGGCCGTATTGAGCGGCAGAAATGGAGTCGAATACAGCAGCGGTATATAGAAGCGATTCTTACGGTGGAGGCGTACCCGTAGCGCCGGTGGTAGCGTCACCAGTGGCGCAGCAGAGAACCATAAGTAATGAGGATACACATAAGACGTCGCCGCCCCCTGAGACGATGTGTTGTTGATGTTGCTGTTATTGGAGAGGGGGGTGATGGGGTAGGGGTAGTAGGGGGATACACGATCGCTGAAGGCGGAGAGGAGAGTGAGCCACAACGCGGTCTCCTGGTCGGCGACGATGCGTGCCACATCCTCCACCACCAAGGCCGCCACGTGTGGGGATAGCATCGTTTGACTGGTCACGTCATCCGTCGCTGGTGCCGTCGTCGTCGACTGAACCACTGGAGTAGGGTTGAGCACTGTGGGGCCCTCTTTGGACCACTTGGAGAGGCCTTTCAGCGTCGTTACGAGAATGACGCCGACGCTCTCTGGTTTACGCTTCACCTGATCCGACACTTCTTTAGTTTCGCTGCCGCTGAACCACTTGCACCGCTTGAACTGCATGTAAGCCTCATACTCCGGCTTAGCTTGACGTTGGAAGTGAAAATACGGCTGCGGCGGCGGTTGAGTCCCTTCCGCCACATGCAACATGTCCACTCCGCTCAGCGCCGCGAGAGGGAGGTGGGTATCCACCAGCTCTGCCGCCTCCCGCTCCGTGGTGCACACCACAATCACCACCTCCTCGAACCGATGGCGCTCCTTCTTGGTCGAATCCACATCCACGTAGGTGACGTTGGCCTCCCGGCGCTCCCCGCCGGACAAAACCTTATCCAGCTCCACCGACCTCCGGATATGTTGGGCGTGAAGATCCAGCAACAGTTGCAGGGCATACAGCACCATCGCCGACTTCCGCTCCCACACCGCCTCCGCCGTCTGATACGACGACGAGGACGAGTGATTCTTATTCCCCCCACGTGTGTTGTTGTACTGCCACAGCGATGACGCGGTACCCACCTGAAGACTGCTCTGACCTTTGGCGCCCCCTGAGGGAGCCCCAGTAGCACAGCGACTGTCCACCAACAAATCTGGGAACGGATTCACTGTACTGGTGCACTTGGAGAGCAGCCGCACCAGCAGCGGCGAGGGATCGATTCGTCGGGCGTTTACCCCACCACCGCCACTGCCATCCTTGGCACTTAACTTTTGGAATACATCCACCTGCGTATTATACGCAGAACGGGCGGCCTGCAACACGCTAGAGAGGCGCATTGAATCCCACCGAGGCAGTCCATTATTATTACTACCACCTTGATTAGCGTTTCCTGTAGACATCCTTTCTTCTTCCTTTTCTTCTTTTTTGTTTCGTTTAAAAGTTGAATGGTCTGGTGCGTATACTTATTTTTTTTTAAATTATTATATTAAAAAAAAAAAATGTAAGCACACGGGAAAGAAATCCGTTGAAAAGCAAAAGTGGTAGCCCTGAAAAGAACGTTAGTACGAAAAAAAAAAAATAGGGACTGAAAAAGAAAGAGCAAACCGAGAAAAAAAAAGTGGTATTGAGGTCTGCTAGAGAAGAATTATAAAAAAAAAAGCGAAGCTGTAGAGTTCTAATATGTATATTATCTTCAACAATATAGAAACTCCGTTTGTTCACCCTTTTGTTTAAAACTCTCTCAAGTAGAATAGATTTCCTCTACCAGTTTTTTCCTCTGTATTACGTTTGCTGTATTTCAGAATATATATATATATATAAATATATATATATAGTACACACCCTTATATTTTTTTTTGAATAACTTTCTTACCAGTATCCCGTTGACTTCACCTACTCAATGAAATTACGAATGATCCTTTTTTTTTTTCTGCTGTTGATCCTTTCAAAAAAATGTCGACACAACTAAACTTTAATATTCTTTTTTGAAAGACGAAAGCTTATTTTCCCTTTTTTTTAAGTTTTTTTTTTCTTTTGGATGCTTTGCACTTATTGTATTATATTGAACAAGAAACAGTCCAATAAAACGGTAAAGCACAAACAAACAAAAAAAAAAGATTTCAAAAAAGGAAAATCAAAAAAAAAATAGGATCGCTGTCAATGACACTTTTCGTAAATAAAGAGCAACAAAAAAAAAAGTAAAGAAAGGGATACAGAGAGGGAGGAGAAAAAAAAAATTTAAAAGAGAAAAAAAAAGGAAAAAAAACTAAACAACTAGAGGGGAAAAAAAAAAAAAGAGTGTGGAGTTCGGTTTAGAGAAACAAAAAAAAAAAAGTTAGTTCAAGTACCACCATTACTTTTAAGAAAAGGAAACACATGTACATAGAATTATTGTTGTTATTTTAAGGTCAAATTTTCCTTTTTCATTTCTACTGCTTTTCCCCTCTTTTTTTCTTTCTGCGTATTTCTTCGTGACAGTATTCACTGAAAACGCAAAAAAAAAAAAGGAGCTAATACAAATAAAATAAGAAACCTTTTTAGTTTTCAAAACAAGAAAAAAAAACGTGGAACCTTTTTTTTTCAAGAGAAAGTAAAGCAAAACAAAGGGAATTTTTTGCAACAATAAAAATGCAAATAACGGTATCTTCCCTGAATTAACTTACCTTCACCTTTTGCCAGTTTGATACCCCCCATTTTCACCTTGTATTACCATCAGTGAATGGATACTCAAAGGGCAGGGAAAGAAAAAACAAAAGAAAAGAACTTCTAAAACGGTAAACCACTTAAATTATTTAATGTTTCATTTTTTAATATTGTTTTTTTTTTTTTAGGGGGAGCAACAAATATATAAATGTATTATGGTGTATTAATACATTGAGAAAAAAAAAAGAAAGGGCACATTTGAAATTAAAAAAAAAAAGTGAGTACAGTGTAATATAAATAGGTAGAAGCGAAAAAAAAAACAATTATTCCTTCTTTTCCTCCTCAGCGGGCTTTTCCTCAGCAGGCTTCTCCTCAGCGGGCTTCTCAGCAGGCTTTTCTTCGGCAGGCTTGGCTTCGGCAGGCTTAGCTTCAGCGGGCTTCTCTTCCTTCTTATCCTTCTTGTCCTTCTTGTCCTTGTGCTTCTCCTCCTTATCCTTGTGCTTCTCCTCCTTATCCTTCTTGTCCTTCTTGTCCTTCTTGAACTTATCAAAGAGACCCATGATGATGAATTAGTAGAAGAGAGAGAGTAGTAAAAGAGCTTTGAAATCTTTTGGAGAGAGAGAGAGGGAGAGAGAAAAATATGAATAATAAATATATAGAGAGGAACTACACCACCACTTGAGAATTGTTACACATATATAAATCTTTATTTTTGAAACTTATATACACATACTGCTTCTTTTTTTTTTTAGAAAAAAAAATTATTTCGTTGGTGTCTGAGTTTGTTCATCTGTTTTCATTTCCTCAAGCTAGGACATGTAAAAATAAGTTAATATTTTTAATACGAAAATGAAAAAAAAAAAAAAGAACAACTCGTGTATGTACACAGATTGCAGGAATAATAAAAATAGATTTAAAAAAAAAAAAAGACACGGGACGGGAATAAACATTGGATTTTAAACTTACGAAAAAAAAGGGATACGGTGAAAAAAAAAAAAACGCAAGGCAAATGAAAGTGAATGAGGGAAATTGGTAAAGCTATGCAACTCAAAATATTTATCCTTTCTTCTTTCTTCTTTTCAGTTTTATTTTCATAAGTGTATTTAAAAATCTTTCTATCTCTCTCGTGACGTGACATGACACACGGGTATCGGTAATTAACAAGAGCAATATTAATAATAATAATAATAATAATAATAATTACTCGTCCACTTCATCTTCTGAAGTGAACTCCTCTTCCGTGGATTCCTCCACAGGGTGGGGCCTTGTCTCCTCCGCGGGCCCCCCTTGTTCTTCTTGCTGCTTCTTGTCTTCTTGCTTTTTATCTTCGCTCTTTCTCTTGTCCTTCTTTTCCTTCTTTTCCTTCCGGTCCTTCTTCAGTGAATCCCAGATAGCCATTGTTGTGGAGTAGAGAGGGTGTAATAAGTAATGAACTTTTAGAGAGGGAGAGAAAAAAAAAAGGAGAGGGGGAAATGAAAGTAGTACACTGACGAGATGACGAGTGAGTGAAAGAAAGCAGAAAAAAAAAACAGAAACAACAAAATAGAAATGCTAATATAAATAAAAAGGGGGGAAAAAACATAAAAATCGTTACAGTTGATTACTCCTTAAATTAATAGTTGAGAAAAAGTCGTACATCGTCTTTGATCCTTACGGATTCAATGAGTTCAGAAAGAGGCCCAATCAAAGGGTGTTATGATCAGTGGAAGCGAAAAAAACTAATTATTCCTTCTTTTCCTCCTCAGCGGGCTTTTCCTCAGCAGGCTTCTCCTCAGCGGGCTTCTCAGCAGGCTTTTCTTCGGCAGGCTTGGCTTCAGCGGGCTTAGCTTCAGCGGGCTTCTCTTCCTTCTTATCCTTCTTGTCCTTCTTATCCTTGTGCTTCTCCTCCTTATCCTTGTGCTTCTCCTCCTTATCCTTCTTGTCCTTCTTGTCCTTCTTGAACTTATCAAAGAGACCCATGATGATGAATTAGTAGAAGAGAGAGAAAGAGTAGTAAAAGAGCTTTGAAATCTTTTGGAGAGAGAGAGAGGGAGAGACAGTGTGGAACTCTCTTCTGAGATTGGTCATCAAAGAAAAGCAAAAGGAAAAAAAAATCCATAAAAGAAGACAATAGGAAATACTAATCGAAACACAGAAGAAGCAGTCAAATGCCAACCACTTTTGGTGGGGAGGTGGGGTGCACCCCGTCTGCGGTCGCTAGCCACTGCACCCGCATGTCCTCCCCCTCCACCATCGGCACCTTATTCACGCACTGCGAGGGCAGCGCCACGCCTATCCGCTCCCCTCTCTGATGATGCTGAAGGAAACGGTCGTAGAACCCACCGCCCTTCCCCAGCCTGGCACCGCTGTGGTCAAAGAGTACACCAGGGGTAAGCACCACGACGGTCTCTGGGGTAGCCACCAGACCTACCGGTGGAGGGTGGGCAGGGAAGAGAGAGGACCACTCTCCGCAGAGGAGGAGAGAGCGCGGAGGGGAGGGAGAGGGAGGGGAGTGGAAGAGGCTGGCCACCGTGCTAGATTTTAGCTCTAGCAGTTTGAACCGTCCTTGTGTCTCGAAGTGATCGCGTAGGTCGTCGTGGAGGTTGTGGAGTTGTACAAACAGCATCGCGCTCTGCAGTCGAGTACGCGCACTCTCCAGAGGAAAGTGCCAAGGGAAAAGCTCACTCGAAGGAGCTTCACCTTCACCCTCAGCGTGGGGTGGTGGGGGGGAGAGGACGAAAGGCACGTACACCCTCACCCGCCCTCGCCACGCCGCCTCCTCCAACACTCGCCTCATCAGAGGGGTGAGGTCCACCTCGTAGTACAGAGGTAGGTAGGCACAAAGGTGTACCACCCCTCCCTTAGGGAGAGTGCGGTCCAAGTGATGATACAGATGATCGCAGATCGATTTTGAAAGTGCCGCCATCTCCGCCGGATTTTCCTTGGCGTACGCTTTTAGCTCTTTCATTGCCGCTCGCCGGATGGAGTCCTTGTCCTTTATTTTGCTTTTCCGATTCTCCTCCTCCTCCTCCTTGTTCGCTGCTCTCAGAGAAGGGTTCATAGTACTATGGTAGCTCCTGCAATACAGATGGCGAAAGACTGAATAGGAAAGCACTTTGGATGCCACAGAGGACACTTGTAACATAAAGATGCTGCGGATTGGAACATTTAATGGAAAGACAAAACAAAGGAAAAAAGAAGGAGAGGCAGGAGGGTATGATTATCGGAGTAGATAAACTTCCCTCCGTACTCTCCTCACCATTAACAAAACACACACACACACACACAAAAAAAAAGAAAAAAAAGATCTACGCGGGGATGATCCTACATAATGTACGTTTGTAACGGAACTCCAGTGCTCTTCCCCTATAAGCAGAACAGGTAACTGTATCGTGGCCGTTGTTGTTTTCCCATGTTTTTTGACTACTTACTCCAAATCATTTCTTCACCTCCGTTAGGCCATCACTAACTAAACCTGGTGGTGAAGCACTACTTCACTGAAAGGACAAGAAATGAATGAAAAAAAAAAGAGACAGGAGAGTAAAAGACTAATTAGTTAATTTCACTAATAATAAAAATGAAGAAAAAAACACAAAAAAAAAACAGTTTGTAAATCGTTTGGCTCATACGAACTTTTTGTTCAGTCAAATAAAACGATAATAAAAATCTTTTAGTTGATATTTCGAAACGCCTCCTTCAGCAGTTCTGTTTCCTTCCTCATCTCCTCCGCACTCCGCGGTACCCTGTTTGCCTCCGTCTCCGGTTCACCCGCCAGTGAACCAGCCGGATCAAACGGTATGATATGCGTGTGAAGATGCGGAACAGTCTGACCTGCCAAGCCCCCTTGCTGGATGGCGATGGAGTAGTTACTATCGTACGGGGTGAGGCGATCCAGCACCTCCACAGTACGGCGCACGACACGGCCCCAGTCCTCCAACTCCTCCTCCTGTAGTGCGTGGATCGTGCCCACACAGCGGATGGGGACCACCAGCATATGAAGAGGCACGATGGGCATGAGATTCACCAAGACGCAAAAGTGCTTACTACGGAATGGAATCTGATCCTGTACATTTACTTTATGGGGATAAAAGTAAAATAAATCTTCCTTATCAGAGTTTGGGTCGATGGACATATTCTCCTCCGACAACTTCAGTGCTTCGTAGTTGTGGTTGAGTGGATCCCTGGCTGCCTTTTCCTGCTCAGATATATTAGCAAAGCCGTCCTCTGGTGTAATGCCCTCCTTCACCAGGTCGCCCACTGCTACGGGGGGTAGAGCCTGCGCTGCCTGAAGAAACGGAGCGAATTTCAGTTTTGCATCCTTTTTCTTCTTTTTCTTTGGTGGGGGCATGCCACCGACGGTGGGAGGGTTGCTACTACCATCGCTGCTAGTGTCGCGGCTCGTGTTGGCGGAATCCTCCCCCGTGTTGGCGCTTGTCTTATCCTTGTAGAGTCCAATCTGTCGAAGTGTATCAACGATTAATTCCTTTACCTTTTTCTTCTCCGGCCGACCATCACTTGCGGAAACAGTGGCAGTATTAAGCTTGTATTTTTGCAGTTGGTGGTATATTTCATTATTGGGGACAAAATCCCCTTGAGTTCTCTCTACCACATGAACGAAGGCATCATTGATGATGTTTTTGGTGCTATCCTCCGCCTCGCTCTCCACAATAGAAGTGTCTCCAGGGGAGCAGAAGGTGTAGGAGGCAGCGGGGTGGGAGAGGGCGCGACACATGCGTAGCATTTCCGTCCAGTCCTCCGCCATGAGCGCCCCTACATTGAACTTCACAATTCCTTTCTTTTGCTCGTTGAGCACCTTCTGTTTGTAAAGCTGAATACTAGGACAACTGTTGACAGCGGTGACCACAAAGTGACTTCCAGTAGCGCTCACCGCCATGGAAGACGGTACCATTGTAGCACGCATTGAGAGGAGCGTATGTTTGTATGAATGAATACGTATATATATTTGAATCGGTATGCCAATCAATCCTAGAAGAGAGAGAGTGTGTGGGGGAAAGGGGGGAACGGTAACAGAAAAAATAGGAAGATGGTTTGCAAACAGGTATTTGAAAAGAAACTTTAAAAGGGAAAAAAAAAGTGGGAAAAAAAAAGTATTATACGCTTCAAATAGTGTAATGCACGTCGCTAACAGTCCGGACCGCTGTAACAGTCCTTTCCCCTACCCCTGCCGCGGTGGTACCCTCGACCACGATTCGTGTTATGGCCCCGACCCCGAAACGAACCACTCTGAGACTCCGACGGCCGTTTTCGCGTTCTCTCCTCATACGCGTCTCGTTCAATAAGCAGATCCACCAAAAGATTCGTTACAGCATCTCTATCCAACATTGAAGTACTGTTATCGTACTCCTGCCCTACAAGCATCATGATGAAATAAAACTTTTGATTGGGGTCCGAAAGGAACTTTTGCACCTGTGGATCATTCAAATGCAGTACGCCAATAGTATCAAACTTGCTGGGATTCGCGTTCTCGTTCGCTGTATCACGGAGTATTTGCATCCAGCGAGAGGCATAATTGTTGGCTTGCTTTATGTATTTGGGGTCGTGGTTTAACATCTCTTCAAGGGATACTTTATCCTCCGCATTCACAGGGCCAGCGGCGAGGGAGGTGCTGTAGGGCAACGGAGTGTCAACATCCTTTAGCCAATACGCCTCAGCCATTGCCCGCCGGGGGTTAAAATTCATATAGGCATCTATAAAGTACTGCATGCCATTCAACAGTTGAGCCCCTTGTTGGGGTCTATCCTCGTAGTAGTACATCCTCTCTGCACTGTGCTTCGCCGCCAACTTCACAAATGTGCTGAGTTTATATCGAACCGTACCAAAGGTCTCCGTCGGCTTCAGGAACACCCCATCGAGGTAGGAAAGCAGCCCTGCATGAGACAGAAGACTCTCAATACGCTTCTGGTATTTAACGTCTCTTCCAGTCAAGACGTACAAGTAAATGGAGCGACTACCACTCGATTCCATCTCCTCTCTCTGTTGCTTCACCAGTTTTAACAGTCGCTCAACGGTACAGGAAAGGTACCACTCTTCTAACGGTGGGTGGAGTGGTACGTAGGGTGGCGATAGGGTGTGCAAGGACTGAAACCAACCCAAGCCTCCATCTACCAGCGCCGTGTTCAGCTTACTCTTCAGAGTATGGACATCTTTAAGGCACTGATTCACTGTGCTGCAATTTCGACTCCCTACGGTGGACTGGCGCTGTCTGTACTCCTCTGGCAACCTGCCGTGCACGCCCGCGAGGACACTATCGCTAGGGGCAGGGGAGTGAAACAGAGTTCCGTCAAAGTCGAATATATGTACCTGCGTCATTACAGGAAGCTGTTAACCGGTTCACTATACCCTAAGACAAAAGCAAAAAGATGGGGAACGAAAAAAAAAAGAGTATCGCTGAGCCAATGGAGTAGAAAATAGAGAACAAAGAAAAAAAGAACTCCAACATTAAGAAGTAAAAAAATAAAAAAAAGGTAAACAGGTAATGAACTGTGTTAGTAGTTGCAAAACCTTTGTGCAGAACAGATGGCAAAGAATAACAATAAAAAAAAAGAGGAATTCAAGCAATGCCTGTAGTCGACCCGGTTTACTACAGCGAATCAGATTCGTTTGTCTAAAAACAATGACGGAGAGGGTCGTCCTTACCCCATCCCTGCAGTCTGGTAAGGCACCGCAACGGAAAACTACTCAGTGGGGGCCCACTTGCGGTCGGGTCACTGCTAACGGCGATCTCCAAACACCAATCCATGAGGTCGTCATTAACGTCATCCATGATAACCACTAGCACACTAGCACAGTATTTTCCATGGGCAAAGGGTAACTCTTCCACTAATTTTTTAGCATAATCCAAGGGCAATGAACCACCAGCGTCTTCCATCAGATTTTCTACATCGTGTAAGCAAAGAAGTAACCCGTCGGACGCGTCAAACACTTTGACCGGAACCGCTTTCCTCCTCCTCCGATTTACCACGGAAACTACCCAGTTATTACTGCACCCTTAAAAACCGCTCACCAGAAGTGAACTACGAAAAAAAAGGGGGGGAAGGGGGGCAGAGTTTTCCCTCAGATCAGTTCACGACAGTCAGAAAAGAGGGGGGTGGGTACCACCAGAAAAGAGGACAAAAAATGAAGGGAAAATATTTAGGAGTCAGCCAATATTTTAAGAGCAGAATTAGCACAGGGCAAGAGCATTGTGTTCGTTAACCACTGGGCCCGGTCGTCGTATTTGGTTAGATCCGCTGAGCTGGAACCCTCGACTTTTGAAAACGACAATCCAACAATGTTGGTGGAGATCTGTACATTGACACGACGAAAACCAATCGATTCAATTCCTTTGGTCCACATGTCAACCCATGGCTGTTTGCGGGACCCCTGGGTGCGAGTGCTTACAATCACTAACAGTCCGCCTGGCTTCAAGGCTAAGTAGGCATGGGCACAGCACAAAAAACGCAGACGAGGAGTGGGAAGATAGGAAAGAAGCAAGCAGAAAAACACTGCGTCGAAAGACTCTACGCGCACCCCGAGAAGGGTGGAATGTATATCCGTGCTCGGGCCGCTTAACTTCAGTCTAGACATTGGAGAGGAGTCCACTGCTTCTTTTTTCTCCGAAAAAAATTCCATACTCACCCAGTCCCCCTTCCACATAAGTCTTCTCTCCCCTCCGAGCGAACTTTCACTGTACGGTTGTAAATCCACCGAAGTCACTTCCAAAGGAACTGTACTAGTGCCGAATGGGAGAGACATCCCGGCGAACGGCCCATAGCAGGAGCCAACGTCCAACACCGTGATGGGAGGTAGGGCCTCCTTGCCCAAGTCGTCCCTCATCGCCTCGTTTCGATACTGTAGCGCCTTTCTCCAGGCTGTTTCTTCCCCAGTCCCTACCTCCACCTGGTCTATGAAACCTTCCACTTCCACAGGGGTGGCAAGTCTTTGAAACTTTTCAAAAAAATCCCGTCTTAGCAACTTGACCGCCTTTGAGAAAATAACGGGTAACGTTTTGTAGATCACCTCTTTTCGAGGAGGGTCATTTAGTGTTCCGAGAAAGTACGACGTCAAGCCGCTTAAGCAATACGTGATCCTGTCATTGTAATATTTGTTCAGAACACCGCCCTCCTTCCCCTTTTCCGCCTCCTCCTCCTGTCCATCTCTTTGTCGCTTCACACCGACGGATTCCTCCTTTATGGTGTGATTAGAATCCCAGTACTTTGTCGCCAAGTTATACATACTGGTGGCGTACGTCGTCAAACGCTCGTGCTCCTTTGGAGACGTAATAGCCTCTTGCCAAAGCTTCACTTCTTCGACAACTGTAGCATCCGGAGAAGTAGCTCCTTGGTCACTGTTCTGTGCCTGATGGAGTACTTGTTTTTGAAGATGATAATGCTGGTCCTTAATCACGGAGGCCCACTGTCGATGTTCGGGGGCGACCGTCATCAGGTCTTCATCGTGCTTAGCTTTTGGATTCATGAACTTACAATCTATCCATGAACTACTTTTACACAGTTTAGTAAAAGAAAAGAAAAAAAACAGTGACACAGGGAGAAGAGGTAGAACGGAAAGTACAATTTCATATCGAATTATAGTGGACAAAACGACTCTAGTAACCGTATTTAGAAATAAAGGGATTATTACATTACAACTATGAGATCTAGATAACAAGGCATATAAGAAGGAAAAAAAAAAAAGGGTGTTCACTTTTCTTTTTCTTCTTCAGCTATGTTGGAGGATTTATTATATATAGAAAAACAAAAACGAAAAGAAAAAAGGTCACCACCACTATCCTTCCAGATAATCATCCCCATCAAAGGAGTCACAGATCACCTCCAAGTCATCCCGGTTTAGAAGCCGTTGGACTCCGTCCTGAGTCTGAACTGTTCCACACACATTGACAGTCTTGAGTGACTTGATATCGGCAAGAATATTGGCATCGGCAATAGGGGTTAATTTCAAATCCAATTCTTCTAGCTCGGTACACTCCACTAGGTGGGCCACCCCTTCGCTAGTGACACCCGTCTTGGCACAAAATATGCGTTTTATCTTGGGGCAGGTACTGAAAACGTTGATCGTGGAAATACACATACTCCCTGATAGAATGACGGTGTCGAGGGAAGGTAAATTCTCCAAGAACATGAGCGAAAAGTCCGTAAGAGAGGACCCCGGAGCGTCCAGAACTCGCAAATTCTTATTGCCGGACAGAAATGATATCGCCTCGATTTGGGACTCCGCCATACGGAACAGTTCAATATTGGCACACACACTAAGAGAGCCCAAGCCATCTCCGCTGTAGGCACCAGAAACGTCCACAAACCTTAAGGTGCGAATAAGACCGAGTGGCTCAAAATTAGTGACATCGCTGCAGTTTTCTAAAGAGATGTACTCCAACTTATTCAACGTGGGACAGATCGCTTCTAGTGTGTCTTGATGTACTGGAGTTCCTGCAAGGTGGAGCGTGATCAGGCCTCTGCGCACCTCCTCCGGGATGTTGACCAAAATGGTGTCAATATACGTATTGCACAAGTACAGCTCCTTCAAATTAGTGCTAAAATTCTCAAAAAGCTTGTTGGCGGTATCATCGTAGACATTGCAACTTTCCACGTTAAACATCTCGAGGGAGGCGGCTGTTTCAGGAGCAATACCGTTCAGGTTGGAAAGTTTGTTACAAGAGCGCAACGTCAGACGCTTGAGGTTGGGGAGCAGCAAACCGTTCACCCCATCTTGTTCTAATGGGCAAAACGCTACTTCTAGTGTTTCTAAGCTTTGCGCTCGCTTTGCCTCACTGATAGAAGTAATGCTGCGGCAAGAAATAAGCTCCAGTTCCTTCAGGTTACTAAGCGCCCCGAGGTGCTCAAAGAAGACACTATCAATCTGGGAGTGGTGCAATGCCAGCTTCGTCAAACCATTCGCGACTACGGCGTGATACCGACTCAGAACTTTAGCGCTGAAAGTACGGAATTTACGGCCGATCGGAGAGATGGAGTACAACTCAAAAGAACTCTTTCCACTTTCGTCTTCCTGTGCATTGAATAAGACGCACTGTCCGTACCGGGATAATAGGATCTCCTTGTGTTGCGCCCAAGGACTTGCTGAGCTTTGAACCGCGCTTCTGAATGGATGAGATACACACCGCATTGCAGTAAGCGTCCGCCTGTTGTAGGGGATGTACTTCATAATATCGTGTAGAAGCTCTTTGTTATCAATATCCCCAGTAAAAGGGCCCTGTATTGACTGAGACAACATCGCTTTGGGGGACTAAAAAATAAAGATTATAGCTACGAAACTAGATGGGAGAAGGGTAGTGGAACGAAAAGAAAAAAAAAAGTGATCTTGTCACTAAGCACACGGAAAGTAAATGAAAATCAATTTATGTATCTATGTATGAAGAGAACAAATCCAGAAAGTTAAGCAACAGATGGGTAGTAGATTTGCTTCAATCGTTCTAATAACGGCGATGGTTTACCCCCCTTGGCACAGTACCGTCTCAAAATACTTTCCACTGCGGTATACTGAGCGTACAGTTGATCCCTTTCTTCCAGGATTGCCCCAAGTTCTTGGAGGGGGACGGATCGATTGGGGGGAGGTATGTACTCTGGTTTTGTCAGATGCTTTGTCACTTCCTCCCGCGGCTGAAAGACCGTGTCGGGACTACCGGTCAAATTAAACTGATGCAGTTCGTGTGCATTTAGGACGATGGATTCTACCTCTTCCACTTCTCGACGCAGCGAAACCAATCTGTCCTTCTGACTTTCTACTACAGAGATAGAACTTTGGGGTCCTACGTGTGCAGCGGAAGGCTGTCTGTGAACAATGGTGGTGACTTTTCTCTCATACCCGTCACCGTTATTGGAAGTGTTGCCTTGAAATTCAGAAGCCGAAGTCGCCGCGCTACGTTCAACGGGAGACGCTGAGCTGCGAGACCTTCTTGTGCCACCAGATCTGCTTTTCCTTACGTCGGTCCTACTGTGTGACACTGTGGACGGCTTTGCTGTCCCTGTGGTGCGCATGGATTGAGAAAGGGTGACATTTTTTGACGACCGCCTGGGCGACACTAGCGGGTCAACAGGGACAACATCATCGTCGTCCTCCGAGACGGCAAGATTACTCTGACGACGTCTCTCCTTCTCGAGTAATTTAACAGACCGCGTTAATTTGACCCCTTCGACACCCCCATGCGAAGAGGCGGGAAGCGCCGCGTTAGACAACGCCTGGTCGGAGTAACTCTCCAACACTTTTGTCATGAAACCAAACAACCACTCTAAAAGTTTTATGTGGTCCTGGAGCTTCCCCGTCGCTAATCTTTCATCGTTTACCTCGGTGGTGAACTTACTCGGTATACAGTAAAGGAGTATGTCTTGTAAAAGAAGACTATTTTTTCTGCAAATAGTCCGAACTAATCTTGAATCCTTCTGTGAATCTATATTTTCACAAACCTCTAACGTTGCACGCAGGTCCAACTTTTGTATTACGTTAGAGGCTCGCTCCGTCCTTTCTATGAAAGCAGGGGCTTCTACGTGGTTATACGCGGTACAATTTTCGGCTATGCGACGAATAGCGGCCTCAATAATCGTGCAATACGCTACACAATCACGCAACGACTCGACTGCGGGATATTCCGTCGCACATAGACTGTTAATCCAGAACAAGTACTCACTCCTACCGCGAGGCTTATCGAGGGAGCGGTGCATTGTTGTGATACTCTTAATAATATAAGCAACGGCACAAGGAAGAAAAAAAGGGAGTTGAGGTGCCAAGAAATAAACAAAATAAAAAATAATCAAAGCAGGAAATACAAGGAAGATAACTTGTTCGAACCTTAGTTTTGTGGAGCAAACATACTGTACAATTACGCAAAAGGATCGAATTCCGGGACAAAATCGCCATCAGAGTCACTCTCAGATGATACGGAATTTACAGGTAGATTGGGGCTGGGCTTTTCAACCTCCAGTTCCGTGAAGAAGCTCTTTGGTCGTGTTTCGAGGTCAACGTTGAAAATCTCAGCTGGTGGATCGTCACTGCCCGTCGGAACAGTATCCTTTTGAGCGCAAGGCTCTTCGTTTGGGGAGCTTTCCAACCCAACGTCGCGCGGTGAATCACTTGTATTCGCAGGGCTTTCGTGGACCTCACCACCGTGATGGAAAGAGCCGTGTTCGCTAATGCCCTGAAAAGATCTGATTCCTTCACTACTACCCTGATTTTCCGGCGATGGCAGACGTTGGCTTTCCTTATAAATATCCGTCTCACCGGGGAACTCCTCATCCGCGGAAACAGACTCAGGGGGGTCGCTGGCAACGTTCGTCTCCCCCGCGAGTGGTTCTGACGATCCCAGGCTTCGTTCCAGCTCCAACAGCAGACCATTCTCCAAAGCTTTAGCCTCTTTTAAAATACGGATCGCAGCCGCTTTGTCCCCACTTTTGAAGAAGGCAAGAGATTCATTTCTTTTTGACTGTATTAACTCTTTCACATCGCTTAGCTTTTTTTCAGCGGTATCATATGTTGCGTCTGTATCGGAGGTCATTCCCTCTTCCATGACATTGTCGGACTGTGTCTGGGCATCAACACATTGTGAAGGAGTGCTCTCAGTATCTTTCTCAGTGTCACTTGAGCTGTGGTGATCTCTCCTCTCCTCCTCATTCGGTGGGATCTCTGTGTCATCAAGAGCCCTCTCCAATCCATCCCGTCTCCCCTCGGAATGACAGGAAATCACTTCCTCGCCCTCTGATGAGGGGACGCTACAACTGGACAGGGTCTCAACCATGACTGGTGCAACTTCGGCTCTCCTCGGTGTCGCGTCAGGTTCACTGGTAACTTTTGTCTTTAGCAAATGGACTAAATCTGTCAACTCCGCCTCATCCACTAAATCTTCCGCACTAAGCAACGGCAGAGAACATTTAGAAACTACCAAATTGTATTCCTCCAAACACTTTCCATACAATGCGATGAGGTGAGTCAGTGCGTCGAATTTTTTCGTCTCAATAGACGCAAGCAGCTCCGTACTATTGGGTACAGCATCACTGTTAACTGTAGAAGAGGGAAGAACAGCATCTTCCTTCGGCGGCGTGTCATTCCTAACAGAAGGTCCTGTTTGTGTAAACTCTGAAAACGACTTGAAAAGGCGGTTTGTGTACTCTAAAGTGTACTCTCTACGGTTGCGCTGTTCCTCGACCATAAGGTTGGACAATTTGCTAATGAAATCACCGTCACTTTCTTTTTGCGGGACAGCGGATTCTTTTAAAGTGGATTTAAGTCGTTGGATTTCTTTCGCCTGAGCTTCAAGTTTCTCGTTCATACTAGTGAAGAGGTCCGCTCTGATGCGCTCAATGTCATCAAAACTTTTTTGTCTTTCCTTCTCATAATCCTCTTGCTGTATTATGTAGTTCTTGTACACTTCAACGCGCTCCAGCAAGCGCACTTCTTGAGGATCCGGATTCCGGATGTGTATGGGTGGAAGAGACATAATATCGTGAAATGACTTCGACCCCTGGGAAGGCTTTTCAACAGACCTCGAAGGAAGATTGGCCAACGGACTTCCTACAGTCATCTGTGAACGCCCCGTGTCGTGCGGGCTAGGCTTTGTCCAACGGTACTCCTGCTCTGGGGTCACTGGCTCTAGCTTCGTCTTCGGTGTATTGTTAGTGGGGCTATTGGAACTCTGCTGAAGTTTATTCATAGATAGGGCCTTTTGTCGCTCAGACTGTCTCCTGACTATGTAGGTCATCTCCATCTCGAGATTCTGCAATTGCCCCCTGAGGTGAGCATTCTCTTCGGTTAACCTGTGTTTCGTACGGAGAGCCTCCTCCACAACTTTTTGTTGAACTTTATTCTGCTCCACCAACGACTGTATAAGAGCTTCTTTCTCTCGAAGGTCTTGTTCGTTGTCGCTTTTGTGAGCGATTTCCTTTTCCTTCCGTTCTGAATCATGCTGAGCCACGATAGCAGTATAAAAGGTATTTACCTCCGTCAGTTCTTTGATTTTTTCCTCGAGAGCGGAAATATCCCCCTTCGCCAAGTCTCGACTTTCTTCACCAGTTGGGGAAGGTCTTGGCTCCTTTCTCAAGTCATCAATTTCCTTTAAAAGCGTCTCTACGGTTTCTTCCTCTGTGACACATTTTTCCGTTAATAGCACAATCTGCTGCCTCAACGCATCCAGTTCGAAATCCTTTCCACTATTGATATCGCTTAACTCACGAACTTGACGACGAAGATCCTTCGCGATTTCTATCAACTGTTCTCGTGTTGCCTCATCGGCCCTAACACGTGACATGATTAGTGAAACCAACTTGTTTTAAAAAGTTAAATTATGTATACAAGAGGGGGGAAAGGGGGGGTCAATTTGTACAGAAAGTAACACATTTAGACTAGGCATTAATTGGTTAGCCAAGGACTGGCGCAAAAGTAACTAGAGTAAGTAGAAAATTATAATTCATTTTGTAATCGCTAAAAAAAAAAGAGAGAAAGCGCGAAAAGAAAAGTAAAAAAACAAATACAACTGGTGAAATATAATAAAAAAAAATTACTTTGGATCCACAATTGGATAAGTAGCTCCAGTGAGAATACCACACATTCCACATACCCACTCCACATCTGGATCACCATCACACGCCGACCCAGAGTGGGCATCCACATTCCAGCCACACTCAGGGGTATCTGTCTTTAAAAGACGCATATAGCCATTCTCTCCCCACCGAGGTCCCCATGAATTTCGAATTATCCAATAATCCTTTCCGGAGGCGATGTCGTGACCGTAACCAACTAGCTGAACAGCGTGATTTTGGGTAATATTTTTCGCATAGTCGCAACCATCGAAAATCCCACCTGCATAGCTGTGCCACCCGTTTGCCGCCACACTGACCGCAATCGGTCCCTTGAAGGCGACAGCATCCATCAGCGCGTTCTGATTATCGTTTTCAACGCTAACGTACCCCGAAACCTTCGCGATAATCTCAGCACCCATAATACTTTTGCATTCACCTGTTTCTCCAAAAAAAGAGGTGTAAGGATAGGCCCATTCTTCGACCACACCCCCTGCCTCCGCTGCGTAATCGAATGCCAGTGACTCCACAGATCCTGAGCAGCCTCCAGTGCCACCGCAGTGCTTTGGGTTTGGTGTACAAGACGTGAGCTGCTGCTGACTCAGGACATGCAAATTACCAGTCGCAATAGCCCAGTGAGATTCAATAGCTTCAACCGCAGAATGCGCCCAGCAGCTCCCGCAGTACCCTTGATTTTTAATAGCCGTCAAAACGGGAGGATTTCGGGTACGGTAGTCGACTTCGTGAGGAAGCTGTTGTGATGAAGAAAGATGCACCTTCTCGCTCTTTTTCTTCATACGAACGCGAGAGGAGCTGATTTTATCAATTTCATCGTCCGTCCAGTCCGACATGTGGTTTATTCCAAGAAAATATGAGTGGCTTCCGCTGTTGTGTCGTACGATTTCTTCCACGCGAGCTTCGTATATACTTTTCCTAATCTCGTATTCTTGATCATTGTAACTTTTCCCGTACTCTTTAAGATAATCATCAAAAGAAATTGCATTATTAACGGTGAGTCCAGCAACCACATTCAAAAGCAGCAGTGCGCTGCATAGAACCAAGCGGGGGGTATTTATTAATAACACCATTTGAAATGAAAATTCAATCTCAAGTTAATGTTAAAAAACAGTAATAATTAAAGTAATTACTTTGGGTAAAAACACTAATAAATAATAATAATCAATAATTAAGAAAAAAAAGGAAAAACATGAGTAAAAGTATGAACAGTTGCAGATTAGCTGCAGAACTACAATCTTTCAGCACGTCTGATAAAATGTGTAAATTCATTGTCTAATATATAAGTAATCTATTTTATAGAAACAAAATAATAAAATTATTTGGGTATTTTGTGAGTAGCTACGGATGCTATGAGCTGATCTAATTGGGCGCGGAACTCTTCTATCTGTCTATTTTTTTGATCTATAATTAATTCCATCTTCTGCTCCATAACATTTTTCTCCAACTGGGCAATACGGCGTGCTTCGATAACCTCCATAGCACATTGTCTTTCTTTCTCAATACAACGCTTTTCTAAATACTTCAACTTTTCACTGACTGATAGAAGAAAATCACTTGTCTTTCCATTTTCACCAATAAATTTTAAATTTTCTAATAACTCAGCTGGATTGTAAGATAAATGATCCGCTGTCTCCTTCAGCTTACTTCGATGGTACTCCTCCAGTTTGTTCAGTTTTTCGTCGTATTTTTGGCGCAATTCCAAAATATCGTTTGCAGCTTTTCGCTGTAGTTCGACTATTTTTTCTTCATACATTGACTTGGTCTGCAATAACTTTTCTTCTAAATCTATTTTCTCTTCTTTGAGATTGCTGTTTTCAGTTTCCATTTTTTTTATTCTATCGAGAAAGTTGGCTTTTTCCTCCTGAGCATCTTTTAGAATAATTTTGTTAATCTCATTAGTTAATTCACCTGTTCCGACACTCTCCTTTTGATTAAATTCAGTCAGATTCACAGACTGATTTTTGTCGCTGGGGTTTCGCAGCTTTATTTGAAGATCACTGATTATCCCCTCGTAATGGGATTTTAAATTGTTCATCTTTTCCTCCAAACTGTCCACAGCAGATGAGGTGACTCGGTCTTTTTCACTCAGCGCCTTCTCCAGGACAACAATTTTTCGTTCTAGCCTTTTTATTGTATTTGTACTCTCGGCCATCGGCTGGCAGCTTTTAATAAGCTCGGGAATGCTGTTGGGATCCTTCTCCTTCGCTTGGGATTTCAGCTCTTTTATGTAATTTTTCAGCGAATTAATCTCGTCTACGTAATGTTTAGTCTCTTGACGGATTTTTCCTTTCTCAGCTAATTCTTTGTGCAGTTGGGCTATTATTTTTTCCTGCGACTTTATTATTTTTTCTTGGTTGGAGCTGAAATCCGTATTTTCAAGATAAGATGTTATTTTATTTGACATTTCAACTGCTAACTGCTGAATTTGTTTATCTTTCTCAATATTATCCCGTCTTAGATCTTCTATCAGCTGTTTTGCCTCGTTTAAGGAATTTTTTGCATTCTCCAACTTTTGAGTTTCGAGTTTAAGAGTGGAAATTTCCTTGTCTTTTCTCTCAAGGGATCCTTTCAAATCTCTTAACACCTCCTCTAACTGGGCCGAAGATGCATTTCTCACATTTTCAATTTCTTGCGAATGTAGAAGACTAAATTTGGCTTCGTTGTTCGCTAGTTGATCTTCAAGCCCTTTTACTTTCTCTACAAGTGCCTTTTTTTCGTTTAAAAGACTTGCATTATCTTTTTGAAGTGCGGCGATGATTTTCTCTTGCATTTCAAATTCACTTGAAAGGGTGTCATTTTTTTCTTCGTTTTCGTGTTGAATCTCCATTGCTTTACTGTTAGGTAAAATTTCGGAGTCTATGTTGTCTTCGTTCATTGTTTTCCAAGCTAACACTAAACCAATTAATTAAGTTAAAATAAAAAAAAAATATTCGTTGCAAAAGATGAAATAGGAAAGTTGGCTTAAACAGTAAATAGATACTACAAATATGGTATAGAAGGAAATTTAAAAATAAAACCCAAAAGAAAAGTGAATGAGGCCTTTACTAAACTCTTTTCCGTTCTCGTGAAAGTAGCTCCAGGTATTTATTATTTTCTTGGATTTCAGCAGATTCGTCTTGGAGATCTTTCAACAATAGCTGATACTTGGCAATATTAGCCGTTGAATTGCTTATCTCCCTCTCTAGAGTAGATATTCGTGAAAGTTTCCTAGTGATCTCACACTGTACATCCTTCGAACGCTTTGATCTCATCGAAAATTCAGCTTTATTTCTTTCAATTTGTCGGTCAATGTCCTGTAAATTATGTTTTACTATATTAAGCTCCTGCTCGTTGGATTCTATTTTACCCAAAAGTTCAGATTCTCTATTTTTATAGTCGGCCAAAAATGTCTCATTCTTCTGTCTTTTAGACTGCCTCTCCTCTAATTGAACTCGTAAAAAATTTTCAGTGCTACGCAGTTGCTCACTACTACTTTTTAGCTCGAGTAATTTACCTTCTAATTCAGTTTTAAATACTCTCATTACTTTAATTTTTCCCTCGGATATCTGCAGCTTCTCAGATAGCTCCACTAAATTTCTCTCCACTTTGAAAAGTTCTTCGGTAACATCAGTACCCTCTACCGAGGATTTTGCTAAACTATTCTCTTCGTCTTGTATCAATCGTTTTTCTCTGTCGTTAGTATCCATCAACGTCTCTAATTCACCAACCCGACGGTTAAGATAGTCATTTAATTTATCTATTTCAACTTGTAATGTGGTTACTGCGCTCTTTAACTGAGTGCACACCTCTCGAGAACTAGCAAGATCGTCGGTCACTGAATCAGGGTTCCACCTATTTAAGCAAAAAAGAAGTTTCTTAGAGTTAGAAATGCACTTTAAAAAATTGGGAGCTAACTCTTCCAGTGTCCCTGAACCGCCGTCTGAAGCTTCCCAGTCATCCAAATTAGTCAAATTAGATAGTAAATACAGGGCGGCGTCCAAATCTTGTGCGGGGCACTTAAGAGATGTATTTACCTTGTCAAGATATGTCAACTTCGCTCTTATTCGTGCAGTGATTCTCAAATCGTCAACAATTACCGAATTTAAACTATCCACTGATGTTAAGGAAAGACCTTGCTTATCTGCCAGTAATAAAAGCGAGGATAAAATAGATTTCTCTGTATCTAGCCTCTGTTCATTAGATCTTTTGATTTGAGCGATGCGTTCGTCCACCTCCCGGCTCGGTCCTACTTCTCTGAGCATTTACTTTACTATTTTTTTAGCAAAAATAGAAAGACCGAAAGAATGGCAATGGTAGTTCGATTTTCAGTGTCCTTCAAGTGTTAAAAAAAAAAAAGACACAGAAAAGGGTCAGAGCAAATTCCACACTACTCTTCTTAGTGGGATACTAAAAATTGCAACGGTGAGGGAAAATATCGCTCGCAGAAACTTCTCCTTTGCGGAAAACAGTACACCCCACACGCATTCCTTACAACGGTGGTTAAAACGTTGATTTTTCAATTCTAACAAGAAAGTGGTTAGACAGTGCGAAAGTGCGGCCCCGCATGTGGACACCTGCCTCTCGAACCACAAGCTAACTTGATTAAATCCCATTCGGAAAGAAACAACAACCCGTCTATATTTTTTAAAAAAAAAAGCTACTGCTCCAAGATAACTCTTCTTCACTGAAATAAGAACCCTTGGACGTGACGCTACCCATCCCCCTGAACCCACCTCAAAGCGTGGCGGGGGCACCAGCACCCAGGCCGCAGCCGCCCAAAGCCCCGGCAAGACAGTAAAGACAACCGAGCAAGGCCCCCGCCAAGAAAAAAAAACACGCACCGTGACCCAACTCCAAAAACGAAACCTTAAGGAACGCAACCCCATCCCAAGACACCGAAGAACCCGCCCGCCCCAGCTGGACGCAAGGCGAACAGTGAATGGCAAGCGCCAAACAACATGAAAGTGGCAGCTACGAGGAACCCTGTGAAACAACAGAGCTCAAAAGAGTTTACGGTGCAACAAGAAACGCCACAAACCTAACGATGAAGAGCCCGGCCGCTGTTCCCCAGAAAAAAAACCCTTACCTTTAGCCCATCAAAAACAGGGAAAAAGGAAGACAATACTTTTCGAAAGTCTACAGCAAACAAAAACAAGGCCCCCATCAGCCGCGGCCTTGGGGCCCTTCAAAAACGAAACCCCCCTTCATAAACCTTTCAACAACAAAAGTTCACAAAACAACCTCAAAAAGGCTAACAATGCAAAACCAAGCCCCCCATCCAACACACCGGCTTTCCCCAAGGACGAACTTTGAGCACCCAAGAAAGCCGCCAAAAACCGAAGCACCACCCCACGCCACCAGGAAAAAACAGCTGAAATGCAGAGAACCTCCCAAAAAAAAAGGTGCCGAAACACGACTTTACCACACAAACAAAGAAAAACCGTCAAAAAAGTCAAGGCGACAAAGGGGGGAAAACAAGCGCCGAAACAAGTTAACCACGGGGGCGGTGCTGGCGGAAACGCCCACCGATATCCCCCGCCCCCAAAGGCCCTTGGACCGCGGCCCAAGACCAGCCAAGAGCAGCGCCCCCTGCCAAAAGCAAAAAACAGTTACCGACAACAACAAAAGATCCAAACCTTCCAAACACCTGCGAACCTTTTCACCCCCACCAGCCGCGAGGCGCGACCCCTTTAAACCTAGCTTTCCACTTTTGGTATTCACCCGAAAAAAACAAGAAGCAAAAATTATTTTTTCACATTTTTTGTAACCCACCAGTCGTAAGCACCAAACAATACTTTTCTTAACGCTTAGTTTATTTACTGCACTCTTGTTTTACTTTCCCTTAACTTGTTTACCGAACAGAGTCATTTTATTAAGAAGTCTGCGCATCAAGTTTGCGGTTATCTCGCCAGCCTTTAAAGGTTTAGCCTCTACCTAACCGCGTTATTGAACACAGGTGCACCCTCTTTTGCGAGTGTGTTAACTATACGGGGATGTAAACCTGTAAATCAGACTTTATTTACCACTTTTTTATACCATTTGGTTATCCTACCATTGAAGTCGCCATAGTGCCAAATATTCCCGATGGGTGGGCCTCCCTGTTTGGCGGCACCCGCGCCCTCCCTCCCTTTGCGTGCGTTGTGGCCGTCTTTGCTTGGGTTTCGGGTGGGGCCCAAAACAGGGAAATGTCAATCGTCGCCCACCCCTACGGTTTTAGTTAATCGCCTCCTTAGTTGTTTTGGTTGTGCTTTTGGGACCCGTCCCCCACCAACCGGCAAAGAGAAACGACGCCCATGCCAGAAAAACGTCTTTTGCCCGTTGCCGGGATGTTTACCTAGCGGCGTGCGGGGGTGTTCCACGTTGCCGGGTGGTTCTTTTAGAGCCAATTTCACCATAACTGAGCACCCGGTTGCACCCATTGACTCAATTTGGAAGAACTGTGCGTGAGATTTCCGTGCGCGGGGGGTAATTGTTTGTTGCGCACCCGATGGCGGGCCGTCTTGCCAGGCCCCCGCCCCTTCGCTCCGCGTTTTAGGCGTCCTTTGGGCCCTTCGTTGTGGCGCCAGTGGGCTTTTGGGTGCCGCCTGCCTTTCCATTTTCACCCCAAGCTGGGGGTTGATGTGTTTTTCGGACAGCGGGGCGCTAAAGGGTGCTTTCCGTGCGTTCCCAGGACGGGCTCCTGCATTCTGGTGGTTTCGGTTCCTGTGTTACGTGTGCTGCGGGGCCGCCCTTAACGCCATCGCAAGGGCACGGTTGAGGTGTTTTCGTGTTTGGTTTCTTGTAGAGGTTCTCAGCTGTGAATGGTCAACAGTTTGTGTTCTATAGTGGTTGGGTGGTGGTGTGGTCTATTGAAAGGGGCGTGAGTTTCCTTGTTTGCTTTAGTTCCCTTGTTCGGCAGGGAAATCGCCTATCCCGTGGATATTGTGCCCCGGTAGCTCTGGTATACCGCCCGGAATGGGTGTTATTCTGTTGTTCTGAGTAAAGTGTAAGTTATTCTAGCTCGTAAAATGGCATGAAGCAGTGCCCCTCCTCACTTTACCAAAATACCTGAGTGCTGTGTTCAAATTTTTTTTTTTTGTGTATGACATTTTTAGAAGGTTTTTTCCGTTGTAGTCAGTTTTGGGTGGTTTTACCAGTTAACATAAACGGCGGGTATATAATTTAATCAGTTCTGTGTAAAACAAATCTCACTCTGTATCTCCTACGTAATGCTTCCGGCGGGGGAACCCCACCGGAGGGTAAATGAGGGCGAGGCCAGCGTTTCGCTAGTAACACAGACTCATGTTCACAATATGTGATCGTTGTGCTTGTTATTCCTCTCTGGTGCCCCCTCTGGTGCGAAGTAATCCTCCCTCTCTTGTTTCCCCTCCAAAGCCAGGTGCCCAGGATAAGGCTTATTCCCCCCTCCGCTTTTCCATTGGAGCGGTTTGGTGGGTTTCTAACGACTTTTGCGTTGTTGCCGTCCGGCGTTTGGTGCCCCCACCACCGTAACGTTGTCTTCTGAGTGTTTTGGTGTGGTTGACGGCCCAGGCTTTTTAATAGAATAGTTCCTGTACTTCACTTTTACTAGTCGTTAGCTCTGCGCGGCTTTCGTCAAACTCGTTGCCTAAATTCCGTGGTGGGGTGGTGTTTTCGTTCTGGCGGTTCCCGTGGTTTGGGGGCCGTGTCTTTTCCGACGGGTTTTTCTTACAGTCCTGGGGCTAATGGGTGGATGCGCTTCCCATAACAAGCAGTCTTTTGTGGCCCTTTACACCCTCCACTTATGGTGTGGTTGGGATAAGGGAGGGTCATCTAGGACCCAAGGCGTTTTGCTGCCACTGTTTTTTGTGCTTAACTGAGGTCGGGGTTGGTGTTGTCGTTGGTGTCGTGGGGGCTCTCTTTTGCGTTCAAGTTACACGTAGCCTCACCGTCCCCCTTGGGCCCTTATTGCTTGTGATCAGCGTTTTGGTGGTTGTCTCCTTTGGCGTTCCTTGGAGCCGTTTTGTAGTGCTGCCGGCAGGCTTGTCGGATGGGATTAGGGGGAGGCTAGCCTCCCGCGTTGGGTGGAGGGTGTGGGCCCCTTTGGACTCCTAACGTGGTTTTCTCTTTGGATGTCGTACTTTTTTTGGGGGATGAGGTTTGTGCTGGCGGTGTGCGTAAAGCGCGGTGAAGCATTCCTCCGTAAAAGAAGAAAAAAAAAAAGGTCAGAGACGTGGGCGTGGGTGTGATGAGGTCTGTAAACAAATTTTAATCTGGTTGTACTACTGGATGCTAAAACTAAGGGAGGGCTTGCTAGAACTTCTATTGTGCTCGTGTTTATAAATTCCGTGCTATACAATTTGTTTTTGTTTTAACGACATAAACCCTTTCAACCTTTTCTTTATTTCTAAGTTGTTTATTCTCAAGTAGTCGTGTCTAAATGAACAGGAAACCTAAAATCGGCCCATATGATTACCAACCAGAGTGGAAATGGTATAACACTCTCTGGGAAATGAGAAACAAATCCTTCAGACAGTGGTACTTCAAGTCAAAGAAAAGAGACTTTAAAATATTTCTGAAGTACCAAAGTCATGAGTTACGTGAAAAAATGTTTTTCGGTTTACTGATTGCGTCTCTTATTATTTTTATTGTGACCAACGATACATCCCTTGCACTTATCCAATGGCCGACGGAAGACCCTAATGAACTTCTGAAGAAAAATGTCTGGCTAAGAAAGAGAAGTGAAATCAATCAGCGAAAAGAAGAAGCGAGTAAAATGTTGGAGGATTCTAATTATATTTATAACAAAAATAACCCAGGACCAGAGAAAGAGCTATAATTTTTTTTTTCTTTGATTGCTCCTTACTAACTTTGCCTTGCTAACTTTCAGTCTTTTGGAGACAACAGTAAGAGGTAAAATAAAAAAAGTAAAGAGACGGGGTTTCAATTTTTTTACTTACTCCGTTTCTTTGAATATCTTCACATTTCTCAAGGTACTAGTGCTATTTTCAACTAAGCTGTACATACTCGTATATAGGTAGTAATACAAGTAGTGCCGTCACATTTAAAATGTTTTTTTTCTTTCTAAACGAAATCTGTCGAAGTATTTAATGTTTCATCTTTACACTGTCCGGAAGAAAATATTGCTAGGGTCACTACACAGGATAGAATTCATTTTTTTCCCTTCTAAATGATGTTTATTTGAAATCAGTAAAAAATATAAGGAATAACTGGTATGCTAATTTGTGGCTTGCTTAAAGTACTATTACTTTATCTTTAATATGTCATTTTGTGTACATTCCGTTCTTCCTCTTCCATCTTGTTTCAGCACAATCGCTTGAAGCTACAAAAATCACAACTCGGAAAAAATAAAGCAAGAAGCAAAAGCAAATCAAGTAAATAATAATATTATAAAGAAGTATATACTTGTAAATTAATTACAGTATTAACGCTTTGTAAGTCGGCACAATGACCTCGCGTTTTCGCCATACAAACTGCGTACTTGCTTCGGAGGACTCTAATTTGGTCGGGATAACACCATGCGACGCCTTATGGGATGGCAGCAATGTTATTGCATGCAACGAAAAATACGTTGCAATTCCATGGCACGGTCAAGGAAATATTGGCGTATTTCTTCATGAAAACCACGGAAAGGTTCCGAACAGCCCTCCTCTTTTTCATGGACAAGGGGGTCCTATAATCGACTGTTGTTTCGACCCTTTCAACTCCTCCCGATTATTCTCCGCCAGCGAAGACGGCAGTATTTTTGGGTGGAGCATCCCGGAGGGAGGACTCGAGGAAAATTGTGGGACGCCAAGTGTGACTTTGCTGGGCCATACGAGGAAGTGCGGAACGGTGAGGTTTCATCCAAGCTGTGCTGGAGTGTTGGCTTCAGCCGCTGTCGACAGACTTGTTAATATATGGGATATCGAGAACAGTGTTGCGAAACTACAATTTAATCAGCACGATGACTATGTAACGGATCTGAGCTGGAATTTGGATGGTTCTCTTATGTGTAGTGTGGCCAAAAATAAAAAACTTCACATTATTGATCCTCGAGGTAATAAATTTGTGGAATCAGTTAATTCGCATGCTAATGTGAGGGCCCAGCGCTGCGTTTGGGCTAAGCGGAAAAATATTATTTTTACCTGCGGTTGGGATAACACCCACCAGCGGGAAATACTGGAGTGGGATCCTCGAAATCTAAAAGCACCACTTAATAATGTGGTGATTGATCAGTCAAGTTCTGCTTCAATGATTCACTTTGATGAGGACACCAATTTGTTTATGTTGGCAAGCCGTGGCGAGAGTAAAATTCGATGCTATGAATTGCTTGAAGACAACTCATTTGTTCATAGTTTCAATGCATCGACAACAGAGCCGGCAAAAGGTTTTGGTGTGTTCCCCAAGTCTAACCTTTCTGTCAAGGAGTGTGAAATTGGGAGAGTATATCATTTAACACAGACAAAATTACTCACCGTACAAATGTTTCTTCCAAGAAAAAACGCTGCTGAGGAATTTCAAGAGGATGTTTTTCCGCCTACTTTTTCAGGGGAGCCATCTTTGACAGCGACAGAGTATTTTTCGGGTAAAAATGCGAAGCCCAAAGAGCGAAGTATGCTTCCCATTTTTGAAGCGTCCACAGAGAAGCAAACCACAACAAGAGTCCCTGTAAAAACTGCACAGGAGGAGAAGTCTCGTGCACAGTCTCAAAGCTCCCCGGAAGCACCTAAGGTGCCACCCAAGCAAATTCACGCGGATCCATCCAATATGAATCCCACAGCAAATAAACCAATTATAGATAAGAGACACGAGAAAGTTAAGGCATTGACTGCCAAATTGGACAAAGAAAAAGCTGCACTAGACGAATTGAGAAAAGCAGTGCAACAGAAAGAAATGGAAGTATTTGAAATAATTGACGAACTCAAAAATTCACTAGAGTGATAGATTTCAGCATAGTTTTTTTTTTTTCTCATCGTTATCTTGCCTAAAAAAGTATTAATTTTACAACAACATTCCTGTGTTCGTCTGTTTGCTGAACTAGTGTATACCCCTAACAGTATTTTTTTTTTTTTGAAACTTTTTATACTTGAATCTCAATAGTAGTTAGTCACACTAGTAGGTAAGGTATAATATATATACACACATATATATAGTTTTTTTTTTTTTAGGATTTTACTAAAATAAAATGAAGCAAATGCTCAGTCCGCGCACCGCCCGCCACGCACGGTTGTTCCGATTGGCAAACACACTCGCTTCACAGAATTCCCCTGGTGTCCCTAAAACGGACGGCGAAAAGTTGCAGTGGGTGAACTCTCACGTGAAAAGAAATCAAGACAAGGAGCTGTCTATGGAGGAGGAACAAATCAGGGAAAAAGTTATGCCCCTCGAAGTAGGTGAGAATTCGATTGTTTCGAATAATCAGTCGACCCATGGTAATTTGTTTCATTTTCGTGAGTATCCAATGTATCCAGGAGAATATGTCCCCGCTCAACACAATACCCTCTCTTCACTCAGAGACGAATTAAGAATGGACCTGACGGCACAATCACTAAAAGAAGCGTGGATGCGTGTGAGTGGTGGAACCTTTTTTAATTCAATTGAGGACTATTACACCTCGGTGGACGGTCTGGACGAAGAACAAGTGGGCGAAATTGTCTCTGCGTTATTACCCGATATGCGAAAATATGAGGCAAAAGCATTGGTAACACACGTACTTGAGTCCATTATTAAACCCTCTGATTCCATTCCACGCCGACTTAATAGAACTATTTCTGCCGATGCCGTGGGATTAGATAATGCCCCTGGTCATTATACGAATTTCATCGAATGGATGGGTCGTATGGCCGAAACAAGAGCGTTCAAAACAGAACATGCTTTGTTTGAGTTTAGCAGGAGAAAATTCAATAAAGATGATGTCCGTATTATGTTTGAAAATTATAATTTGATGAGTAAAGCAACTCTGGAAGCGGATAGTGCGGACAGTTACAGTCATTTTCACTCGGTTCTCAAAGACTTTTCGCGAAAAGTGGCCGGTGAAGATACTCGTCACCAGATTGGTGTCCGTATTGACGAACCGGAGGTGGACGAGAAAACAGGGTTTTCTGTTGGTCATGGTCGGGCAGATGGTGAAAAATATAAGTTCACCTGTATGATTAGGGAAAACAGGGATGGTACTGGCTGTGTGACGATGATGGGCAAACCCCTAAGCGAGGCACTTGATGATAAATCTTGGTTGATGGAAATGGTGCTGATGCCCTTTGACGAAGCCCGTCTGGATTACCGTGACTTTGACGTAAGTTTTATTTCTGAAGGAAAAGCGATGCCTTCTTACGCTAATGAGATAGCAGCATTTGCTTGTAGGATGGCAGTTGCTAACGCACTTACAAAGTTGCTTCCGTTGACTAGAATTCCACTTAAAAAGTCAGGACTTTTGTCGGTTGATCGGAGACGGGAGCCAGGCCAGTTTCCGGGCTTTGTGGATGGAAAGAAGAACAAGCGAAAGTTTGCCAAACGTTAATAGTATTCACATGTTTCGTAGGATTTCAAGACAACCCTCTTTTTATTTTATTTTTCCTCTTTAATTGCCCTTCTTGTTGCTGTTTTCATTATCTCTGAGAGTGTCTACATTTTTTTTTCCTTTCTCCCTCTCCCTCCCCTCTAACAAAACACGAAGAGAAATAATGTTCGCGTTAATGCTGTTGGCCGCGTTTCTGTGGGGTGTCACTAACCCGCTCCTGAAACGGTATAGCAAAGGCATCGAGTCAACTGGGTCTACTTGGGATGATATCCGATTTCTACTCAAGAGGCCAAAGTATATAATAACTCAAGTGATTAATTTACTTGGTTCTGTAGTTTTCTTTTATTCGTTGAGAGAGGCAGATGTTTCTATCGGATCTATTGTAGTAAATTCTCTTGCCTTTGTGATAACTGTGTTTATGAGTACGGTAGTTTTGAAAGAGGGCACCCTTCACCCTAGGACAATTTTTGGTTGTATATTAGTCATGGCGGGTACCGGACTCTGCACACTGTCCAAATCGTCCAGCTTGTAGCGTTTCTTATTTTTTTTTTTTTTGCATAGCTGTGTTTATTTTTATATGTATGTATATAATGCTGTAGTTTGTTACTCCTTTTTGCTTGTGGGTAATTTTTTTCTCTCTCACCGTTTTTTTAACTTAGCTTGATGAAAAAAATAGTTGCACCACCTCAATGGATCGACTTTTATAGAGTGGAGCATCCTCCCCTGATGATGAAGCAACTGTTCCAAGGGGTGTGTGGGGGGCTGCGTTGGCTAGAAACTAAAAATATGGCGGAGTATATAGCAAAAAGGGCGATGGAGGATGGCTATTCGTCGACAAAAGCAGACCGAAAGGCTCTTGGAGCGATACGGCCAAAGAAAAAGAAAAAAGGAGGAGCCAAACAAACCCGCACTGGAAACGCCTTGGTGACAATGGAAAATTCTCTGATTTCATCGAAGGCACTGGCGACTTCCCTGGGAGGGCCTAGAGAGCGTCTAGTTACATACGACGTGTTAGATTGTACATTTGGGGGTGGCTACCACACCGGTGCTATTCTTCACAATGGAGCACCATACACGCGTGTCGTAGCCCTAGACAGCGATCTTGACGCACGGAACAACACACATGACGTGTTGGAGGAATTCGGCCCGCACCGCTTTCGTTTTTTTTCTGAAAGAATGTCAGAGATTAAAAGTATGTTTGGAGAAAACTCTTTTGACGCTGTCATGATAGACCCGGGGCCTTCGGATACACAGTATGAGGATCCCTCTCGCGGATTGATTCTGGACGACGACAGTGAACATGTATTTGACATGCGTTACAGCTATAGAAGCGGTTTATCTACACTGGAGTATCTCAACACCGTGCCCCAACACGCCTTGTCGCAGTCGCTGTCCTCCTACCGACTACTCACCCCTGAACAGTCAATGAAACTCGCACGTGCGGTCCGCGTGAACCGACCCTTTCATGGGTCGAGGAAACTCATTCAGGTGGCGGAAATGGCGGGCAATGATCTTCCTGAGGACGGGTGGAAAACTCAAGACAGCAGGAAGAAGTCATCAATGTCGTGGAAATTTTTAACTTCCTTGCGCTGCATCGTAAATGACGAGATGAGCGAGCTGAGCGAGGCACTCCAGCAGGCGTTTTTGGTGTTACGAAACGACGGGAGGTTAGTTGTCTTTTCTCGGTTAAGTTGGGAGGAAGAACTTATTCAAAAAACAATTGAAAACCATCCACACGCTGTGCTAAGCTACTCGGAAAAAGTAACGATGAAGGATGTACAGTCTCACGGTCACACTCGCCACACAAAAATGTGGGTGGCTACGAAAGTTAAAAATTCAGCTTTTGTTTTGAAAAATTCGACCCGACTTACAGAAGATGACATTAAAGAAAGCTCCGTTCGCTGGATGAATGGATTATTCGCGGGGCAGACCCATGGGTTCCCAGCCAATAATTTCACGTTTCCCAACAAAAGCAGTGAGGAGAGGCGCATTGAACGTCGAAATGCAAATCCGCCACCATTTGACTATGACGATGAGCCGCCCCCACGATTGTAAAAGTCGACAATTTTATAACTCACATTAAACAAGTTTATCCGTCTTCTTTTTGTTTTATCAGCCGTATTCTGTTTTAATAATATTATGTGTATGAATGTATGAATGTGTATGCTATAGAAAGGAGTATTCTCGTTCCTTCTCTCTCCACACTTTAATTTCCTTCCCAAAATAGAAGTGCTATGGGTAAGCCGACCACCCAACTTTCTAGCTTAATACAGGATGTCGGAAAACGTGGTGTGGTAGTCTTGACGGGAGCTGGTTGCAGTACAGAAAGTGGTATCCCGGACTACAGGGGTCCACAGGGAAAGTATCGCAGAGCTGATTTTGTTCCCTTGACCTTTCAAAAGTTTATGTCGAATGATTTGGAAAAGAAGAGATACTGGACGCGAAGCATGTTGGGGTATGCCGTCATGACCGGTGCGTCTTGTAATCCGACGCACATTGGACTCCACTTGCTCGAACGGAGCGGTATTGTGTCCCACATACTAACACAGAATGTTGATGGTTTGCACCACCTAGCTGTTCACGGCGGTCAAGGCACCAAAACAAATCATCTGTGTTACACCTCCAGTTCGGCAAAACTGACGGAACTCCACGGTAACATTCACTTAGTGATGTGTGTAAATTGCAAAAAAGTCACTCCACGCGATCTTCTGCAGAAAAGACTTGAAGGAGTGAATGCGTCCGTGCTACGGGACTACACATTGGAAGCTTCTCGGTTCCAGCCCGACGGCGATTACATTGCACCAGAGTCTCTCGTGGAGTCTTTAGAACTGGTGCACTGTGATAGCTGTGGGGGTTATCTGAAGCCACATGTCGTTTTGTTCGGAGAAAATGTCTCCAAGGATGTTGTTCAGAGTTCCTTAAATATTGTGAAGAGTGCCTCCTGCCTTATTTGTGTCGGCACTTCATTGCAGGTGTTCAGCGCATACCGATATGTACTTGCAGCCAAAGAGGCCAAAATTCCCGTCGTTATCGTCAACTCTGGGAAAACCCGTGCAGACGGCCAAGAGGATCTCAGGATTGAAACCACTAGTGTGGCGGAGGTAATAGCCGCTACCTCTAGGGATCTCCTGGGTGGGGACGGCGAGATCAGGCTGGACAAAGGTGAAGAATTAAACAGGAGCAGCGCAATCCATACTTACAGCTAGGTACACTCTGTTTAAAAATAAATAAATAAATCAAAAGTATAAACCCTACACGTGCAAGAGTCTCTCTGTGTGTACGTATTCTGTGAAAAAAAAAAAAGATGGGTCAACGAGCGATGGTGAAAGTACGATTAACTTAACTAAGTGGATTTGGTGTCATCTTCAGCGTCTCCACTCTGAAGTTTTTATATTCCTATTTCATTACACACGTAACAAAGACTAGCGCTCTGCGTTGTTTTTGAAAATTTTCTTTGTAGTATGGATTGATTCTTCTCGCTTGCCCTTTTTTAACAATGCGGTTGCTCTATTCAATGTTCTTTTTTTCCTTCATCTTCTACAGAACACTATAAATTTTAGTTTAATTTTCATTTTTTTTTTATCTTTTATCTATTTACAAACGAAATGCAGCAACCCGTGATAGTGGTTAACCAGAAAATTGAGCGTGAACATGGACGCAAGGCTCAGATGAACAACATCGAGGCAGCCAAAACGGTAGCTGGCTTGATCAGCAGCACGTTGGGCCCTTGTGCAATGCTCAAGATGATTCTCGACCCCATGGGAGGTACAGTTCTCACTAACGATGGCAACAGTATTCTTCGTGAGATTGACGTGGTACATCCAGCTGCGAAGCACATGCTGGAGCTTGCCCGTGCTCAAGATGAGGAAGTGGGTGATGGCACCACCTCCGTCATTATTTTGACCGGAGAGATTTTGAGTCTAGCCCAGCCACTTTTAGATCGAAACATCCATCCCTTAAAAATTGTCAAAGGGTTTACTCTAGCTCTGGAGGATGCCTTAAAGGCGGTGGAGGAGGTGTCCACCAACATCGACGCCGATGACAAGGCACAGTTGACCGATATTGTTCGTGCCTGTTTGGGCACCAAGTTTAACTCCCGAGAGGAGGAACTCATGTGCAAGATGGCAGTGGATGCCACCACTCGTGTAGTGCAGGTAAACCCTGTCACAGGAGTGAAGGATATTGATATTAAGCGGTACGCCAAAGTAGAAAAGATTCCTGGCGGCTCCATCCACGACAGCCAAGTCCTGGACGGTGTTATGTTCAATAAGGACCACATCCACCAAAAAATGAGGCGTGTCATTGAGAACCCCCGTATCATCCTCCTCGACAGTCCCCTGGAGTATAAGAAACCTGAAACGGCCATTAACGTGGAGGTGGCCAAGGACACCGATTGGGAGGCCTTGCTGAAGCAGGAGGAGGACTATGTCCGCACTATTTGCAACATGATCATTTCACTCAAGCCTGATGTGGTTATTACGGAAAAGGGTGCGTCGGACTTAGCCGCTCATTTCTTCTACAAGGCAGGCATTACTTGCATCCGTCGACTTCGTAAGACGGACAACAACCGTATAGCTCGCGCCACCGGGGCTACGATTGCCAGTCGCGTAGAGGAACTCACAGAAAACCACATTGGTCACGCGGGTCTTTTCGAGATTAAGAAAATAGGAGATGAATACTTCACTTTTATCACCGGATGCCCAACTGGTACGGCGTGTAGTATCTTGCTTCGTGGTGCCAGTAAAGACACCCTCAACGAGATGGAGCGTAACCTGCACGATGCAATGTGCGTTGCCCGTAACATTATTCTGGAGCCGAGAGTGGTTTACGGCGCCGCCTCGGTGGAAATGCACATTTCCTCTCATCTCATGACCAAGTCCAAGTCTATCAGCGGCGTAGAGCAGGCGGCGTACCAGGCCGTCGCCATGGCCCTGGAGGTGGTTCCCCGCATCCTGACGAGCAACTGCGGCGCCAACGTGATTCGTACCGTGACAGACCTTCGCTCTCGCCACATGAACAGTGACGGGTGGTACTGGGGAGTGGACGGACACACCGGTGAGATTGTGGACGTGCGTCAGCTGAAGATCATGGACCCTGCTGCGGTCAAAATCCAGGCACTGAAGACGTCCATTGAGGCGGCCAGCATGATTCTCCGTGTGGACGATGTTGTCTCTGGCACAAAGCTCCGCCATGAGAAGCCTGCCCCCTCTCAGGCGGCCCAAGGAGATGAAGACACTGAGGGAGCCCAAGCAGAGTAAAGTGCCTCAACGACCCAATACTATATTTATAATAATGACCACACTTGAAGATATTCTTTACTTTACCTGGACGAAAGAGATGTCGCGGGGGTATGGTGACTGGAGTACGTGTCATAGAAGCTTAAGGGCTCTTTTTTTTTTCATAAACCTTTTAAAAGATAAATTAAAGGATTTTTAAAGATAATGGTAAATAATTAAAAATAAAATAAAAATCAATTCGTAGGTATATTTCAGTTGTATCACCTTCTGTATTTCTGTTTTTACAAAAACACGTGTATTTTTTAAATTAGCTGCATATTCTTCTTTTTTATTTTAAACTAGCATTTACACCGAAATATAGGAAAAAGTTTTTGTAGTTTCCTTTTACCGTAAATTATGGACAAGAGCGGATATTTTGTTGCGTCCCTTCCTCAGAATTGCACTACGAGGGATTTGAAGATCTTTTTTAGTGAGTACGGTAAGGTGTACCACGCTGCGCTAGGAAAACGACCGAATGGAGAGCAATTGAACTACGGATGGGTTCACTTTCGCAGACCTCAGCCCGACCTCCTTGAACGGGGACCTTTCATTATGGGGGGGAAAAAAATTGTAGTGGAACACCTAGATCCGAATGCGGGTAGCGGTGGGGAAAGAAGAGGTCCCTCGTCTCAGCACCCACATCAGCAACAGCGTCACTACAATGACCAACACGATCACTATCACCAACAATTGCGTCAACCTCCACGTAACTCTGACGCATACGGTGAGAGACGTGAATACGAGTTGCACACATCCTCAAGAAATAAAGAACGATACGGTGAGGAAAGGGGTTACACTAACACTCGAAAACGACGTTCTCGCAGCCCTGACGATCAAACCGAATCACGAGATGCAACGGGTCGCCGTAGTAGGGAAGAAAAACGACCTGAATCACCACCGGTATCAGCTGCTCCACCTCCTCCCCAGCCGACCGTACTACCCAGCTCTTTACCAACCGCTGTCGCAGACAACAGTGATAAGTTTATTTGTATTCCCTTTTCTCTGTGCCCCCCTCAGGTGTATTCCACCGATCCAAGGATATTAATCGCTCGTCTTGACAACACACGCCTCGGGGCACTTTCCATCATTGGTCCCGCGTTGACGATGACTCGGGTTCCAACAGCCACCTCTTCTGTCCCTCCGCCCCCAGGACCTCCCCCTCCTTCTTCCAGATGACCGCGATCTTTGACCATTAATGCTTTATTCCTGAAGGATTCTCGCCCCCCATGTCCTCCCACCATATTTTAACTAATACTCTTCTTATTCTTTCTTCGAATACATAAAAAACACAACAAAACGCTGCGCGCCCTTTTATATATTTTATTTTTATTCTCATAGGCTGTTAGTGTGCTGTCATTTTTTTAGTTCACTTTCCATCCCTCTCCCCGTTTTTTCTTTCTCCTCAGCGTACGACCTCTTCATTCGTCTCTAAAAGTAAACGTTTTATTCTCTGGATTGGTTGTTGTAATTTTACCTTTCTTTAGTCTATCTTTCCGTTTCATAAAGAGACACCGATTCAATTTTTGGCCGCTTTAAAGATATTTCTTCGTCGAAACAGGGATGGCGATCCGTAAGTAATTCATGCATTCTGTTTCCTTTCAGCCCCCCCCCCCCCCCCCCTAATTTTACTGATGTTGGGTATGTTGCACATTTTTTCTTTCTTCTTATTCTCTTTCGCTTCGCACACCTACTAGGATTTAGAGTGTGAAGGTTACTCTCTTCTTTCCGCCTCCATTGATACGGATAGACCGTCGCATCGGTCGTTCATCTGCTCGGGCTGCTCTATCTTCCTTCTCTCTTTGTATTTTATTTCGTTCCCTTTTTCATTGTTTATGTACATGGAAATATATGTATAGTTCTACGTGAAACGTTTCCCCCTCTCCCCCGCCAAACTTACATACAAAATAAAATAAAGCATTTAGCACTCCAGTTTGGAATAAGAAAATATTGCGGAGTAGAATAGCTCCTTCTATTGATGTTGTGCCGAAGTGTTTTCCTGTTCGGAGGTGCAGCCAGTCGGAAGAAGACAACCTCCAGTGTGGTACGAGTGGTAAAGAGCAACGTTAATAAACAGACAAAGAGTAAAAGCGCCAAAGGTTCTACAAAGGCTAGCACTTCTAAAACGGTATCCGATGACGATTATTCTGCCGAGAACAGTGGAGGACTCACGCGTCCCGAGTATATGTCTGCCCAAAGAGAAAAGGAAGTTCTGCAGCTCGCGGTACGAATGCAGGGCCGAGATCTATCTGGCGAGGTTCCTGTAGCTTCTTTTGCCTACGAAATCATTAAAAAACACCCCTCCGTCCGATCCATGGGTCTGAGAGAGAGAATGGATTTCTTGTGCAAAAGATGGGACAAACTGAGTGAGAAGGAAAAATTGGTGTACCTCAATGACCCTTTAAAAGGACTGCTATAGAATACGAAAGATACGTTAGTTGGGGTCAATCGTTATTTGTGCAACAGATTACGAAATCTTTGAAAACAAGCCTTTTAAATTTCTTTATTTGGGGTACCTTTTCAACACGTATTTAATAGTTTTCCCTGACCTTATTTCACTTTTCCCATCTCATTTTTTGTTCTCTTTCTATCTGAGAAAGCCGAAGTCATAGTTCTGTCTTTTATTATTATTATTATTATTCCTGTTTCATAATAATGAGAAAGAGTCGTGTTTCTCTATCACACCTCTTTCGTCGCTGTGGCGGCAGCCCGAATCTCAGTATGGGTCAGCTACCCTTCACCCCCCTAGTTTCTCGCGCCATGGTGCACGAAAGACCCTTTTTGGAACTCTCCGAAGACGCTTCAAAAGGGGAGGCCTACAATGCGGCGAGGGATGCACTACTACAGTTGAATGTGATGGTGAGGAAAGGTATAGAACCGGATGCACTGATGTACACTTCGTTAATTAGTAAGATGGGAAGGGCTGGTCTGGAATGGCAGGCTTACAAATTGTTTTCTCGGATGGTGGAGCAGGATGTGCGTCCGCTTCCCGAAACTTATGTCGCCTTATACGAGGCCACCTCCAAAAGTCGAAGGTCTTTAAGGGAGCAAATTCAATCCAAAATCGCGGAAACGGTAGACATCTTTCCAGAACAAGTGGCTCAAGATGAAATTGCACGTCAAAAAGAGGAGGATCGTTTATGCATAGCCAAATTTAACGAGTATCTCCGAGGTGAGTTGCCCCCCGTTTCTTCCGATGAGTTGACGCATCCGACATCCTCAACGGAGGACCCCCACGACGGCTCCTCCGAGTTCCCTAAAAAGGAAACTTCTCCCAATCAACCGGTTGCCACAATGCGGATACGAAATCCCACTGACGTGTGGAACACAGCCCAGCACGCCGAAGAAATTCGTGGCGCTCCTCATAGATTAGCATCGGAAGAGTCGGCAAAGTCGTTGAGGGAGCAGTTGGATCGGTTGGATGAGGAGGAGCTGCGCATCTACTTGGCGGCGCAGCGTCAGCTTCGTCATGGTAACAAGGAGCAACTCATCGAGCGTATAGTGTCTAACGTAAACGAGGCGAGCATCCGCGAAATGCTCAATCGGCGTTCCCACTACTTTCGTTCTGTGGAACAAATTTTGGCGAATGATCTGAGGCAGCTGAATATGGATGGGCCTCTCCCCCCCGGTAGGATGGCAAGGGAGAAGGACAGTACATTAACCAAAGGAGAGAAGGAGACATCCTCACCTGAAGTTCTTCACGCACCTTGGGGGATTCTTCGTAAGCCTCGTAGGCGAGAGGCGGATCTGCCTGCACCGCGGAATGCCGATCGTCTCGAACAGCTCGCGCTTTCAGAACCTGAGCTCCTCCTCGTCCGTGAGAAGGCCGCGACCAAAGATTTGGATGAAATTCCAGAGAGTTTGCTGCGGCGTTACTGCTACCAGTTCCGGTTGAGGTGGAGACGAAAGGATCCTAGCTCTATATTAGATGCGGTTCAGTGGCACAGCACCACCTTTTTCGATGTGACAGAGGAGGGAAAATTGCTCCCTCGCTCACCCCATCCAACCCCAGCGGTACGGTTGCAACAGGAAGATGAAGGGATGCAGCAAACACTGGAGAACTTTGAAGCCTTTCGCATCATATCTCAGCGCACCAACAACTTACAAGTGGTGGACAATAAAGAAATCAACTTGTATCTGAAGCGTATTCGCCGGGAGTCAGCGTCACGAGAAAATAAGCTGGAGCAGAGCCTTCGAAGAGAAAGGAACATGATGGCGGCAGCCAGTTTGGCCTCCTCTGCCATGGAATATGTACCCCCTCCTTCAGCGGAGGGAGAGGAAGACACTGTGGACCACGTGCTGGGGTGGCAGGAGGACGCGAAACGACTACAGGCGTCGACGAACTTGACAGAGGAGGAGGAGGAAAAGGGGCCGTATGATGGAGCTTACTCTTCTCAGGACATGCCAAGTGAGTTGCCTCCGTGGGAGCTATTCGGAGGTCAAGAGGAGTTTCACCTGGACACGGGGCACTTTGGCGACCCAGAGACGGGGGCTTATCAGGAGCTCAGTGACTCTAGGTTTAAAGTGTTGCCTTCACGAGAGGCTCAAAAGCGCTGGGAGGTGGATGATAATTTACTCCCATCGGGTCTTCAAGACGTGGTACAAAAAGCCATTCTAGAGCGAAAGAAACGACACGAGTCGATCGAAAAAGAGTACCAGCAAAAACTTAACTATAAGCGGTACAAAAAATGGGACCAATTTCTTCAAAAAGCTCAGCAACGACAGCGGGAGTCCAATGAGCAGCGGGAGGAGGAGGATAACGTGGTCCGGCCTCTCCCAGCGCAGAAGCGGATGGCACAGTTACTTCGACAGGGGTCGCATAAGCAAAAGGTATCGGAAGCACTGCGCGCCAAATTCAGTAAAGAGCTTTAACACTGGGATTAAATACTATTTCTCACATATATACATTTATAATATTTTCGAGTAATAATTTTTAATCATCTGTAAAGAATAGCTGTTTTTTTTTTTTTTTAACTTTGATTCCTGAATGTTGTGTATTAAAAGACGTCACTAGCTGTGGTTTCTCTTCGCTTTAAATTAGTAAAGAACATTTTTTTTTCCTTTAGATAGATGTCCAATAAGAGGACGTCTTTTCGTCCTGACGAGGAGTGGAAGGATTCGTATTTCTCTCTGGAGGAGCGGTATCGTCAGCTGCAGAAAAAAATGAATGAGAAAGAAAAAGAACTTCAACTTGCCAAGGTGGCCGAACGACGCGCCTCGGGGTCAGCCTCATTGCAGAGGGCCCGTGCGTCCCTCCGTGGGAGAGGGCGCGGAAGGGGTAGAGGACCACGCTATTCGGTGAGATCGGTAGACGAGTCTATCCAACCCAGTGAAATTTTTTCCCCCAACCAGTCCATTCGATCGGCTACAGGGGAACCGATGGAGGTGAATACGGAGTATCTGTCTGTCCCCTCGGTTGCCAGACCGGATAGTGCTCGAGCGGCGGCCATCAGTGAGGCAGCCGCGTGGTCACCGGACTCTATGCTTCCTGACCCGGCAATGATTTGGGGGGCGGAGGGTAGCATTCAAAACTATGTAGCCGCCAGCGCCTTGTATCACGCAAACGAGGACCTGCGAAAAAAATTAGAAGAAAGCACTACAATGATGAAAACACTACAACATGAGTTGTCCAGTAGTCGCACGTTGTCCGCAAACATTCAAACTAAATTAGATGACTGTACCCAACGCATGCACCAGTTAATACGCGAGAGAGATTTAACCACCCAAAAGTATGAGTCGGCGCGAGCGACAATAGAGGATTTTGAAAGAATCATGCAAAACCGCATGAGTGAGGAGAATAAAATAAAATTCTCGTTGGAAAGTCAGGTTGCTGAGTTGAGAAGTAGACTGGTAGCGGGAGCCGACAATAATGAGCTGCTCAGTAGGGATGTGAGAACTCTTTTGACGGAGGCACGGGATAAAAGCGGCGAGGTGATGGCCCTCCGCTCGAAATTAGCGATTCTAGAATCCTCCTACCGGTCTCAGAAAAGTACAAATGAAAATTTGCTAGTCGAGCTGAAAAACCTAAACCAGCAGCTGATCCATGAACGCAAGAGAATTGTTCTCTATGCAAGGGATGTGCAGGAGGCAGGAATACAACGCGACCGTGTGGCGGAGCTGGAGGAGCGGGCGCGATTGGCGGCGGATGAACGGAACGAATTGGAGAGAAGTTATGTGAAGCTGATGGGAGATTTTGTAAAGGTCACCGAAGATGCCTTGAGACACGCGCGAGAGGAGGTGAAGCAGGACCTCCATGATTGGAAAGAGGCTGCGACGCACTGGGAGGATGTGGCCCAACTGCTCTACAAGGACATTGCTCAACGTACCCAGAACCACATCAAGTGCCGTGCAGAGTGTGAGGAGGCCAAGGCTCAACGGGACAGCGTTTCACTTGCTTTGCGGGCAGCGAAGGAGTCTCTTGGGTTGTCGCTCGCTAAACTGAGGGTTGTGTGGCCCAGCCATGAAAGCGATACCGCCGGACTGTCTGAAGAGGATATACTTCAGACATTTGGGGTCAAAAACCGGTTTAGAGTTCGTGTACCCAAGAGGAAGGGAGAAGGAGACGAGGAGGAGGTGGATGAAACGGAAAGAAAGATGGGTGAAACGAACCCCACTGATCCCCCCGCGTTGCTTGAGTCTTCTGGCCGCGATGTGGACGAGGAGAAGGACGTGTATGAAGAGGTGCTCTTAGATCTACCCTACGACCCTGCCTCCCAAGGGGAGCGAGTCCGTGAACTACACGAGGCGAACGCAGGGCTGATGGCTGAACTGGCTCAGGTACGGCTCTCTAATGAGCTACTCCAAACACGAATCGAATCTCTTACCGGGCGGAGAAACACTGAACTGGCGGAGTTGGAGCAAAAGAAGGAGTCGTTGGAGCAACGGGAAGCCGCCACACAGCGTATTTTGGATAGCCATCTCGACAGAGTGCGTTTCCTGGAAACACAAGTCCAATCGTTACGAGGCTACAGTGTAGACCGTGGGGTACCGTTAGATAACTTATCCAGCAATGAAAATGTGTTTGAATTGTTTCTCGGACAACTGGTAGCGCAGGAGGTGCCTGAGGGGGTTTCCGTGCCAGAGATGTTTTCCGCTATATTCATCACGGCTGATTTTCTACTTCACGAGACCGTTACCTCTCCTACTATCAACGGTCTTAATGGTTTTTTTGATACTACTATTTCGTTTCAAATTGCCATGGATACTTTGTTGTTGTACTATCTTCAGACCCGAAACCTTTTGGTGCAGCTTCACCGCGTGCGTAGCGAGGAAGAAATTGAGGAACAGCTACAGGAACCGTTACCAGAAGAAAACAACGATCAGCAGGGGTCTGGTAGCTCGAGTGATCACACATCCTTGCGTGTTGTCAAAAACATGTATGAGACTATCGCGGAGGGACAGGTCAACTTGTTGGACATTGTACTCGATGAAAAGATCCGCAATGCTGAACGACCTTTACTCAAGGGACACATTAAGTTTTTCACCCCTACTGGAAGACACCTTGCCTCGCTGGAATTTCACCTCACCGCACGTGCCCCCTTCTCGGAAGAGTTCCGCCGCCTGGCGTCGAGTTTTGTTCCCGAAAACACCATGCCTCCCTCTACGTCCACTGCGGTCGTGAGGCAGCTGAGGGAACGCCACATGGAAAGGGACTGGATATCCGAGTGTTCCTCGCTCTCCGATCGCCGCCCTCCCAAACGCAGTCATCTCCAGATTGTACCCACCGGCAGCCATAGCAACACTTCTCCATCCCAGCGGTACCACGATCGTACGGTAGCGTCTACCCCCTACTCCGACTCTTATCTAGAAGGGTCCAGCACGAATAGTTCCAACACGAACAAACGCCGACAGCTCCAGCGGTTTGCTGACCCCCCTGCCCCCCCACCAGGCACGTCGCCCATAGAGGCCCGCTACACTCCGTCACAGCCTCGGAATCCTCCTATAGATCAGGGGTACACCCCCAGTAGCATTGGACAGCTGCCATCCCCTTGGACCAACGATTTCAACTCTCCTTCTCGATTCACCCACCTCTCACCCAGCATGCTCGGGAGGAATAATGGCGGGAGTAGCAAGTGTAGTATTACGGTGGAAGTGGAGCGTGTGGAGCTCCCCGCTGATTATCCCGGACGTTTACCGCGTCTTTCATGTTTCTTTTCCCTTCCAGCCCTGCGGAAAGAGGTGCGTCTACCGGCTCCTACCCAGCCTCGCTTTACCGTCCTCTACAGCGACTCACGTGTGACTTTTGATGTCCATTCCCTTCGGGAGTTGGGTCAGGTGTGTCGAGAGCCGCTGACTCTGTTCTTCATGGACGAGGATGCCTCTAAAGCCGATGAGCTCTTCGCCTTGGCTATCTGCGAGTGGTCCACCGCAATGGAAAAACGGGGCGAGACACTGACGTTTAACTTGCCTCTATTGGGAAGAGACAGAACTGTAATTAAGGGTGGGTTAGTGAATGTAACGGTGTGTGCCAACGACGGAGATAATAATAATAATAATGCCGTTTCCTCGATGACGGCGGAACGCTCCACTCTGGTGAACAATACTCTACCCGTCCTAGACTACAGTCGCAGCCCGATGTCCTCTTCCTCCCCCCCTCAAGGAGATGCCAGCATGGTGGTGCCTGGTCTGAACAGAGAAAACGCTACACGAACGATAGAGGAGGAACTCATGAGGATGGATTATGAGCGTATGGGCCAGTGAAAACACAGAGCTTTATAATAAATAAGGAGCACTTTGCTCCAGATTGTATACTTTATGGATAGAGTAGAATTGCTTTAGAATCATTCCAGCAGACTAACACCTTTTTTCTTTTCTGTTCTCTTTTCGCACTTGGTTTATTATTATTACTCTGCGTATGTTTCTCTTTCCCACCCACCTGACACTTTTTTTCTTTTTACTTTTTTCTTCTGCCTCACCTCCTCTTCAGAGCTAAAAATAAAAATAAACAAGTAGGAAATCATTGTTCATCCACGTAACAGTGACCGTTACGCCATAAATGAAATCTCTCAAGGTCAAGAACTCCCCAGGGGGCAAGAAATCGGGGAAGTCGGTTCCCTTGGACCCCCCTGTGCAGGGTCGACTCACCAAACGGTCGTTAGAGTCCCTGCAGCGCGCTCACACAGCAGAGGAAAGAGAGAACGAATCCGCCGAAGCGCTTCCTCGACCCGCCTCTGTGCCGATTGCGAAGGACAAGGACACGGCATCGGTGGCCACTTCGCGAAAGACACGAGGCACTAAAGTAGAGTTTACTTCATTTTTAGACGACGAGCCTGTAGAGGCCTGCTTGGAGTACCTCACCCGTCCCCACCGTTCATGGGAAAGTGCCCTGAATTTCACCTACGACCGCCAGCGACGGGTGGAGAATCACCGGGCGAGCGTTTTTTCCAGGTCCCTCACCACATCCCGCAACACCTCCTTTATTTTGAATAGTTCCATCCGTTCCATCGCCAGCGCCCCAGCGGGATTCCCACTGACGGCCAAGAACGGCTCCAAGACCAAGACGGGTAGTCTAGTGCCCTCGGGCCGCCTTGGCTCTCCAACCCCATCGGTGGACAAGGAGGAGGACTTGGAGTTGCGCCTGACTGGAACACCAAGGATAGAGGCCAAGGGTCCCACTTCTCGTAGTACCAGTCCCGGTGCCCTTGCAAGGGGAAGCACCGTGACGAAACCAAAGTCAAAGAGCGTACCGGGGAAGAGTGCGACAGGCAAGAAGAGTGCTCAGGGCAAGAAGAGTAACAAGAAGGCGAACGCGGACGATGGACTTGCAGGCTTGGCTATAGGTCCTGTCACGTCTTACAAGCCTAAATAATAAAGGGAAGTCAAGACCCTCCATGTAAATTATTTACCGGCAGTTTCTTTTTTTTTTGAAAGTTCCTATTTTTTTTTTCCTCTGTGTCAATCCCTTGTGTCACATTATCTAGATCTATATCTATAATATATCTAATCTTCTTCTTTCCACCCTTTTCTCTTGTTTTCAACCGTTACGTTTTTACCGTAAAGCTTTATTATATATATACATTTATATATTATATTAACCTACATTCTTTAACGATTTATAGTATTTCACTTCTCTCTCACACACACACATACACACAAACATTCTTTCAATAAAACATGGCCACAGCCGAAGTATCGCAAGAGTCTTTAAATTTACTGCAAGAGTACAAAATCGATGTGAGGGACTTTACAAAGGCTAGTGTGCGGTATGTGGTGGTATTGGAGCATGAGCTGGTCATACCAGAGGGCGAAGAACACACCCCCGAGGTCACCGAAGCCACTCGTCAAGCACGGGAGAACCTCCAGAAGGCATGGTTGGAGTATATCGAGTCGGCTGGAAAGTATTTCAAAACGGCAGTCGATAGCCTTGTGACCGAGATACTAGCACTCAAGGACGAGCGGGATGACATCGAGGTGGAGCCCACTTCGGTTCCAACGGTAATGGTTTCTGCTGCTAATGTGGCCACCACGACGACGAATACTGGCGCCTCTAATATCGGAGGGTCGTTTAACAGGAGGGGTAACCCGCTCGCAGCTTCTCAAAGCTCTTTTATGTCTCATGACTCACGTGTGGATTCCATTCTACGGAGACCCATCGCGATTAGTGCAGAACGACACAATGAGCTGTGCAATCTTTGCGAAAAATGGCTGTATAAAAATGAGAGACTCTTTGTACTACCGAGAACGATGGATTTAGTTGGAATTGTGAGGGATTGTGTTTCTTCCACCAGTCAGCTGTTCAGACTGTTAGGGCTGCACCTCGTCAGCTTGTGCCTAGGCAATAAGGAGTTTACCCAAGCGTTATTAAACGACAGTAAGTGCATTCTTTGGATTGGCATGAGTGCAGATCGTGAAATCATTCCAGAGTTGGAAAAGTTTTTAGATATTGCGGAACGGCTGGTAGATGTGTTGGAGTCGGGCACGATTCGCTACCCGTATAGCTGGATATACCGGGTTGCCTCTCTATTACACAGTAGAAACCCCCGACCCAACGTCCCACCGAAGCGCCGTTCTCAAGCCATTCGTATCGCCATGCTCTACCTGAAGCGCCTTCATCCTCAGGCCACCGCCGCCAGAATACACATCTTATTAATGAGGGCCTGTACCGCTAAAAATTTCGTTACCCCAGAGGAAATGTTTGAAATATTAGACTGTATGCTTTCCCTGTTTAATAACCCCAAAACGCGAGAGTATTTGCAGCTCACTGACATTAGTGTTCTGTTTGAGCCCCTCTTAGACTGTGCGCCTGCCACCCCTACTGCTGACTACTACGCCTGTCTCAACAACGCCAAGGACGCGATTGTGTATGTACTATCGACGTGGGTGGGTAACCTTTGGCTTGCCGCAGAGACCACCTCACTTCGAGCGATGATAGACCTTATTCACCTCCCTGGAGAGAAAGATCGCCGAATGGTGGTGCTTACTCTTTTCAACAAATTGCTCTCCAATATTGCCCCACATAGAGGAATTATAGTCCGTGAAAACTGGTTGGGCGAGGAGGAGGAACGGAGACGCCGTGAGTTGAGAGAGGTGGATCAAAGCATTTCCACCGGCAACAATAACTCTAGCCTTAACTTTTCGATGACGGGCACGGATCAAAACTTCATTGAAAAGGTGGATCCCACTGACGCTACGGAGGACGTGGTGCCCACCATGAAGGCGCTTGGTTACCACGTTATGGATCCCCTTCTAGGTACGGTGCTCCTCAATCTACTCTATCAGGGGTTACCTTTAGCGCTGGTGGCCTCGGTAGGTTCCCTCAACAGTAGTCGTTTTGCGTTGGAGATGACGGGGGCACTGCTACAGGATGTGGTGGTACTGATGGACAGTGTGTTGCCCCGGGCCTCCGTAAGAGGTATTCACGAGGCGGTGAACACCTCTGTGGGTAAGCTAATGGCCTCCAAAGACGCCCTTGGAGGCGATCTCACGGCGAAGCTGTTCCACGTCTTCAAAGAGTCTCAAACAGAGTATGGAAGGGATAGTAGTGTGGAGGGAACTTTATGGTCTCAGGAAATGCAGTCCACTCAGCTATACTCTAGTGTGGGTGGTTCTCTGGACATGGACGACCGATCCTTTATGAACGCCATCGCAGAAACTCGTGTCGAGTCGAGTCCGACAGACTGGAAACAGTGGAGATTTGATTTACTACTGGTTCTGGTGCAAGGACCGTTGCGTAACGTGAATCGCCTTCGGAAATGTACCAAAATGATGCGCTCTCTGATCGCCTTTTACACACCTCCACTGTCTTCCAACAAAATGTTCTACATGCGTCAATTTGGGGTTCTTTCCCCGAGTGAAACGACTCAGTCGATGTGCCATCTATGCATTGAGATGACGGATCTTCTTTTAAGCACTAGAGACGGGGCAACGCTGTTGAATGTGGCGGATCTACCCAAGTCGTTGATTGCAGTCCTGCGCGAAGTTCGACAGGGAACCCCAAAGGCACTGAGCAAGGACCGAGTGAGTGCCGCCGTCGGTCAGACCCTCCTTCGCCAGATTGGAAGGTTCACGGCCCACGCCAATGGGCTTATTTTGATGCGAGAACATGGCTTCTTTGAGGAAATCGACAGCTTATTTGTGAAACTTCGCGGGGAGAGGGCACTGTCCCCATCCCCTGAGGACACCCTACATGAAGTATGCTACCAGCTGTTGCAGTATATATGCGTCTGCGCGGTACCAAACTTTGGTGTCTGTGATGACCTCCGTCACACGTTTAAAGTTGCGCTTACTAATGAATCGAGTTCTATCCGACTGTGTGTAGCGATGCAGCTGCGGCGAGCGCTACTCCGTGATTTAACCTCCTCTCTCTCTTGGGGTATCCAAGCCCTGGTACTGGCCTTACAGGACAGCTTTCTTAGCGTGGTGGAGTGTGCGTTCAAGCTACTGCTGAACATTTGCATGTCCTCCACCGATGCTCTGGTGTGTTTGATCAACCAAAAACCTGTGGTTTTGATGGAAAGCCCCATCATACTGGCCAATGCCACGAAGCTGAAGCTGGATGCCTTATTGTACTGCATTGTCACCATACCAGCTGGGTTTCGCTTTTTACTGTCCTACGGTTGGATTGACACGGAAGTACAGCGTTGGGAGAAGCAAGAATCGGTGCGGTATGTTCGAAACTTGATGACACTGCAATCGGGGAAGGAAATCATGGACGAGGATTTTCTCCGGAATTGCAGCTTTAGAGGTTTGAGCTCTCACTCTTTCACGCTTTCAGAGGTGTATGGGCGCCGTCCGCACCACTCCACCGTTCCGATAATGACGGAGTCCGCGATATCAGGGGCTAACTTCTTCCCTACCCATTTCGCTGAGGTACTGTGCAACAGTCCAGAGGGCTGCACGGAGTTCAGTCAGAGTGAACTGTGGAAGCGATCCATCAGCTTACTGCAGGAACAGCAGCTGCCGCCGGATATCATCGCGGACGATGTACTCAGTGACACCTCATCCGGGTTTTCTGACGAGGATAGCGATATTGAGGACCTAAACAAGCATTCAAGGCAAGACTTTAGGAGGAGGAGGACGAGAGGGGTAACGTACGGCAGTGGCGGAAATCGGGGGATGAATAATACAACGAATAACAACACAAATACCCTTCCGAATGAAACCTACACCAATAGTCTGATGATGAGTGTACGAGGGAATAGTGTGCTCACCAAAGGGGCGATGGCCGTCGACAACGGTGGCGGGGTTGACGGGGCGCGAAGGGGAGAGGAACAGCCCAATTACTATCCATCTCACCTCAACGAGAAGAGTGCGGGTCAGCTGGCGAAGGAGGAGAGGGCGAGTCAGCGACTGATTAAACGTCTCAAACAGGGTCAACTGTCCGCCCCCACCATCCTCTCCGCAGCGAGGGGATACAACCGTACCTCCAAAGCGGCCTATACTATGGAGTGCACCGGGGAACCCCAGAAGCTAATGGAAGCCATTATCGTCGTCTCCATGGCGTGCTCCACCGAGGCTGGTTTTAATCAGTTGGCGCTCTCCGTGGAGAACTTGATCGATATCATTACGTCGGTGTCCAGGTTTGCCTCTCACCTCACCTTACGCATGTGCGCCCAGATTGCGCTGTGTGTGATGGCCCGCTCCAAAGCAGGACGAACCTACCTGAAGGAGTCGGGGCTTTTTGTTCTTTACAACCCCAACGCCTACGTCAGTGCAGAGGGTATACCCTATGCGGTTAGTTTTGCACATTTACGTTTCGACCGGACGATCTCTCTTTCTCGGCGCACCGCAAAGAAGAATACAGCCCCTAGTAATGCTTACTCCAGCTACAGTGGTGTCGATCTCCAGCACATCCCTAAGAGTCTCATTCAGCATGTGGTGAGTCTGGCTAACCCTGTTACCCGTGAGGCATCCAAGAAGTCCTTGTACAAAATGATGAAGAAAAATGCAATGCAGTTCGTCGACCCCAATGTGGTGACGCTCTGCCTGGAGGTGTGCGGTGTGTATCATTTAGATCATGCGGAGCGGAAGTTTATTGCAGATTTACTGCAAAAGGCGCAGTTGCGTCCTCAACAACTTCCTGGAGTCTCCAACAAAGCATAGTGTTCAAGTTACTAAAGTGAACCCTGTAGTGTTAATAAAAAAGTGCTCTTTTTTTTTCTTTTTTTTTTTCCGTTCAACAGTATACTATAATGACATATTTTTTTTCTTTCTCTCTTTTTTTTTTTTATTTCTCGCTTTACTAGTGGGAGTAGATTAGTAGTTTTTTCTCTCATGTCCGACGCCGATGAGCGGGACGACATCGTTCCTGTCGGTAATACTCTCACCGCAGAAGAACAATCCCGTTCGAAGCGGAAAGCCGCACTTTTTCTGAAGGAGGCGGAGGAGTTTGTGTTTGATTTTGGTGGGGAGGTGGGCCAGGAGGCGTATGAGGAGAGGTTAGTGGAGAATCGCTCCCAACTTCCACCGCAGAACACCGAGACAGAAATGACCAAAGAGGAGGAGTTAAACAGCAATATGACGTTTGTGCGGGAGGCGATGGAGAAGGGTAGAAAGGAAGAGGTGCACCTCAGTGCAGACGACGTTAAACGGTACGCCGCACAACACCTAAAAGACGTCCAAGAGAAGCTGTTTTCTTTCGAGAATGTATGGACCACCGCAGCTCGAACTAGATTTAAGGAAAAGTACAAGGAGGAAAAAAAGGATGATAAGCGGCAAAATAGTGCGGAGGGGGGTAAAGTAGTCCAAAATGAAGCATCTTCCACTGCCCCTTCAACAGAACCGAATGCTGTCTTATCCCTACCGGAGGCCACCGGACTCTTCTGCCGTAGTTTGCGCCGCTATGATGAGGGCCTATGGAGGGCACATAAGGCACATAAGGTAAAGCGGAAAAAAGAAATGGCAAAGCGAAGCAAAAGAGAGCGAGAAATAATCTAACTAGTGAAAAAGCGAAAATGAAAAAGCTACTCTTTTGGAAAAAAAAACAAACAAACTAATAATAATAAATATATTTATGATAATACAGACGAATCGATAATAATTGGTGCAAAAAAAGGAACAGCAACCTTTTTCTTGTTTTCCTTTTAAACAATAATAAAGATTTTACATCCGTTTAATTTGTTTTTCTTCTCTCTAAAGTTATGCTCCGTTGTTGTCTCACCTTTTTTCTTTTTATTGTTGGCCAGTTCAGTGTTTTGTTTTCTGCCTCCCTTTTTCTCACCCCTTCTTGTTAGTTAAAGCTATATACCTACCTAGTTACCTACCTCTACACACACACACACACACACACACGCACACGCACGCACCCTTTTATCCCCGAAATGACGTTTTTCAACAAGGACAGACTCTATGACCGGTACTACGGGTACCCCGTGTGGGCCTACCTCATCGAGTGGACCATCTTTGCCGTCTTCCTGGCGGTGGGGATTCCACTGATTGTGAAGGTCCCCGCCTCCCGCTCGCTGGTGATTGAGATCCTGATTGTGAGTGCTCTGCACATTGTTCGGGCGTGGCGTATCCTACCGAGCGAGCGGCGTCGGCTTAGGCGGTGGGTCCACCAGCAGCTGATGGAGGAGGACGGCTATGAAGAGGTGGAGGCACGTGCGGTATGTGCTGCGTACTTCGACGACGACTTCACTCTTCTGAATGAGCTGACGCTTGGCGACTGTCCATTCGGGGAATCGGGTGCACCGCGGAGTGCGAACACAGGCAATCTTGCGGAGGACTGCACGGTTTGCGTTTCGGAGCCCCCTTCCCCATTCCGAGTGCGGGAGGCGATTCTGAGCTCGCAGCAGTTCCTCGCCTACGCCTCCCGCCGCGCCAGCGAGACGCTCGCCATCACCGTGGCTCGGGAAGAAGTGCCCTCGTGTCACTCGACCCAGAGCGCGGACTCCACCTGCCCCGGCAGTGCGCAGCACACTCATGATTCGTCGGACCGGGGGGAGGAGCGCAAACGCGAACCGATCTACGACTCGAGGGGGTAGTGGTGTATTCCTTATGATCATAAAGGAGGCGCCAAGCCCTACGCGACTCGTTACTTTTGACACCTTTTTCTCTCTTTTTCTTTATTCCTTTCTTATTTATTGCTTCTTCACGTATTCTGCCTTGTTTATATTGTTTTGTACATCTCTGTTTTCTTCTCCAGTGCTACCCTCGCTCTTAGGACGCGTTTGTGTGCTGTATTTACTCCAATCATTGACCTTTTATCTTTGTTTTTCAGACCTCGAATTCAAAAGTGCTGCGACTTCGATGGTCTTGCTTCGTACTGCCTCCCTTTTTCTCACCCCTTCTTGTTAGTTAAAGCTATATACCTACCTAGTTACCTACCTCTACACACACACACACACGCACACGCACGCACCCTTTTATCCCCGAAATGACGTTTTTCAACAAGGACAGACTCTATGACCGGTACTACGGGTACCCCGTGTGGGCCTACCTCATCGAGTGGACCATCTTTGCCGTCTTCCTGGCGGTGGGGATTCCACTGATTGTGAAGGTCCCCGCCTCCCGCTCGCTGGTGATTGAGATCCTGATTGTGAGTGCTCTGCACATTGTTCGGGCGTGGCGTATCCTACCGAGCGAGCGGCGTCGGCTTAGGCGGTGGGTCCACCAGCAGCTGATGGAGGAGGACGGCTATGAAGAGGTGGAGGCACGTGCGGTATGTGCTGCGTACTTCGACGACGACTTCACTCTTCTGAATGAGCTGACGCTTGGCGACTGTCCATTCGGGGAATCGGGTGCACCGCGGAGTGCGAACACAGGCAATCTTGCGGAGGACTGCACGGTTTGCGTTTCGGAGCCCCCTTCCCCATTCCGAGTGCGGGAGGCGATTCTGAGCTCGCAGCAGTTCCTCGCCTACGCCTCCCGCCGCGCCAGCGAGACGCTCGCCATCACCGTGGCTCGGGAAGAAGTGCCCTCGTGTCACTCGACCCAGAGCGCGGACTCCACCTGCCCCGGCAGTGCGCAGCACACTCATGATTCGTCGGACCGGGGGGAGGAGCGCAAACGCGAACCGATCTACGACTCGAGGGGGTAGTGGTGTATTCCTTATGATCATAAAGGAGGCGCCAAGCCCTACGCGACTCGTTACTTTTGACACCTTTTTCTCTCTTTTTCTTTATTCCTTTCTTATTTATTGCTTCTTCACGTATTCTGCCTTGTTTATATTGTTTTGTACATCTCTGTTTTCTTCTCCAGTGCTACCCTCGCTCTTAGGACGCGTTTGTGTGCTGTATTTACTCCAATCATTGACCTTTTATCTTTGTTTTTCAGACCTCGAATTCAAAAGTGCTGCGACTTCGATGGTCTTGCTTCGTACTGCCTCCCTTTTTCTCACCCCTTCTTGTTAGTTAAAGCTATATACCTACCTAGTTACCTACCTCTACACACACACACACACGCACACGCACGCACCCTTTTATCCCCGAAATGACGTTTTTCAACAAGGACAGACTCTATGACCGGTACTACGGGTACCCCGTGTGGGCCTACCTCATCGAGTGGACCATCTTTGCCGTCTTCCTGGCGGTGGGGATTCCACTGATTGTGAAGGTCCCCGCCTCCCGCTCGCTGGTGATTGAGATCCTGATTGTGAGTGCTCTGCACATTGTTCGGGCGTGGCGTATCCTACCGAGCGAGCGGCGTCGGCTTAGGCGGTGGGTCCACCAGCAGCTGATGGAGGAGGACGGCTATGAAGAGGTGGAGGCACGTGCGGTATGTGCTGCGTACTTCGACGACGACTTCACTCTTCTGAATGAGCTGACGCTTGGCGACTGTCCATTCGGGGAATCGGGTGCACCGCGGAGTGCGAACACAGGCAATCTTTTAGACCACAGTACTAATTTGCACTTCAATCCACTGCCACTGGGGGCACCAGAGGTGATGCTACTCCCTCGGTCCACTTTGTGCTCCTCTTCTGAGGGAGGAAGGGGGAAGCTGAAACCGTCTCCTCCCCCTCTTCAATGCGACCTTTTAATGGAGTCGTTGAGCTCCATGGCTCTGCCTCTTGTCTCTGATGGAGGAGGCAGGAGGGGATAGGTAGGTGGATGTAGAGGGGGTATTTGTTTTTAAAAGTCTTGTTGACTGTTTCACTTATGATTCTAACGTTTTTTTTTTTCTTGCGTTCGTGTCTTTTTTTTTTCTCGTTTCACTACTTTTCCAGCGCTACCCTGTAGTCTATAGACTTGTTTGTGTGCTGTTCTCGCTCGATTGTTTACTTTAGATTTTTTTTTTCTTTTGTAAATGATGGAGTGTTTGTTTTCGAGATTCTCTGCGATCTTTATTATATGTTCTTTCTGTAGTGTACTTTACTCTCTTCCTTTTCCTTTTTCGCCCGTTTATAAGTTTTTTTTTTTGTTTCTGTTTCCGCAAAACATAAAAATAAAATAGAAGACAAACTATCAATAACTCCAGTCCAAAAATTCACTTTACACCTATATATATATATATTTATACACACGGAAATGACGGCTGCATTTCTTCATAAACGTATCACTGGTTACCCACTGTGGGCTTACCTGATTGAATGGGGGTTATTTCTCTGTCTGGTAGGAGCGAGTATACCGTTACTGTGGAAGGTGCCCGCCTCTCGCGCCTATGTCGGCACCGCCCTTGGCGTGGGTCTGATCTACATCACTAGGGCCTGGCGTATTCTCCCGGGCGATCGGGAGAGGGTACGTAAAGAGGTAAAGAAGGTGGAGGAGAGGTGGTTCATGGACCGCGAGGCGGTGCTGCTGTTCCCTACCGCCACTGTGCGACCCAGTCTGTCGGTATCACTGGGGAATCAACTCTCTCCTAGCCCTTACGGTACACGACGGACAGGAGGGCTTTCGTTGAGAGATGGCCGTGGAGGGTTCTACGGCTCCCTGGGGGGTGGCCATGGTGGGGAGAGCGTTTACTACGCTGGGTCTGTAGCTAATGTGTCTGCCTCTCTTCGGTTACCGTTCGGCAACTCTATCCAACTTTATAATCACAATAATAATAATCATAATAACGGTCAGTACTCTGGTGGTTTCAATCCCTACCATAATAATAATAATAATAATAATAAGTTTCACGAGCCATTTTCCAGTGGTTGTCTCACCTCTCCCTCCACACTGCCTGGTCCATCATTTAGTCCAGACTATTATTATCATCCAAATAATAATAATAATAATTACGAAACGAATAACAGTTTCTGTAGCAATGGATCCTTCTCTAATTTTCCTCCAGGATTTAACAATGTTAATTATAACTTTCCTCGTTCTACTAGCAATAGGATAGGCTGACGGGATTGCATTTTTGAATGAAATAATAATATCCATGATGAACACTTTGTACTTTCTTTCTTTCTTTCTTTACCTTTTCACTGTTTTTTCTGTTTTATCTGTTTTTTTTCTCTATTTTTTTTTGATGTAACGTGTCCACCCCGGTCTTCATGTATTTCGTGAAAGGCTATACTTTTATTCTCGCTTTCAGTTTTTTCTTACTTCACATTTCGCGTATGTTAATCCCTCTTTCGTTTATCATTATTAGAGCAGTATGCTTTTCTTTTTGATTTTCTGCACTATTCACTCGACTCTTTTTGCCCTTTATTTTTTTTTCTCTTTAATGGTTTGTAACAGTCTTAGTTTTTTTTTTTTTTCGCCAGCTTGAACCGGTTGTTTTATATATATATATATATATATTTAGTCTTAAAAGAACGGGTGGGAGATGGGTATTAAAAATTTGTGGCAGGCTCTGAAGCCGTACACAAAGAGAGGGCACCTTTCCCATTTCCGTAGACAGAGAGTGGCGGTCGATAGTTATGTGTGGTTGCATCGCGCTATATTAGCGAACCAAAACGTAGACTTTGACTTGGAGGTGATCGCTCGATATTTGTGGACTCAATACCACCGCCCTGAGGAAGAGAGAACCCCTCTCTCCATGGAGGATGCCATTATCATTAAGGACACTTTTATCGATCACTTTGTCAAGAATATTGAAACGCTTCAGCGTTATGAAATCATCCCCGTCTGTGTGTTTGACGGTGCGTCTATTCCGATGAAGGAGGCGACCAACCAGGCCAGAGGCGAGGGCCGGCGCCGCTGCTTTGATCAGTGTATAAAGTGTCTAGAGGAAGCCTACTTGATGTACTGCCACTCTCACCTCGCTTCGTACCCCGACGAGGAGAGTAGGCTACACTTTATTCAAAGAACATTGCGCGGGACGGCACAGTATCGATCCGCCCTTCAGGATCTACCAAAGGCGGTGGATGTGTCCCCCTCTTTGGCCCATGCCGTGGTGCAGTACTTGCGTCATTTTCTCCACGTGGATTGCTACGTCAGTCCTTATGAGGCGGACGCGCAGATTTCGTATCTCGTTAGAGAAGGATACTGCAGCGCGGCCATCAGTGAGGACGGCGATCTCATCGCCTACTACTGCCCTGTGGTGATTAGCAAAGTCGATTTCTTTAGCGGACAGTGTGACATCATTCGTCCCCCCGACTGCGCACCCGCCTTCTTTGCTGAAATGGCCGGAAAGGCACTCAAGAAGGATCACCAGAACACCACTAATAGTAATGGCAGTAATAAGCATCTTAATGGTAACACCGGCGGGGTAGGAGGGGAGTACGGTGGTAGTTCGAGTCCGACCATGTCTAGTCTTCCTGCAACCAATAGCACCACCTCTTCCTCCTCTTCCACCACCGCCGTCGCGTCCTCGTTTCGCTATGAATCCTTTCTATTAGGCTGTGTACTCAGTGGGTGTGACTACATGGAGAATCTTAAGCACATTGGCGTCAAGAGTGCTTTTAAACTGGTCTCGCACGCCAGCAGCGTTCGTCAGCTGTTGGAGCTGATTGCGATCAAGTACGGGTATGACCGGGAGTACTTATTAGGAGAGTTCCGCACTGCGTTTCTTTCCGCATTTTACTGCTTTTCCCACCACATTGTGTACTGCCCCAAAAAGCGGTCTCTCGTGCACTACCACGCGCTGCCGTCCTTCAAGAATAGCAACGGCACGGTGGATTCCACCTGTAAAACTGGCCTAATTGGAGAAAGGTGGGACGACGATGTAGCGATTGCCGTCTGTGAGGAGTGCCGTCTGCACCCCCTCTCTCACAAGCCCTATTATACCTATTATACCACACTAAACCCCCCTTCCCCCGGCGCTGCCTTCTCTCACGAGGATCAGTACCCCCCGCTGCTGGTGCAGTACCTAAAACGGACTCGCCGGGGTCAGACCTCCATGACCGCCTACAAGGGGTTCGAGAAGATGAGTAGTGCTAGGGTGGTGATCCACCATAAAAACAGTCACAACACGACTCAAGGTGCCACCTCTTTTTTTCAAGACCGTGCACCACTTCAAAAGGTAAACGCCATTTCACCCAACGGCAACCATGCAACGCCTTCCTTACTTTCAAAGGGACCTTTGGGCGCGAAACTGGGCCACGAAAGTAGTAATAGTCGAGTCACCCTAGTCCGCTCGAGACACTTTTTGAAGGGTTATGTGAAGAGGGAGCGAAACTTGTGGTCTGACAGCTCCGAGGAGGACGAAAGTCCTTTTATAAAGCGAGAAAAGGAGGACCCAAAAAACGCGGAGGAGGCGGTTGAATCCGTCAAGGCCGAGGTAGAGGAGAATAGTGTACCACACTGTGACCGAGAGACCAACTCCATGCAGCACAGCGGCTCCCACCCCTCTTCTACAGTAACCGTAAAGCCTCAAAGAGATATTTTAAACTACTACGGCTGTCAGTATCAACAGAAACCCTTCAAGGCCCCTCGGCGTGTAGCATCCACTCCAGAGGCGTCGGTGGTTCCCTTTCGAACGGTGGAGGTGAATCGACTTTCCATGGAGTCGCCCCCCTCGTCACAGAAGACCAACGATATCCAGGACCCCAGTAACGACAGAAGGGAGGTGGAGGAAGAGAATAGGGAACCAGTTACAAAATCATCTGCAGCTCACAAAATAGCTCTGTTTGACAGATTAAGCTTCAAGTACTGATAAGCGTAAAGAGAACGAAAAGGATATTTAAAGTAATGGAGGAGGAAAAACGATGCAGCATTTGATTTTTTTTTTTCATTCATAGAAGCTCACAAAGAATAATACACCTGCAACACACACAGTGATTAAAGTACTACCAAAAGGTAAAAAAAAAGAAGAATGTATTTCTGTTCGCTTAGAGTATTTCTTGTGAATTTTTCGACTTCTCTCTCTCCCTTACTCCCCCACTTTTTTTTTTCTTTTCTATAAGCGACCTTTTCTTGCAAAAAAGTGGAAACAATTACCCCTCCATCCCTAACATACACTCTATCTATACCCACAACGTGTTACGGCTAATGCGGCGACGGCCACCACTCCCCTCCGTTCTATATCCTAAGCAAACGGTTACGAGAGGGTGCAGCTCCTCCTCCCACTCCCCCAGTGAAGTAGCCCCTCCTACTCGCCCACATGGGGAGGGAGTTCGAAGGACGTTACTCTCGTTAAATCATTTTCAACGCATTGCACGCCGTCTTCCTTTCGGCAGATACACCAACCCCTCGGATTGCTTCTTGTACTTTAATGAGATCCCTTCCAATATTAAACCACTACTCATCCGACTTACCATATTAGAGGAAAGAAACCGCAGGGAGGGGATCGGGGAGGAGCACCGGGAGAGGGTGGAGAGAGAGTACCACACAGTGGCGACCCTCTACGGACCCTCGCTGCGGCTGTCCCCCCACGCCTCCACAGTAATGAAGCAGAATAGAGTCTCTCAACTCAAGGCGATGCAGAGACCCTCTTCCTCCTCCAAGTATTACCTAGAGGAGCCAACACTACTCATTCCTGAGGTTCAAAAACAGTTTTCCTCACTTGGCTTAACGGTGCCCTCTTCTCCGTCCCATTCTTTTGTCCCTGTTGTCGTCTCCAGTTGCACGACTGCCACCCCCACTGACTTCTCCCCCACACCAGTGTTTTACCTCTTCGGCGTCCGTCACTCCGGAGAGGGAGAGAGGAGTAGCAGCAGACTCTTGCAGCGTTACTTGTGGTTCGACCACTCTTCACAGCAGATCCTCCTGAGGAAGGAGCGGGGGCCCTTGGAGGGGGAAGTGTTTCTGTGGCAAATGTACTCTTTTGATGTCGTCCGCTTTTACGAGACTTTTCTACAACTTCACTCACAAGGAGGGAAAAGTGGGTGGAGACTCTTTCTGCTGTCTCCGCTGTCTAGAGGGGGAAGACGAGAGAATAGTATTTTATTTCTCCAGAAACACTTCCCGTTTCATTTTAACTCCTTTGTGACGGATGTTTCTTCCTTTTATCACACTAAAAGTAGTCCCCATAGTTCTACTGCTAGTAATAGCAGTAGAAAGCACCAGGCGCGCTTCACCTCCATCACACTAAAGCGACTGCGACAGGATTACGACTCCGCCACCGGGAATAGCAGTTTGTGGTCGGTGCAGAGCTTCAAGGAGGACGAGGAGGGCGACGGAGACGGCTCCAAGCACTCTTCTCGCCCGCAGCAGGGCACCGCCAGTCCTATGGACATTCTTTCCGCGGCGTTTGAGGATGAGTACAGCCATCTTTACAATACCTTGGTGACAGCAGGAGGGGGAGAGGAGGAGGCAGTCACCTTTGGAGAGGAGGAACGGCAATTTCCTTCTCATCGAACCATGGATCCGGCGGAGGATAACGTTAGTTGGGATCCGGAAAGTCGGTATCTTAACGATGTGGCGATTGCGGTGTCCGAGGCGGTCCAATTTGCAGCCCTTCCAAGGAGTACTCTTCCAAAGAATGAGGGGAGGATGGAAACGGAAAGTGTCTTGTATCAAAAACTTTTTACGTTTGTGTTTCTCAACAAGGAAAGTGCGTTAAATTGCCTCTCAGCGCATCTCTCTCCTCCGACGGACAGCTGTCTCACGCTACCTCTACCACACTCAATGGAGATTCTCCTTCTTGCACGGTTACGTATCCTGTTGCCATTCTTATGCGAGCCGAAACCAGCGACTACTCGTTACCACCGGCACCTCTACTCTCTCTCGGAGCTGTCCGACCTACTACAGTGGAACACAACCTTCAAGCCCACATTCGGTCCCTTTCTTCAGTTTATTTCCACTGATTTTACATTTTTCTTAACCCAAGGCGATAGAGCTGGAAGCGAAACTACTGAAAGACGGGATCCTGATAATAACAGTAATACCACCACCAGTGGTTTGCTACTGGTTCGACATGAGGCCTACATTCAGAACGTGCTGTTGCCCTTGATGAGGGAGTGCCATCGGGTCTATTCCCGTCTATTTCTGGGGGATGAAAAGGGAAAAGGAATCCGTAAAGGAGGAGGCCAGAGCGCCATCCCCAGGCACGCGAAACAGGAATACTTACGTTCGCTATCCCACGAGGCGGTGTTGGTAGACTGGGTCCATAAAGTCCCTCTCCCTTCGCTGGACGAGACGTACCCTCCCCGAGGGGCCATCGCACTGGCGATACGAAAAGCGTTTGATTCTCCGAAAGGCGTACCCGCTCATGCGAAACCGTTTCTGACGGGTTACTGTATAAGACGGCAGTGCCCTCAGGAGAGGGAGAAGGACGCCTCCAACGAGGATAAGGATGGGAATGAAGCCGCCAGTGCCGCCCGCCTTCCTGCGACGACCATACGGGCGTTACCGGTTCTCTTTTTTCTCCACTTTTTATTGCACCCCAACACCACGAGTCCCACCGATCATCTCCCGGTAGAGAACCCCTCTGGCGATTGGATAGAGACGGCGGTGTGTTTCTTGCAGTACATCGCAGGATATCCTTCCTTCTTTGATATACACGGCGGAGAGGGGGATACCGTCGCCTTCTACTAGGGGAGAATAGACAGACCCATCTTTTTTTTTTTCCTTTGGATCCAAAGAGTTAGGGCTCTCTATTAAATAAAAAAAAGTAAATAGGAATGAAAAAAATATGTTTGTTCAGTTGTTGTACTGCTTCCCCATTTTTTTTTATGTGGTTTCTTAATCTTTAATTACTGTTTGTTATCTTTGTCAAATAAAATAATTCGATGACAAATTTCTTTTGTGAACTACATCTTCTTTTCTCTTTTTCTTTCTCTCTTTGTGAAGGAATAATTTTTTTTTGTTTCTTTTTTTTTTTAGGGCTTAATTTTTTTTTTTTTTATACTCTCATTCTTTTATTTTATTTTTAATTTCGTCATTTTATTTTGCGTATTTTATTTATTTCGCTTTATTATCTGCACATTTTTTTTTTTTCCCTCCACACCTATCTGGTTGATTCATAGGGAGAGCGCTCTCCCTTACCTACCCCTTCCCTCCCAAACAAAAGTTAATAGTAAAAAAATAGAAGAATTAAATTAAATTAAAATCGAAAAACCGAACGAAGAAAAAAACAAACAAACAAAAACAAAGCAAAAATAAATCAAAAATAAAGTATACTATATAGTAATCATAATACACCTAAACTGACACTCTCACGTTGTTGCGTCACTGTCCTCTTCCCTCCTTTTTTATAATGTCTAAAGTCACGCGTACTTGGAGTGGCGAAACGGAAAAGAACGTACTGTCCAGCAGTAACGATTCCTGTGGTCCTTCAGGGTTAATGAACCTCCTCCCCCTCAGCAGCTCTGGCCACCACGACCGCGTCGGCTCCCTCGATAAAAGGTCGAAGAGCAAGTCCACCTCGCTGGAGATCAGTCTGAACCCCCCCAACGCTCGCAGTGTAGAGGACGTCCTCTCCTCCAGCGGCCGACGTTCCTCTCATGTACGTGCCCTTCGGTTTAACCACAGCGTCTACGGCACTCCCGCCTCTCCCATGTCTCCTGTGGAGTCATCCTATACGAATTATAATACTACTACGGTCGGCCGTGTGGGTCGGGTGCCCAGCGGCGGCGGCAGTAGCTCTCACAGCAACTCTAACAGCCCCCCCGCTCCCTCCTCCATGACACTACCAATGACAAAGGCACGGCGGAACCTCTCCGGTGTGTCTGTGCTCCCCCGTCAAAGGTCGGAGGGAGAGGGAGGACCTTTCCAACACTACGAGGCGGACCGAATGCCAATGAAAGGGGCCTTACGGAAACAGTCCGTCGATGCATACCTCTCACTTTTAAAAGCCACCACAACAGCGACGACGGCGACGGCAGCGACGGCCTCCACCACCCCACCGACGACAGTATTGAACTCTCCAAAGCGAAGTTCAGCAGAAAAGGAAGTGAAACACCGTAAACGGAAACCGCTTCTGACCAACTCTTTTTACACTCATTTTATGTCATTTTTTCTCATAAGTCTATCGACGTGTTTCTTATTTTATCTATTCTTTTGTTAAGTGAATTTTGTTATTGTTATTATTATTATTATTATTTATTTAACAGAATGAACCCAAAAAAATAAGAAAGAAACTTATACATAAAATTACAAACATAACCAGCTAATACAAATAAAAATGACTTCCATAATGTCACATATATATATATATTATTATACGAAGGAAAAGAGTGGTGATCAGTTTTTTGTTTTTTTTGGACAATTTGTCCTTATGATTGGGCTAAACGATACACTTTAATTACTATATCTCGCTAATACCAAACGAGGATAGAATTCGTTTAACTCAAACTTTTCTTTCTTCTTTTCGAAAAAAAAAAAGAAAAGATGGGGTCCTCTATAGTTTTTTGTTACGGGTGAAAAAAGGATAAATAAATCGAAAATATATTCAAATGTAAGAAAAAAATTAATTAGAACACATTTGTCTGAGTTTATTACTACATACTGCATACTGTTTTATTTTTATTTCAAGTTTCTTTTTTAACTTTTTTATTTTTATCCTACATTTTCTATGTTTGCACATTTATTTAGCCTTTTTCATAATTTTTTTATTTATTTCAAACAATGTTATATATTTTTTTTTTTGTTTGACGTATTTTGAGACGTGTTCTTTTTCCTTTCGTTACATTACGGTTTAAATTTTTACACAAGTCTTTGAGTTATGAAATGGTGATTAAAATTAAAAATAAATAAGAGTATTTTTATTCAGCGATAGGTCCATCGATTTCTGTTCAAGTACAGTTTATTTTTGTTATTTTTTTTTTTGACATACTTTCATTTCTTCTCTCTCTCTCTCTTTCCTTTTTTCTTCTTGACTCACATAGTTTACTTGTCATAAAAATATCATTACCTTTTTTCCCCTCCCCAATAAAATAAAAAAACAACAACAACAACAAGAGCTTTCACTTTTCTTTTTATTACTGTTATTGTTCATTTATATAATAAATACAAAAAATAATAAAAACCAAAAAAGTTCCACATAACAGTAATGGAATTTGCATTTAATCTCTTCACCGCTGTCCTCCCAGTGGATCGAGATCGTCTTACTCATCAGGCGTTTGTGTTTTGGTTAATCCTCGCCGTCGGCGGCATCATGATGTATCTCTCCTTCGCCGCCCTGTCCTACTACTTTTTCTTCCGAAAACACAAAAAAACGTTCTTTCCAAAGACAATCGACCCCGACGATCAGAAGGAGTTGAGGAAACAGGTGATTCATGAAATCTGGATTGCGGTGTGTTCCATCCCGTTTATGGGAGTGCTTATGATGCCGGCCGCGCTCTTTGCCCACCGTGGATACAGTCGGCAGTATCATAACATATCGGATTACGGCTGGACCCACTTTCTCCTCTCGCCGCTCTACTTTTTTGCTTTCACCGACTTTATGGTCTACTGCTTCCACCGAGGGCTGCACCACCCCATTCTGTACAAGATCCTACACAAGCTGCACCACACCTACAAGTACACGACGCCTTTCAGCTCCCACGCCTTCAACCCCTGCGACGGCTTCGGTCAAGGTGTCCCGTATTACATCTACACCTATCTCTTCCCCATCCACTCTGGACTGTTTATGTTTCTGTTTGTGCTGGTGAACTTCTGGACCATTTCCATTCACGATCAGGTCGACTTTGGAGGTCACTTCATCAACACGACCGGGCACCACACCATTCATCACGAACTCTTCAACTACGACTATGGACAGTACTCGACTGTGTGGGACCGACTGGGTGGAACGTACAAGCCGGCAGAGCAAACTCATGAGCTGCGGGCTCTCCCTGCCGCTATCGAGGACCCCGAGTACGTGGACCCGATATATAAAACATACCACCAGGATAAGGGCTTCCTCGCGGGGCGCTTCAAGCAGGAAGCGAACCGACCGGCAAAGAAGGAAGTATAAAGAGGGGGCGGGTTAGAGTAAATAGACACACAATCAACAGCGGCAGCAGCAACGGCTGCAAAGGTACCACTCCCTTACTTTTAAAAAAAAAAAGCAAGCATCAAAAAAAAAAAAGGTGAAGATAAGTAAACTAACAACAAAAATAAAATGATAATGACTTTATCAAAAAAAGGAGAAAAAAAAGGAGAATCAAGAAGAGAAAGTACGTTTTTTTTTTTTCATTTGTAGTTCTTTACTCTTTTTTTCCTTTATACTGTTTTCTGTTTTTTTTTTATTTTTGTTTCTAAACTATCAAAAAAGAAAGTGAAAGTTCAAAAGTGTTAAAAAATGTTAAAAAAATAATGCCTTTAACATTAACATTCGATTTGTAAATCTTGTAGATGCTTTTTTTTTTATGTAAATCTAGTTTCTTACTCTTTTTCTTCTTTCTCCTTTTCATGTTGATATTCTTGTTTAGTTTTTTTTTTTAAACTTAGTTTCTTTCTTTCATTGGTTTTCACGTATTGCCGTCCGTGAAAAATCAATTAAAAAAAAGATAAGAGAGGGGAATAAGCAAGTTTTTTCTATTACCCCCCTTTATACATATATATATATATATATATATTTATAGCTTGCGTGTGTGTGTGTGTGAGATGACGGACAGCTCAGAGGCACACCCTCAGTGCCATCAATGGGTACTGGATAAGGTACAGCGGGAGTTAGCAGTGGAGGGAGACGTACGCAGTCTCCTAAAGCCGCAGGATCATAGGGCGATCCAGGAGTTTCTCGTCGGTGACACACAATACCGCTGTCTCTTTTTTTATTTTACCCAACCCGAGAGGAAGCGACAAACGGTCGATGTTTCACAAGGGGAGAGTCGTTCCGCCCACTTCGCCGAGGACGCTACAGGGCTAAACCAAAGTGACCACGATGAGGAGCCGGAAACTGCCTTCTCAAACGCCCCTCCAGTCGAGCCACCCTCCCCGCCTGAGCTGACGGTTGCGGTCGGACTGCCCAAGGTGGCGGCGCGCGTCCGCCAGGATACGGTGTCTAACGACGTACTCTACATGGTGCGTATGGAGCCGGATAAGGTGCTGGTACCAGAGAATATGGACTACGGGGTACTTCACGGCACTTGTAGGGGAAATAACTTTTTTGAGAGTTTCTTGCGCTCGTTGCGGTATGTGATGGTGCCGACGCTGCTTAGCAATCAGTGGCCCAGTAGTATTGAGCGAGACGTGCAGTCCTCTCTCCACCGCTTCATGGCGACGATGGTGGAGGACGTCAATCGTCTCAAAGGGCGGACGGTGCTGTACATCCCCAGTGACCTATCGCTGCAGGATATTGGGGAGGCCCACAACGACCGAGAACTGGTCCAGCGGTATGAGGCGACCGTGATTCACTGGACACGTCAGATTAAAGAAGTGGTGGGGGACAGGGACAGCAGCACTGTGTCGGAGGATGCCGGCCCACTAGAGGAGATTGGCTACTGGCGGTCTAGGGCGCACGACTTGGGCAACATCCGAGCCCAGCTCAACCGACCAGACGTTGCGTCGATCGTCAGTGTCTTGCGCGAGGCAAAGTCCTTTTACTACTTGGAACCTTTCCTGAACCTACGCGCCGATATTGAGAGAGGCACCGAAGAGGCCTTTGACAGTCTGCGGTACCTCAACACGCTCATTGCCCCTGCTGAACAGCTCACCAGGGCGGACCCGAAGGACATCCCAGGGCTTATCCGACCCCTCCTACAAAACGTGCAGCTGGTGTTGGTGTACTCCAAGAGTTACAAGAAGGAACGCTTCAGTGGCCTTCTTCAAATGTTTTCCAATGAGATTATCCGTCGGTGTAGCAGTAAGATTGACGTCAACGCCATCTTAAGAGGCGACGTCACGAGTAGCTTGGTGGCCCTACAGGACAGTATCACGGCGGGAGAGGCGTGGGTGAAGGAATGCAGAGCCATGCTAGCCGCTACCCGCCGCCGGTTTCGGGTGGAGCGGGGGGAGAAACTAGAGATTGACGACTCCTTTCTGAACGGTATTGACGGCTTTGTACGACACCGTTGCAAGAACTTGCAGGAGATCTGCCGGGGTCAACAGCAGTTTGGGTTCAAGGTGGCGGCCACCAGTACAGCTCGCAGTAGCTCCAATCGTAATAGCCGTCACGTCACCCGAAACAGTCGTTATAGCTCTGGTCTACGCAACCAAGTCCCGGATGGCTCCCCGCTAAAGGTGGAAGGGTATGACGAGAAGATTATTTCCCTTGCGGAGACCTTTGAGGGGCAGATTCCCATATTCAGTGGTAACAAGGGTCCTGAAATTGAGTCTCAGCTGGGCGATATCCAAAAGGCGTTCCGGGCAAAGATGGAAACACTTCGCTACTTGGATTATGACATTTTGGATGTAAAGGCAACCAAGTGGGTGGATGACTTTCGCGCTCTCAAGGCCGACGTCGATAACCTTTCGATGATGCTACGTCAAATCATCACCGCTTCCTTCGACAGTATCGCCACCATCACCTCCGGCGCCGAGTACATTGAGGCCTTTTATCAAGTCAGTAAGAGTGAGGAGCTTTTGATTCAGCTTGACCGTAGTAAAGACAAGGTGTTTCGACTTTTGAATGATAATATGAAGAGTACCCAGGGCAATCTGCAGCGCTACTTCAATCGTAAGCCCCCGTTGTTTTACCTACACCCGCCTTACGCTGGACATGCCCACTGGGCGAACCGGCACCTGCGGGAGGTCAACCATGATACTCGATTGCTGCAACTGTGCTACTACCTCCCCATCTCCCCCGACATGGAGGAAGCTCAACAGCTGCAAGACCGCTTGGACCGCGGCCTTGGGGACACTATACGGCAGCAGCTGACGGAGTGGAGGGAGAGTGTTCCTCCTCGTCCTGCTGAGGCACTGGATCGGTTTCTACTCGTCACGCGCACTGGTACTGGCAAGAGTTTGGAAAACCCTCCGCTGTACGACGTCAACTTCGCCAAGGAACTTTTACTGCTATTTGAGGAGGTGCGGTTCTGGCGTTCGTTAGGGGAAGCGGTGCCGTCGTCTGTGCAGGATATTTGCACCAAGGAGGACCGCCTGCGTGTGTTCAGGGAGAGTGTGGCTCAAGTGACTCGGGAGCACAATGGAGTGGTGCTGTCCCTTAACAAGGCGGAGCTACGGCTCTTCTCCGTTCGCCTGCAGACCCTCAGCACCAAATTCTACCCCGGTCTGAACAAGCTGCAGTGGAGCTCGCAGGGTATTGTGGAGTACTTTGTTAAGGAGTGTCAGGCGAGTACCGACAAGGTACGACAGATGGTGGACGACTACAAGTACTCTCTTCTCTTCATTGATCATCACTGTCAGATCATTATGGACACCTCCGCTGTTATCTTTGAGCGGAAGAAAATCTATACCCCAAAGAGCTTTGAAGAAAAACAAGAGAGCTACCGGGTGAATGTGATTGCGAAGCTGAAGAAAGTACACGGTCTGATTGTCAATAAGCTGTACGACGTCTTCTCTAGTTTCAGAGAAGACTATGGTGAAGATGAAAATGTGCGGGTGGAGTGGCATCGGTTGGTTGAGAAGGCGGAGCTGAAAGTGGAGGACGCGCTTAAAACAATGGTGAAACGTTCATTGGCTATGGTAGAAAAGACTCTCCCAAAAGATACGAGTGAGGACCGGCTGGATGAGAAAATATTTAGACTCGATGTGGTGATAAGCGTGGAGGAAAACTCTACCAAGCCGATTATCCACACCGTACCCTCTACCAAAGTGCTCGCCAGACAAGTGAATGAAACTTGCAAATCGATCATCGCTGTGGTGAAGGATTTGAGACGCTTAGAGTAGTGTCTTCAGGAGCGTGTGAGCAGCGAGAATAGAGAGGAACTGTTGGAGAACAATATAGTCCCGGTACAGTATGACAGTAGTCTCAGTGACACCTCCTCTCTGCGGGGACCCTACTACGAATATATGACGGGGGACCACGACGCCATCCTGTCCCTTCGTCACGTGGCGGAGTCCTTCGAGAGTATTGGGGAGCGTGTGCATGAAAAGTTGAGCCAGACGTGGCAGTTGCATCAGCCTTCATCCGCAGACAATCTGTGGACGGCGCAAAAGCAAGACAAGCGTATTAAGCAGGGCTGGAAGTTGGAGGACTACCGAATCAACATGGATCACGTCGTGCAACGACGGGATGGGATTGATAAACAGGACGTGTTCGCCGATGTGCTCTACTTACAGTTAGATTTTTCCAAAATGAAGGAGACCTTCCGGGCACAGTGTCAGCTCGTGATTCAGCACTACCACGGCCTCCTCTACGCCGAGGCAAAGACCGAGTTGGATGGACTGTACAACAGCTTCGAGACAACAATTACCAGTCTGATGAAGGAGCCAAAGACACTGGATCAGCTGGGGGACCAGGTGCGACGTTGCACGGTGGCCATTGGCGAACTGCCCAAAGTGGCACAGAAGTTTGCCCCCCTCTCCGAGCAATTCGACCTCATTAATAGCGAGGCGTACAACTTTGGCGGCGTAGACCCCAACGACACCGCCCGCTGCGCTCGGTTACCGGAAGCCTTTGAGACCTACTCCGCCAACTTAACGGAAGCGAAGAAAGTACTGGAGAAGTATAAGGAGCAGTTCCTGCGCGACCTCGAGACCGACCTTCGCTCCCTCATCACCAACAGCTCTTCTCTGTATCAGCAGACCCGGGAGGAGGCCCCTACCAGCTGGGAGCTCACCACCCCTGTCGCATTCAACCAGCTGGAGGCGCTCGAGCGCAGGGCACGTGGTCTACGAGAAGTCGAGAAGGACCTTCAACAAGGGATTGAAATCTTCAAACTCGAGAAACCCACTCTGGATGATTTGGCTAAAGCGGAGGAGATACAAGCCAACTTGCGACGCATCTGGCTGCTGGTAGAAAAGTGGCGTTCCCTTTGCAAACAATGGCTCAACATGTATTTCATGTCGTTGAACAGCGATAAAATGCTGGAGGGGATTGAGAGTATACGGAAGGAGGTGCTACAGCTCCGGAAGGACCTGGAGCGGCAGGATGTGTGGGTCCGGTTCAAGGATGACATCGACCTCATGAAGAAGATACTGCCCATCATCGATGACCTCCGCACCCCTGCGATTCGACCACGCCATTGGGACCTTCTCAAGATGCAACTCGACACCGCTTTTAACCTGGAAGACGAGGACAGTTTTAACCTTCAACGTCTGATGGATGTACACGTCGAGCGTCATGCGGAGTTTATTTCTAACCTCGCCGTGGCCGCACGCGAGGAGCTGAAGATTGAAACAGACTTGGAGAAGATTCAGGCTTTCTGGGAGGAAGCCACCTTTATCATCGAGCCCCATCAAGGCTATCACAAAATATCCATGGTGGACGACATTAACACTGCCCTTGCAGAGCACTTGGCGTTACTGAGTTCGATGAAAATGTCTCGCTTTGTTGACAGTTTTCGTCCAAAGGTGCTGCAATGGGAGCAGACACTCTCTATTGTGGTGGACACGATAGAAGGCCTCTTGACGGTACAGACCAAGTGGATGTACTTGGAGAACATTTTCATAGGGAGTGACGACATTAAGCGAAAGTTGGTGGCGGAATCCAAAAAGTTTGACTCGATTCACGCCCAGTGGCTTACTATTATGAATCGCCTCATCAACGACCCTAATGTGATACGTGGGGCCCGTCGGGATAGTCAGCTCGAGCAGCTGAACTCGATGAATTCTGATCTGGAGAGTATTCAAAAGAGTTTGGAGGGATTTCTGGAGGACCGCCGTCGCATCTTTCCGCGCTTCTATTTCTTGTCGAACGACGACTTGCTTGAGATTCTAGGCCACACCAAGGAGCCCGCCAAGGTGCAGCCCCATCTACGAAAGTGTTTTGAGGGCTTGTACCAGCTCACGCTCAAGACGGTACGCAATAAAATTGTAGCCGAGGGGATGAGCGCGGCAGATAGTGAGCATGTACCCTTTAGCCCCGCGGTACAGGTGGAGGGTTTTACGGTGGAGACTTGGCTGTCCAAGGTGGAAAGCAAAATGAGGGACACCATCCGCCTGTGCATCCTCAACACGTTGAAGGACCTTCAGGAAAACGTCTATGACATGCGTAAACCCATCAACCGAGAGGCGATGAAGAAGTGGTGTGAGGTACACGAAGGGCAGCCGCTCATCACCTCTGCCTGTATTAACTGGACGCAGCAGACGGAGATGGCGATTGTGGAGTATAGCGACGCGGTGCAAAACGGTTTGAGTCTCCAACGTCGTAAGAACTCTCCTCTGTACAAGGTGTACAAAAAGTGGAAGAATATGATTCGTAAGTACTGTCAAATGGTCCGTCTGCCTCAGACACGCTTGCAGCGGAATAAACTAGTAGCGTTGGTTACCATCGAGGTCCACTCCCGTGATATCCTGCGACACCTCTTAGCGCACCGAGTCCACTCGCTGGACGATTTTGAGTGGTCACGTCAGTTGCGCTTCTATAGTGAACCCGACCCTAACGGTCATGACCGCGATGGGCCCAATGCGGTGGTCGTGCGACAGGCCAGTGCGATTGTGAACTACGATTATGAGTATTTGGGCAATAGTGGTCGACTCGTCGTCACGGCGCTCACCGACCGGGCCTACATGACGCTGACGACCGCACTACAGCTGTTCCGCGGTGGTCTCCCACAGGGCCCTGCGGGTACGGGCAAGACGGAAACCGTCAAGGATCTGGGAAAGGCGATTGGCAAGTATGTGATGGTGTTCAACTGCTCCGACGGCTTAGATTTCCGTTCCGTCGGTCGCATGCTCAGCGGTATTGCGCAGACCGGAGCGTGGTCCTGCTTCGATGAGTTTAACCGTATTGAGGTGGAGGTGCTCTCTGTCGTGGCGCAGCAAATCATGTCTATTCTCACCTCCGTCTCTGAGCGAAGGGAAAAGTTTATGTTTGAAGGGTCTGAGATTCCACTCAACTTGAACTGCGGTCTCTTCGTCACGATGAACCCCGGTTACGCGGGGCGGTCCGAGCTGCCAGATAACTTGAAGGCGTTGCTTCGGCCCATCTCCATGATGGTGCCGGACTTTACCCTCATTTGTGAAATTACACTCCTCTCTGAGGGGTTTGAGGAGTCGGAGCCGCTCTCAAAGAAGGTTTCTATCCTTTACGAACTCATGGAGAAGCAGCTCTCGAAGCAAGATCACTACGACTTCTCCCTTCGTAATATCAAGGCGGTGCTGGTCCAGGCCGGTAACCTCAAGCGAGAGAATTTCCCAGGGACCGAGTCGCAGTTGTGCTTGAAGGCGATGAAGGATATGAACCTCCCCAAATTTGTCAAGGACGACGTTCCCCTCTTTCTCGGTATGTTGGGGGATTTGTTCCCTGGTGTGGAGCTGGAGGGCAGCGGCCTGGAGGAGCTGCAGGCGGCCACCCGGGACTCTCTCGAGGCGGATGGTCTTGAAGTGAATGAGCATATTGTCACCAAGGTGATGCACCTCTGGGATACCCTCTGTACCCGACATGGCGTGATGGTGGTTGGCCGCACTGGGTCTGGTAAGACAGTAACGTGGAAGACATTAGCCAACGCGCTGCGACGACTGAAGGAGAGCGGCGTGGAGGGTCTGTATGAGCAAGTCCGTGTCACACTGCTCAATCCCAAATCCGTCACAATGGATGAGCTGTACGGTAGCTACAATCAGGCGACCCGGGAGTGGAAGGATGGTATTCTTTCCGAAATTATGCGCACCATCTGTCGCGATGCAACCGATCCCGCGTATAAGTGGATGCTGTTTGATGGTCCAGTCGACACGCTTTGGATCGAGTCAATGAACACCGTGTTGGACGATAACAAAATGTTGACCCTGAACTCTGGTGAGCGTATTAGTCTGACCCCCACGGTGAAGATGCTGTTCGAGGTACAAGATCTTTCCCAGGCCTCCCCTGCCACCGTTTCTCGGTGTGGTATGGTGTACTTCAACGTCGAGGACCTCGGCTGGAAGCCCTTTATCACGACCTGGCTGAACGGTCGTCGTCAGGCGGAGATCGCCATGTCGGCCCCCAAGCCCGACACCACCATCAGCGAGCTTCAAGACTTCATCTTCAATACCTTTGCCCAGACATTAGCCTATAAGGAGACCGAGTGCCAGGACCTCGTACCCACTTCCACTCTCAGTCTGTTCCGTGCGTTTACAAAGATGTTCGATGCGCTGGCGAACCCTGAGGCCTCTCCGGTACTCCCTGGTGGGCCTGTGTACAAGACCACCCAAGCAGGGGAGAACTACGTCCCTCAGCTTCGTATGCTTGCCATGTTCTGTATGATTTGGTCCATTGGCGGGGCGCTCACCACCCAATCCCGTCGCCGCCTCGACTCTTTCATCCGCGAGATGGACTCTTCCTTCCCCTCCATGGAGACGGTATTCGAGTACTTCCCCGACCTGGAGGCGCTACGCTGGAAGAGCTGGGAGGAGCACAGTGACCTGCAGAAGCCCTACGCCCCTCCTCCATCCACCCCTTATTACCGCCAGATCGTCCCCACCATTGACACCGTGCGGTACCAATACATTGTCGGGGAGTTGGTCCGTAGTCAGGTGCAGCTGGTACTTGTGGGTACCACAGGTACGGGCAAGTCTTTGATTGCCCGGGAGGTACTACACCACCTCAACCAAGACCGCTTCATGGCGACAGAGTTGCACTTTTCTGCGCAGACCACCGCGAAGAACGTTCAGGATATCATCGAGAGCCGTATGGAGCACACCTCCAAGAAGGTCTGCAACCCACCCGGTGGCAGACGAATGGTGTGCCTGGTGGAGGACCTCAACATGCCATCCAAGGAGAAATTCGGTGCCCAACCACCCCTCGAGTTGCTGAGGCAGTGGCTGGATAATGGGTACTGGTATGACCGCGATACCCGTGCGAAGCGGCAGGTAAACGATATTCAGTTACTCTGCTGCATGACGTACGGCCGTCCCGACATCACAGAGCGATTGATGAGCAAGCTGAGTGTGTTCAACCTCACCTTCCCGTCTGACACGGTGATTACCAAGATTTTCACTTCCATCCTCGAAAACCGCTTCCAGTCATTCCCCGACCTCAAGTCCTATGTAGACTCTCTCGTCAAGGCCACCATTGAGACCTACACCCGTGTTTCGAATGATTTACTACCCATCCCCAGTAAGTCCCACTACCTCTTCAGTTTACGGGATCTGAGCAAGGTGTTTCAGGGCATCTACGGGTGCCACCTCGAATCCCTCACCTGCAAGGAGCACCTCGTCGCTCTGTGGGTGCACGAATGCCAGCGCGTCTTCTCGGACCGTATGAACGACGAGAACGATAAGACGTGGTTCTTCCAACTGCTCAACGATAAGATTCAAAATGTGTTTCAAACCAAGTGGAGTAACATGATGAAGTCGCGCTCCAAGGAATCCAAGAGTCAGCCAGTGGCGGAGAACGAGAGTCCTATTTTTGTAGACTTCTGGGACGGGGAGTACGATGAGATGGCCAAGTATAAACTGGTACCCACCATCGAGGCACTTCGTCAAAAGGTAGAAGAGGGGTTAGAAAATTACAATCTGGAGCCGGGAGCGAGGCAGATGAACTTGGTCTTTTTTACCGACGCCTTGGAGCACTTGTGCCGTATTCATCGTGTGATTCGACAACCTCAAGGGAACGCGCTGTTGGTGGGTCTGGGTGGTAGTGGGCGCAATTCGTTGACCCATCTTGCCACCTTCTTGGCGGGGTACAGCGTCTTTTCGATTGAGACCCACAAGAAATACGACGTCGATCGCTTTCATGAGGATTTACGGGTCTTGTACAAGGCGTGCGGAGTGAAACGCCAGCAAAAGGTGTTTTACTTCTCGGATAACCAAATCATGTACCCCTCTTTCCTCGAAGACCTCAACAACATGCTCTCCTCCGGTGAGGTGCCCAACCTCTTCGCCAAGGATGATCTTCAACAAATACGAGATGATGTACACAAGATGGCACTCTTGAACGGCTGCCGTGACACCCCAGATGAGCTCTACCGCTTCTTTGTCGATCAAGCGCGTCAACACCTTCACATTGTCGTGGCCATGTCCCCGGCACAGAAAGAGTTCCGTTCTCGTCTGCGTCAGTTTCCGGCGTTGGTGTCGTGCACTTCGATTGACTGGTTTGCCGCATGGCCGAACGAGGCCCTACGAGAGGTGGGTCTACGTCACTTGATGGACACCAAGGAGAGCAATGAGGAGGAGGAGCAGCTGGGACTGATTTGTGATATGTTTGTGTACGTTCATGACACCACCAACCAACGCTCTCAGCAGATGGAAGAACAGCTCCATCGACACAACTATGTGACGCCTTCCTCCTACCTGGATCTCGTCCGTGGTTTCCGGACGATGCTGACCAACAAAAAGGATGAAATACTGACCCAACGCGATAAGCTGTCGAATGGTATGTCGAAGCTGGAGGAGACCAAGGTGACCGTCGGTCAGATGACCGAGGAGCTTAAGGTGCAGGACGAAAAGTTGCAAATCAAGACGGAGGAGGTCAATAAGGCGACAGAGAGTATTCAGGTACGTCAGCGTATCGCGGAGGAGCAGCAGTCGTTGGTGGCGTCTGAAAAGGTCAAGATTGAGCAAACCAAGAAGGCAGCGCAGGCGGACTCCTCCGAGGCACAGGCCGATCTCGATAAGGCGATGCCGGCCCTTCTAGAAGCGCAGGCGGCCTTGGATAAGCTGGACAAGAGCGACATTAATGAGGTCAAGTCCTACAAGACCCCCGCGGCGATGATTAAAACGGTGATGGAGGCTGTTCAAACGGCTCTTCACCGCAAGCTAGACTGGGACGAGGCGAAGAAGTCGCTCAGTGAAGCAAAGTTCATTGACATGCTCAAGACCTACCACGAGACCCACGACATGACGGATCAGAAACTGTTGAACGCGTTGGAGAAGTACGTAAAGCGACCCGATTTCACCCCTGCCAACGCCAGTGCGGTGTCCAAGGCGGCTGGTGGTCTGTGCCAGTGGGTGATTGCCATTTACAAGTATGGTAATATTTACAAGGAGGTACACCCTAAAATTGTAAAGAACGAAAATGCGCAGCAAAAGGTGCGGGCACAGGAAGAAATGCTTCGACAGAAGGAGGAGAAGTTGCAAAAGATTGTGGATGAGGTCCGTCAGCTCGAGGCGGATCTGAAGACAAATGTGGATGAGAAGAATCGACTGATGGCCGAGGCGAAGGAGACGCAGGATAAGCTGACTCGTGCTCAGATTATTGTCAGCGGGTTAGAGGGCGAGAGGGATCGCTGGACCGAGTCTATTACCCGGTATGAGGCCGACTTGGAGAACCTCACAGGGGATACCCTCCTCGCGTGTGGCTTCATGTGCTACTGTGGTGCCTTTACCTCGGACTTCCGCCAGCTTCTGTGGACGAGTTGGTTAAAGGAGATCAAACGACTTCAGATCCCGATCAATAAAAACTACAACTTGGTCGACTTCCTCGCCGACCCCACGGTCGTTCGCGACTGGCTGCAAGCCGGCCTCCCTGGCGATGATTTCAGCAAAGAAAACGGCTGTATCGTCGTCAACGGTCCGCGGTATCCTTTAATGATTGACCCCCAACAACAGGCGATTAAGTGGGTGAAGCGAATGGAGCGAGACAATGGACTCAAGGTGATTGACCCGAAACAGCCCGACTTTCAAAAGACCGTCGAGCGGGCGGTGCAGGACGGCTCCCCGCTTCTTCTACAGGACATTTTGGAAGAGATTGACCCCATCCTAGACCCGGTCATGTCCAAGGCGATTGTACGCAAGGGGAACCGACAGATGGTAAAGGTTGGGGATAACTTCATTGACTACAACGATAACTTCCGACTGTATATTACCACTCGTCTGTCCAACCCGCACTACACCCCGGAGACGTGTACACGAGTCTGTCTACTCAACTTTGCGGTCAAGGAGCAAGGACTGGAGGAGCAACTGCTCAAGATTGTCGTCGAAAAAGAAAAGCCGGAATTGGAGAAGGAGAATGAGCAGCTCGTGCTAGAGACGGCGGCGGCAAAGAAGGAAACAAAGCGGCTTGAAGATGAGATTTTAGATTTGCTTTCCAACTCCAACTGTTCTCTGTTGGAGAATCAGCGGTTGATTGACACCCTGCAGTCCGCCAAGACCACCGCAGCGAACATTAAACAGCAGCTGAAGGAGGCGGAGGTGACGGCGGAGAAGATTTTCAAGGCTCGTGAGGAGTATCGTGAGTGTGCCCGTCGCGCGTCGGTGCTCTTTTTCGTGCTGGCCGACCTCGGCGCGATTGACAGTATGTACCAGTTTGCCCTGGACTCTTACATCATTTTATTTCAAAACAGTATTAAACGCTCAGCGGAGAAAATCGCTTCTCGAACGATGGAGGAGAGAATACGAACCTTGAATGACTGGCATACGAATGCGGTGTACACCAACACCTGCCGCGGGCTGTTTGAGAAGCATAAGTTACTCTTTGCCTTCCACATGACCACCCGTATCTTGCAGGCAGCAGGGAAGATGAACATGGAGGAGTATGTGTTCTTCATGCGTGGTGGCCAGGTGCTCGACCAACAAGGTCGTCTACCGAACCCGGCACCCTCTTGGCTGTCGGAGCGGTCATGGGATCACATCCTCGAGTTAGACAAGCTGACCAACTTCCATGGTATTGCAGGACACTTTGAGAATAACCCAGAGGACTGGAGGAAGTGGTTCCTACTGGAGAGGCCCGAGGAGGCCGACCTCCCCGAGGAATGGCAGAATCGCTGTGCGGGTAATTACCTACAAAAGATGATCCTGGTACGCAGTCTCCGACCCGATCGTGTGGTGTTTATGGTGTACGAATTCATTGAGCGCACCCTAGGCCCCACCTACGTCGACCCTCCACCGTTCCACCTGAAGGAAACCTACGACGAAACGAGCAGCGTGGTCCCTCTTTTATTTGTTCTCTCCTCTGGTGTAGACCCGACCCAGCAACTCTCCGCACTCGCCCAGCGCGAGGGGCGCTCCTTGAAAACACTAGCGCTTGGTCAAGGACAGGGCGACAATGCGAAGCGGGCGATACAGGAGTGCAGTCAAACCGGAGGATGGGTGTTTCTGGCAAACTGTCACCTGATGGTGTCGTGGCTGGTGGACCTGGAGCGGATTATTGACGACCTCGCGGAGCAGAACCCCAACGCGGACTTCCGTCTGTGGTTGAGCTCAGTCCCCACCCCTCAGTTCCCCATTGGCATTCTTCAGCGTTGTGTTAAACTGACGACGGAGCCACCGAAGGGTATTAAAGCGAACATGCTCCGTCTGTACAACACCATGACCGAAGAAACCTTCGCCAGCCACAGTCACGCTAACCCCAAGGTCTACCGCAATCTGCTCTACTGCCTCTGCTTCTTCCACTCCATCCTACTAGAGCGACGTAAGTTTGGGACGCTGGGGTACAACGTCGTGTACGACTTCACCTCCTCCGACTTTGAAGTGTCCGAGAGTATTTTGGATTTGTACATTAAGCAAATGAAGACGGATGAGGTGCCGTTTGCGACGATACGCTATCTGATCGCCGAGGCGTCGTATGGCGGTCGTGTGACGGACGACTGGGATAGACGGGTACTCAACACCTACATGTCGCAGTACATGTGCGAGGCGGCGATTACCGAGGAGAAGTATCCCCTCTCGACCGCCGAGGAGTATTATGTGCCGGTGGAGTGCAATACCGTGCAGGCCTATCGTGAGGAGTGTGCGCTGCTGCCTCTCACCGACCCCCCGGAGGCCTTTGGGCAGCACACCAATGCCGATATTGCGAGCCGTATTTCCGATTCCACCACCTTGCTCGACAATCTGATCGCCGTGAACGCCACACTGGTCCGCGGGGGTGGTTCCTCAGGAGGGCAGAAGCAACAAACCTCCGAGGCTCGCTGCTTGGAGGTGCTTAGTTCGCTAGAGGAGCCCAATAAGTCGGCGGTTCCCTCCTTGATTGACTACGATGCCATCTTCGAAGCTACCAACGAAGACCGAGAGAACGCCCTCAACACGTGTCTCCTTCAGGAGATTCAACGGTATAATGAGCTGCTCAAGCGCATCCACCGACAGAAGGCAGAGCTGCGACGAGCGGTAAAGGGGGAGATCACCATGTCGGACGAACTGGAATCCATCTTTGATGCCTTGCTGCTGGGCCGTGTACCGACCCTCTGGCAGAGCGCGTACCCCAGCGTGAAGCCTTTAGCGGGCTGGGCCTTGGACCTTGTACAGCGTATAGACCAGCTCAAACAGTGGGGACAGCGGCCGCCGGTGGTCTTCTGGCTCTCCGGCTTCACGTACCCCACCGGCTTCCTCAAGAGTCTGCAGCAGCAACAGTCCCGCCACGATAAAGTATCCATCGACCAGTACGGCTGGGAGTTCACCGTGCTGCCCAACGATGAGCGCGCGATCGTCGCCCGACCCAAGAAGGGCGCCTACATACGTGGCATCTATCTCGAGGGGGCCGGCTGGAGCGCCGAGTCCAACACCCTTTGCGAGCCGAGGCCGATGGAGCTTATTGTCAACATGCCCGTCATCCACTTCAAGCCAAAGTTACGCAGTGGTAAGCCGAAACCGCTTTCCATTTATGAGTGTCCCTTGTACATGTATCCTATCCGTACGGGTACACGAGAGCGACCTTCGTACGTAGTGTCCGTCGACCTTGAAAGCGGGGATGCTGTGCCAGAGCACTACACGAAGCGCGGTACTGCCCTTTTACTTTCCACCGAAGATTAATAATAATAATAATAATAATAATTATTATTATACTAACAATAGAGCCAATAAATATTTTTATTAGAGAAAAAAAAAGACAAGAAAAAATAAAATAAGAATAACATCAGTCACAGAAAAATAATAATCGTAACCTAGTGAAACAGAATGAGGGAAAAGAAAAAAAGAGATGAGAAGGAAAGAAAGCAGCACACGCAGTAAGTACGAATGTTTTTTTTTTCCCTCAACTAGTGCTCTCTAACAGCAAAGGATTACCGAGGGAAAATACAAAAAAAAAAAAGAATTGTTCTTCAAGACGGCAAATCTTATGAAGAGTTTTCTTTTTAGTACTTTTTTTGGGTTTTCTTTTTCTTTTGTTCTTAGTGCTATTGGGAAATTTTATAGAATATCACATTCCCTTTATTTTTTGTTGACACGTTTAATTGTGATTGTTGTGAAAAGAGCTAATTTTTTTTTTCTGGAGATGTAATTATTTTGAGTATGCATGTAATGTATATGTAAATTTTTCTAAAAAAAATAAAAAATGACCGTTCCACCACTAACGATTGTACACAATAATAAAAGACAAGTGTAATATGTTTTTGTGTGTTATCCATCCACACATACTTCACTCTGCCCCTCCTTTTTTTTTCTCTTTTCTTGTTCCCCTCTCCCGTAAAGAATACAACAACAACAACAACAA
>JADNSB010000008.1:0-48396 GCA_019695575.1 Angomonas ambiguus | reverse complement strand
AACAACAACAATAAAATAAAAATATAAAATAAACAAGTAATTAAACCACACACACACACTGTCTATAGTTGTATTATTAGTTGGAAATGAATTGGCGAGGTGGCGACACAGTGCTGCGCAGCCATAAAGAGCTGCAACAGGTGGACATGTACGTGTACACGGCTCCTGGAGGCTTACTGGGTCGTTTTATCGGTCGTGCGCTTCGCTTCGCCGTCAAAGATTTTTCCTTTTACATTGGTAAAGGCGATCAAGCCCTTCGGAAAGTGGAGGTGTCCGCGGACTCCCTTCTGCCGCAGTGTGAGGTGTTCCCTGATAGTCACTTTGAAAGGTGCCGGTTGGGGTATCATGAGGTCGACCGTCTCCTACGTCGTACCACCGGCTTCACCCTCGACGCTGCCCGGTACCCTACCATAGAATTTGAAGTCCTCCGAGAGGGGAAGTCTACCAAAAGTTTAGGCGACGCTGCCCGAAAGGGGTGGAAAATGTTTAGCAAAAAGAAGGAAACCGACGAGTCCAAAGATAAAGAGCCCGAGTTACCGCCCATTGCCGGCCGCCTCTCCCTCCGGGGTGAGACCCAGGAGATTGAGTGTAGCCGAGCTATAGAGGGGGCGGAGTTGGTCGTCCGCTGCCCTGTCTCCTTGAAGCAGTTCAAGGTACCAAAGTATAAACTGTGGATGGGGTTGTTTACGGTGGACGATATGGTAGAAGTGCAGACACGAGTCCCTCTTTCCGTGTTTAAATCAAAAAAGGACAAGATCTAATGGTAAGTGCTTTTAATTATTTATTTACTATTATTATTATTATTATTATCTTATCTTTTTTTAGTAATAAAGGTAGGTTTCTACCAAGTTCAATTGAGGAAGGTGATAACCTCTCTTTTTTTTTATATATAGATATATATGTTTCTTTCAAAACCCATATCCCTTTGTCTCCTTGACAGGACTGACTGGGTTCAAAAGATGAGATTTTTGTGAAACATACAAAAGAAGGAAAGAAGGAAATATATTCTCATTTTTGAAGTTGAATAATAGTCATAACAATGATAGAAAAAAATATTTATTCAATTTAATCACAGAGTCTTTTTTTTTTTTTATTACAGTATTCTAAACAATATTAATAATAACATAACAATTATGCAACAAAAAAAGAAAGAAAAAATAAAGGATATACCAAAGGGCCTTTTTTTTGTTGTTGTCTTGGATACTAATTGTTTCTTATTTCCTTCTCCCTCTTCTCTTTTTTTTTTTTTACTTGTTTGTTCGAGAAGAGTCCAACAGTAAACAGCCCTATAATAATAAATAGTTTCATCTCCTTTTTGAAGTCGAAGCCCAAAAGGATATGGAGGTAGTACGGGCCATTATTCTAGGCAGCGGGTCCAGCTCCTCCACTCCTTTTATTAGTTGCATTACAGGGAATGTGAACAACACGGAGCCCTGTGCTACCTGTTACGATGCACAGCAGAGTGGTGGCCGTAGTAAGAACCATCGTCTCAATCCTTCTTTCCTCTTGGAACTGCGGCACCCTTACGATAAACAGCTCCACTACGTTGTCATTGACATTGGCAAAACCTTCCGGGAGTGTGCACTGAAGCTGTTTCATACAGACCTCTATCGGCCCAACGCCAATAATTTCAATAGTAAAACGTACAATCCACTGGAGCAGTTGCACCTTCAGGTGAGGAACATTAGTGGTGTGCTGCTCACCCACGACCACGCCGACGCCTGTTTCGGGATGGACGACCTTAGGGAGTTCAATCGAAGGGATGTGAGCACTGCGATACGGATTGTATCGGACGACGGGGCGACGCTGGCGGAGGAGGAGGAGCAGCCGGTGGATGGGGGTATGCCCATCATGGCCGACTGGAAGACACTCACGTCAGTCCATCGACTGTATCCCTATCTCTTCTCTCAGAAGCAGTTTGACGCCCTCGCCGAGGAGGAAGAGGCGCTGAAGAGTGGACGGGCTCTCCCCCATGTGGGGGCAAAGAAAGAGGCCAATCAGGGTAGTGGCTGGGACTTTAAGGCAAAGAACGCCTCCTGGACCGCGGCACTGAACTTTAGCTGCTTCCATCCCTTAAAAAAGGAGCGACTACCGATTGCTCCCCGTCACAGTAATCATAATCATAATAATAATAACAGTAATAATAGCGGCGCAGGAGGTGCATCCAAAGTGGCCAGGGTAAAGAGGAGTGAGGCACACTGTTATATCTCGTATCTGGAGTATGTCCCTATTCCAGTACTACACGGAAAGGAGTACTACTGTAATGCATTTCTGTTTCGTCTCGATCCGGAGGGAAGTGGTGCGCCTACGTTTTTGTTTTACATGTCCGACGTGAGTTCGCTGGATCACTCTGTGCTCTCTCGACAGCTGCGCGATAGTCAACGGCTTTTACTGTCCGAGAGTGAACTCGAATCAGGGGTGCTGGGTGAGGGCAACAATGACAGTGACGAGGATTTGACTGGGTCCTATCCCCCTCTGGAGGTGTTGGTGCTCGACATGCTGAGCGAACAGCCCTACATCTCGCACATTAGCGTACCCGAGAGTGTGTCCATCGCGGATGCGATTGGCGCTAAACAAACGTATTTTGTTGGCATGTCTCACAGTTTGGAGTACACCGCCTTAAACGATCGACTCGCCAATTTAAAGGTCCATGATCGGATGCAGATGGGATTTGATGGTTGTGTGGTGTACGACAGCGCGAAACCGTCCGCATCAACGTCCAGTTCCACTGCTGCTACCACCTCTAATATCTAGCCGAATACGAGAGGTAAGGTCAGTACTAGGGTGCCGCGTTGTGAATTTTTAATTTTTTTTTCTCCCCCTTCTTTTTTTTATCGGTGCAGATTTCATTGGTTTTCTTTATTCCGTCTGTTTAGGAACTGTGCATTTTTTCTCTTTCTCTCTCTGTTTCCGTGATGTTGACAGAATTAGAAAACAGTTTTTTCGGAGGCTTTTAGTTTTTTTTTTTAACTATTATTTACTCGTTCTAGCTTTATTTGGCGCTTTATTCGAGTTTTAATCCTCATAAATAAATAAATAAATAAATAAATATATCCCGTTCCTATAGAGACAGAGCGAGAGAGAGCGTTAGATGGTCCACACAGCGGTACAGAGTCGTGTGAAGGACTTGCTCCAGACCTGGAACACAGGTCGGGCGAATGGGGACACACTTTCGGTCTCCTGTGACGTACTCTTTTGTATCTGCGGCAAGTGGTCGGAGGACTCTGTCGAGAACCAGCGAGGCCAGGCCGTCCTGCAGTACATCCTGAATGCCTCTCACTTCCTCTCCAACGTAGCCATGCTACTGAAGGAGGGGAAGGCACTGATCGTGTTCAGTGAGGAGGAGGGGGAGGCCGTTCACCCCGGGGAGACGGTGGAGGGACTGGAGGTGACAGTGCTGGCGTGGACCCCGACCAACACCGCGGAGGTGATGCAGGCGATTACCAACTTCATTGGCTCCAGTAAAGTGGGCTCCGCCAGCGCGACGCAAGAGCTACCGATCCAAACTGGCCCCTTCGCAGAGTCGCTCATCTCCTGTGTGAAGCAAATTGGGGAGGCGAACAACGGAGGGGAGCTTAGTAACGTCTCTCAGTTGATGGGAGAGCTTTTATTTGTGAAGGACGAGGAGGGGGTGAGGGATGTACGCACCGCCGCCGCCGTCTGCAGCCGTGTCTACAAGGAATGGGTGGATCCCACTCTTACGGAGGAGATGCAGAAGAAGGAGCCTCGTAGTTTATCGGAGCTGCGGGATGAGCTCATCGCGGTGATGCGAGACCCCGCAAGAGTCGGCCTTGACAAGTCCCCTCACGTGGCCGACTTTGCCCCTTCATTGGTGTTGACCCCCTGTATCTTTCACCAAGGCGTGTACCTCAGCGACTTGCAGGTGCAAGACTTACAGCAGATGAGTCAGCTCACTGATGTGGCGCTCCGGCCTGGGGTCGTCGTCGTCCGCTTCGCGATGAAGAACAAGTGTAACACCGCCTTTATTTCTCGTACACTAATCGTCGAGTCTAGCGCCCCTCCTGGTGCAAAGGAGGCGTATGAATTTGTCTACAAGATCAGCGAGTTTGTAAAGGACAACCTCACGGTGGGCTCCAGACTTAGCGAGGTGTACGCCAAGACGGTAGAGTACGCTCGCCAGACCGATGAAAAGTTGGCCGCACTGCTCCCCAAATCGTTTGGGTTCTCCACCGGTCTTCTCATCCTGCAGCAGCGAGGTCTTATTGCGGAGAGGGGCTCGGCAATCGTCAGCAATGGCATGAGCTTTGTCGTCCGAATCGTCCTAGAAAAAATACCCTGCGAGGATGGCAGTGGTACCTTTGACATGGAGCTGGGTGATACGGTGTTGGTGGAGGATGGGGCGGGCGTCGTGTGCACTAAAAAGTTCCGCGCTATTGAGGAGATCCTCTACACTGTGGAGGTGAAGAAGACGGTTTCAGACATCATCAAAAACAAAGAGTTCGGCACCCGATCCAAAGTGTCGGGGGAGGTGCTGGTGTCGTCGGAGGAACAGCGAGAGCAAAAGTTGCGCGAGATCGCTGCCCGTAACTTTGCCTCCTACGTGAAAGGGTCCCACGCGGAGCAGAAGGTGGAGGTGGAGGACATGCGACTCACCGAGCTTGGCCGCCTCGCGATTGGGGAGGTGACACCCTACCCTCTACCGGCCGGAGCACCCGTACCAGAGGCAGCCAAGCAAGGCATCTATGTCGACCGGGATAAGTTCCTGGTGTGGTTCCCCGTCGCTGGGAAGCCGACCCCCCTTCACGTCAGTACTATCACCAAGGTGGAGGTGCAGCGTATGGGAGAGGTGTACACGGGGGTGTTTGACTTCTCCGGCTGCACCAAGTCCAATCCTAGCTTCAAGGTGCACAGCAACTGCGTCTTTCTGCGCGAACTGCGCTACATTGATTCCACCGACTCCTTCTCCCCCATCAAGGAGGCCATCGACGACCTCATCCGTGTGATTCGAGCTAAGGACACACAGCGTAAAAAGGGTGCTGTCAGCGTTGCCCGGGGTACACTGAAGCGGTCTGCCAACCCCGAGGTGCTGCGGAACGTGAAGGTGCGCCCACAGGTGAAGTTTGCTGGTACGTTGGAGTTGCACGAAAATGGTTTTCGTTATGCGTATCTTAATGGCGCCCCGGTGGAAATATTATTCGACAACATTAAGCATGCTATTTTCCAACCCTCGTTTGGACAAACCAACGTTATTTTCCATTTCACTCTCAAGAAACCGGTGGTGTTGAACAACAAGAACACCGCGATGATTCAGTTTTACGTCGATGTGCTCGAGAGCAGCGAGGCGGTGACGGCAAGGAGAGAAAGTTTCGAGGCGGAGCTGTGGGAGGATGAGCGGGTAAAGCGGGTGATTAAGAATACAAATAATATGTTTCTCCGTTTCTGCCAGGCGGCGGAGCGAAAGATGGGTCAAAAAGTGTTATTACCGATTCAAGACTTTTCCTTTGAGGCCGTTCACACGCGCGGTTTGTCCACCTTCCGTAGCAGTACCGATCGTAAGGTACTCTTCGCGGTGAGCGACTGGCCTCCTTTCTCTCTTGATGTGGAGGACGTCGAGCTGGTCTCGCTGGAGCGTGTCTTTCCCATGGCGAAGACGATCGACGTCACTCTTGTCTTCAGTAACTACAACACCCCCGTAGTGACGCTCAACAACGTCCCCGCGGAGAACATTGACCGGTTAAAAGACTGGTGTCTTTCCGCCGGTCTTTACTACACCATCTCCTCCCAGAACCCTCGCTGGCCTGCCGTCCTCAAGGAGATCCTAGACGATAAAGAGTGGAACCCTTGGGATCCTGAGGCGGGGTGGGCGCTGTGGAATGACGATAGCGATAGCGAGGAGGATGAGGAGGACGATAGTGACAGCAGCTACGAGGAGGAGGAGGATGAAGAAAGTGACGATAGCGATAGTAGCTGGGTCGAGGACGAGGAGAGCGACTTTAGTGAGAGCGGTAGCGATAGTGATGACAGTGAGAGCAGTGATGACTGGGATGCTCTTGAGCGTAAGGCGGAGGCGAAGGACAGAAAGAGAGGTCGGGCGGACGAGGACGACGATGATCGTCCCAGGCGTCGCCCTCCACAGACCAGACCCGCCTCAGGGGCACCGGCACAGGTACCCGTCAAGGTGCCCATGAAGACGGCTATGATGAGTAAAGCCATCCCTCCCCCAAGACGCTTCTAAAAAAATAAAAATAAAGATAAAAAAAGGGACGCCGTCGTCAGTAACAAAGATTTCTGTTTTTTTTTTTTCCCTTTAAACTCTATTTTTTTTTTTTTTAATTCTGTAGCTTTATTGCGATCAGAGAAGTTGAAAACAGCAACGAGTCATACCATAGAAGTAAATAAACAAGTAAGCCAAATAAATAACGTTAAGTACATAGGTAGCCATGTCTTTATTTAGACAAGGTGACAGAAAAGAGTTTTTTTTTTCTTCAAAAAAAAAAAACTTTGGCTAGTTTCTTTCATATATATATTAAATTTTATAAAAACAAAAACTATTCATATACATATAAACTTAAATATTTATTTATTAGGTTATGATTCTCTGTTTGTATCCACCGTTGAGTAATCCATTTGGTGTAATTCATACACTCTTTTTTTTATCTTCTCCTCCCAGTACATGAATTAAGAGTACTTTTTTTTTTATTATCATTTTTAGATTCTCTAAAGAATGCTTTTTTTTAGAACCCTCACAATAGAATACACCGTGGAAAAGCCCATCCCCCCACCCCCACACACCGGTGCCGGTGCCGCTCCTTCCTCCTCCTCGTCTACCGTACGCCGCAATCTTCTCGGGGATGAAACCTTTTCTCCGCTTTTCCATCGGGTCAGCGAGTACTCGCCCGTGTTGTATCTTTTTGGTTACGTCGAGGTGGTACCGTTCTCGGGCAGTAGTCCGCCTCGTTCTCTCAGCAGCAGCAGTGACACGGTGGAGATGAACGCGTGCCTACAGGTGCATGGGGTGTACCCTTACTTTTACGCTTGTGTGGAGCGGGATGGGGGAGGGGCTGTCGACAGAAAGGTGTCCTTTTTTCGAAAAAATAGCATCCATGACATGTCTGCGAGTGAGTTTGGGGCCTTGTTAGAGGAACACACCCTTCAACGCCTCCGCAGTGAGAAGGGAGGGCAGTACGGCAGTAGTCAAGTGATTCACCGCGTGGAGGTGGTCTCTAGAGTTTCTATCTACGGCTATCAATCTCGCGAAGAGGGTGAGGAAGGGGGTGGTGGCGGTGGAGAGGAAACGGATAATTTATTTTTCAAGGTGTATTACATATTTCCGCGGCACCTTCCTTTACTGTTGACGGTGCTTAAAGATACGTTGGTCGTTGGACACACCAAATGGCGCATTTTCCACAGCCACATTGACTACATTTCTCAGTTTATGATGGATTACTATATCAAGGGGATCACCCCTTTTCTACTCTACCACCCTTCTTCTTCCTCTGGAGTTCAGGGAGGAGAAAAGGAGACACCATCGCCACCACTACTAGTAGTACGGCATTCGGTTCCGTCTGCATTTTCCAACTTTGTGAGTGCTGCCAAGGAATACATCAGTGAAAGCCGAGCGGACGACCCCTCCTCTATCGTACTACGTAGCTCTATGGATGAGGAGTGTCCGAGGGGTACCTCCTGTGAGGTGGAGATGGACATGAGCGGGGAGGGTCTGCTGTATTATCATCGTTTTTATAATAAACTGTATCTCCCTAGCAACGATCGTGAGACGGGGGAGGGGTCTCCTCTACCAAGGAGGCGGTTGGGAGGTAATACCGTGGCCGAGGAGGCGGGGGAGCACTTGAAGTATCTTCAGAAAGAAGTCAAACAGTACTTTAAGGATCACAATGTGAAGGACTACTACCGAATTCAAAACACAATCGCAGAGGAGGAGCGGCAGTTATCGCAGGGATCTCATTGGAGTGGGGATAATTCCTCCATCGACGAGTGTAAACTACCAAGGCGTAGTGCCACTGTACAGTCCATCCAGTCCGCGGATAACACCATCTCCTTTATGAGAGAGAAACTCAAGAAGGACTTGGCGGCAATGGAGGTGTCCTACTGCGCCACTGCTACTACTACTGGGACCGAACGACTGGACCTTGACGTACCCAACAGCACTCCAGTCCCGGTGCAGACGTTTGAGTTACTAGAACAGCTAAAAAATAGCACTCCAGTGCGTCCTAGTAATGCAGGGGGTAGTCTTATTCAAGACTTGGAGGTGTCTCCGTTGTTGTCGGTGGATCCAACCACCAGCGAGGAGGTGCTGGGAAACGACACTACGGGTAGTCCTCATTCTAAAAAAGATGGAAGCAATGACCGTATGCGTCCAAGCCTACCCTTACCCTTTTCCGCCTCCTCCCCCAGCCAGAGGGTTTCTAGGATTAATGGATTCTCGAAAGGAGATGGAGTTGCCTTTGTGCTTCAAGTAAGGTCGTCGGTGGACCCCCCAGACCGTGGGAGCGCCAACTGGGAGGAAGAGGAGGGGGAGACTTTTTCTATACTTTACGCGGGTATAGTGGAGGACATTCTACAAGACAGACGCTGTAGTAGTAGCACCGTAGAGGACTACCCCAGTGAGAAGCAAAGTTTGGTGAAAATGAATTGGTTTATTCCACTCGACGAAACAAAATTCAGCAAAGAAGAAAAGAAAAATTTTACTCATCAAGGCTGCTGGGTGCCCTCCTCTTCCTCGATGGGTTCCTCCACCCTCTTTGGCGGAGAAGTGTTCTACTTGCGGTTTCACTATAGTGAGGAGGAGGGGGAGGAGAGGAAAAAAGGGGAAGATCTGAATACTAGACAAGAAGTTTTCCTGAGTCCAAGCTCTATTCTACAGCCACACACCACCACGGTCGTTGCCCCACGTCCACCGATGACGCGTTCTTTGGAAACCCCCAACGCCATCCACAGCGGCAGCGGAGGGAGGCGGTATCACGTCACGCTCGCCCCTTTACCCTTGGATATTTATTACGATTACAGCGCCTACCGGGAAGCGCTTCATAAAGCTAGCGTGGAGACTCCGCTCGAGGAAAGGAAAAGAGAGAAGCTTCCTTCTAGCGTTTCTCTTTTTTGCCGCTATGAATACCACGCGTACGGTGAGGTGGTCTCTTCTTCTTCTTCACACAGCAGCAGCAGTAGTGGGGGTGGTCTTTCCCCGATTCTACTTTCTTCTTCCTTTATGTGTGAAATTACGGAAGAAACAATTGCGCAGTTTGACAGAAGCAATCAAGGCCGACTGGAGCTGCAGCTAAAAGAGGTAGGAACGGTGGAGGTGGAAGAAGAGGAATCGCTGTTCTCCTCGGTACGGCTGTCTGGTATTTCAGAAGGGAAACCTGTCCCTCTTTCTCAGATACTACTGTCGCAGAACTACACCCATAACGGAGGAGAGGACGGACTTACCCCACCACATGACGAAACGGTTTTAAGGACCCAGCGAGATTCTTTTATCCTACTTTCACCGGAGCCCCTTCCATTTCCCCAAGAGAAGGACCGCTGCCTTAAGGATTCCTCCCTAAAAGAGGAGGAGGGGTTGGAGAGGGATGAGGATCAGCTGTTGTTTTCCTCTTCGACCAGCAGCACAGAGGGTGTCCTAGAAATCAAAAGTGACCGACCGGGTAGGACGGAGGAGGAGAACGATGAGAACCAACTGGAGGAGGAGGATGAGCTGCCCGAGGAAGATGGCTCTTCTTTATTTTCTGCAAATGCGCTAAGACAGTTGTTTTCGATCCAGTATCCTCTCTTTAATACCTCTAAAGGTGTACGGCACACCCCATTCCTCTCTTCCACATCCAACCAACTACCTTCACCTATTCCTGTCGATGAGTTCGACTCTCATGAAGTGAGAGAAAGGGAAACAAAAGGAACGGACGATCCAAACGAAAAAAGAAACTGCGGCGCGCGGACGTGTTTAGAGAGTGTCAGTGGAAGTGACGTGGATCACTTGAAGCGGAACTTCCAACCCCTGCAACCCCCCTCATCCGCTTTATACTCTGGGGTAACGTGGCCTTACGCCTCTGTGCGCGGTACCAACTCGAAGGACCCATCCTCCTCTCCTCTTCCACCGTCCAGCCTGCCTCTGTTTCGTGAATTTTGTGACACTCCAATGGCAGATGCCACCCCCACTCGTCTGCCTCCTACCGTCCCTTCCAAGCCGAAGGACCCTGTTGACTCTCCACGGAGTGTGACGGCGTCCGCCACTCAGGGAAAGCAGTTTTCAGAGCGTTCTCTTAAAGTGCTCTGCGTGGAGGTGCTACTGCGCCGGTCGACAGAGGGGAACAGCCGACACGAAGGAGGGGCACAAAAGTCATTGGTGGAGGAGGAATTAATAGCGGTTAGTCTGGGCCGCGCCATCACCACAGCAGACCGCATGACTGTGCAACTACTGTGTGTGGATCCCTTACTTGCAGCGTGCGCCCCCTCCCACCCACCCCTCTCGGAGGAGGTCCCAGTCTGTTACCTCCCTACCGAGAGGGCGCTGTTATTGCGGGTCGTCGAGGAGATACGGCGGTACGACCCTGACATTCTCCTCTCGTGGGAGGGGTACAAGTATGGGTTAGGACTGGTGGCACAGCGGTATGGTAGGGTGGTGGCTCACTCCTCCTCAGTGGATCGTGGAAGCGAGACCCACTCTCATCGCACCGCTCACTATCCCTTTTGTCAGGCCGTTTCCCGTTTCCTTCCATCTTCTTTCACCACTCACCAAAATACCGACGACAACAACGGCAACGATGAAAAGGAAATGGGAGAGAAGCGAGATGTGAATGCTTCTCGTATACTGGCGGACGGGGTAGTCTCCCCTACGGACAGCGAGGAGGAAGAGGAGGAACATAATCCCGTGGTCATGAACGATAGGGAGGGTACTACTCTTCCTACAAAAGAGAAAAGTACAGCAGCGGCGTACACGGAGCGATTCGGGGCGGACGCCCTTCGCTGTCCTGGCCGACTGACGATAAGTCTGTCCCGCAGTATACGCAAAAAAATCCCTCTTCCCTCCTACAGTATAACGGTCGCCAGCTATCAGCTGTGTGGAAGGCGGTTGCCCTCCTTCAGCGATGCCGCCCTGGCAGCCCTTTACGATGGCTATGACTCCTTAGCGTCTGGGAAGAGGGATGTATCACAGCGGTCGTCTCTCCATCGTAGTACCGCCTTAAGGTATCTTTACCAGCGTACCCTTATCGTTCACGATATGGCTCGCCAGTTACGCTTCTACAGCCAACTGGTGCACTTTTCCTCCCTGATTGGTATCCTCATGGCCGACGTCCACCGCCGCGGATCACAGTTTCAGATTGAAGCCTCTCTTGGTCGTTTTGTAGGACCATTGGGCTATCTGATGCTCAGTCCCTCGAGGAAAGAAGTGTTTCTCCAACCCCGAATACAGTCTATACCACTCATACTAGCACCAGAGGCGGGCTACTACCCCGACGACCCCATCGTGGTACTGGACTTCCGCAGCCTCTACCCCAGCATCATCATCGCCTACAATCTGTGTTACAGTACCTGCCTTGGATTGCTTCGACGAGAGGGACGGGAGGCTGGCCGATTGGGGGTAGACTATCACTATCGTACGTCGTGGCGCACTGTGAAGACTCTGTTGGCTCCGGGTGGCCCTGGCGTTGTCCTCTCGCCGAGTGGAGCCATTTTCGCCCCCTCCAGCCACCTCGAAGGGGTGCTGCCTCAGCTGCTACGGTTGATACTGGATGCCCGGTACGAGGTGCAGGCCGCCCTGAAGCACGTCGCGGTACCAGCAGGGGACGCGGACGCCGTGCTGCAGCTGAAGGAGCAGCAACAGGCCTTGAAAATGCTAGCGAATTGCGCCTACGGGTATACCGCGGCCTCTTTTACCGGTCGAATGCCCTGTGTTGATCTGGCGGAGGCCATCGTCTCCCTCTCCCGGCACACCGTCGAGCGGGCGATCGCGCAGATACAGCAGACGAAGGAGTGGGGGGCGGAGGTGCTCTACGGCGATACAGACTCTGTATTTGTGCGACTGAAGGGTCGAAGTAAAGAGGAGGCGTTTCAACTGGGCCACCTCATCGCCGACGCGGTGACCGCCACCAATCCTTGTCCTGTCCGTCTACAGTTTGAGAAGGTGTTATTCCCGACCCTGTTGCTGGTCAAGAAGCGTTACGCGGGGTACATGTGGACGTCTCCCACACAGACCTCTCCTACTTTTCTGGCGAAAGGCATAGAGACGGTACGGAGGGATCAGTGCTATGCGACCGCTAAGCTGAGCAAACGAATCTTGTGCGCTCTTTTCAATGGAGGCAACAATGATCAACTTCGCGAGTTGTACCTCAAGGAGGTGGCAAAACTGTTACAGGGAGTGTGTAACCCTCACGACTGTATTTTCCGTCGTGCTGTCAAGCTCCGTCGCTACACGGCGGACTCCAGCCACCTCCCTCTTGGCGCGCATGTGGCGTTGAAGGAGATGGAGAAGGATGTAGCGCGTACGCCTTACTGGGGAGAGCGCTTGCCCTATGTGGTGGTGCGCTCCCTCTACTCGGATCGTCTGCGGGATCAGGTGGTGCACCCGGAGAAACTACTCCCGGTGACCTGCAGGGGCGAGCGAGGGTGGACACTGGACGCGGAGTACTACTTAAAGCGGCACCTCAACGCCACCCTGGATCGACTCCTTCGTGGGGTGGGCGTCACCACCGCCCACTGGCTGCGGGAGTTGCCCCGTCGTCGTCGCGACGCGGATCTCCTCCTCAGTGTTTTGCAGTTTCAACAACTAGAGTGTATGCGACAGAGCGCCAAGGCTCAAGTGGGACGGTCGGCCAGCCATGCTGGTGGGGAGCCCTACCCTCTCCGGATACGTGGTACCGCCGAGACAGAGGACATCTACGTCGGAAGTACCTCTGACCCCACTACCGTCGCTCACAAAAGAAGTCGTTCTCCCTCTGACGTGGAGGAGATTGTCGAGGAGGAGGAGGTAGTGTGGGTGAGTGAAAGAAGTCCTAGTCCCCTCCCCCGCCCGGAGAGCATCGTCGTCTCCTCTGGTAACAGCGAGGCACCTCCACCACCCCCACCACTGCCAGTGGATAGAGGGACACTTTTTACGAGAAAAAAAGCACCCCGAACGTTGGATGAGTACTATCAGAATATGAAATGTGCGGTGTGCGGGAAAGTGTTGGCATCGGCCAAGACACAGGCGGGTCGTATCGCAGCGTATGCGAGAGGTGGGGGCTACCGCACTGTGAACACGTCCGTCTCACGGCAAGCAGTTCCCTTCGCCGCGGTACCCCCCACTTGTGAGGAGTGTTGGTCCAACCCCACTCGTCTGTTGCTGCACGTGCAAGAGGCTTACAGGCGACTAGGTAGTCACTTGGTCTCCCTTTATGAACGTTGTCGGTGTTGCATCGCCGGTACTACTGGGGATATAGAGGATATCCGACCCTCTGCGGTGTCGCCGAATGTGCTACGTGCCGCTGTGTCTGGGGAGGATTTGACTTGTACCTCGATTGACTGTGAGTATAACTTTGAGAAAACCAGAGTCACAAAGCTCTACTTGCAGTACGCCGCGTGGCTGTGGTTTCTCCGAGAGTATTACACTTGAGAGAAACACATACTAATAATCATCATTATCTAAAACTGCTGTCTTGTACTATTATACTTCCTCTTTTTGTATTTCTTTTTGTTTCGAAATCGTCACACTTCTATTTTTTTTGAGCTATTTTTTTTACTTCGTTGACTTGACCGTTTTTTTCTTCTTCCTTCTTCTTTTCCTTTTTTTTTTCTTAAATAAAAAAAGAACTAGGTCCAAAACAATATAGCGATGCGCCCTCTTCTTGCTCGCAGGGTACTCCAGTGTGGGCTGTCGGGCAGCGCCTACCCCTGTCGCTGGTGTTCTACTCCTTCCCATGAAGGAAACCATAAGACCACTCCTGAAGGGGCGGTGGGAGTCACACACGGCGAAGACCGCTCGATGGTGTCGACCAGTGACGCTACCACCGCCTCCTCCTCCCTCTCTCCCTTTCTCGAGGCATTGCTTCAACCCCCTGAGACGATCCCTCTGGAAGATGCCACGCGTACCTACCGCACGATGGATGTCGTTCCCCCTCTTCACCGTTACGACCCTAACGTCCCTAATCTCACTGGCGAGGGGGAGGCGGAGGAGGACGAGGTGAAGCCCCCTACCCCAGTCCTGGACGCGTTTCGGGAAGGCCGACTATGGGGGACCTTTTCCACCGCCACAGAAGAAGAGAAGAAGGCTAATGCACCCCCTCAGTGGTTCAAACAGTTATGCTACAAGTTGTACTTTCGCAAGGAGAGCACACCAGAGCCAGAGGGGACCGAGAAGACTTGTGCTACGACTGCCACCACCAGTAACAGTGAAAAGGAAAAGGCAGAGGTGCCGTCCGCCGGGTATGACCCCGCCGTCCACGCGGCGGCGGTGCACGAGGCGAGTCGGGCAGCCAACCACGATGAGGTCGATCCCTATCTGTGGCTCCCTTTCGACTTGAAGGACGAGGCTGCCTATGAGATTGGTCCTTTCCGCTTTCCCCCTACCTCCCAGTTCGATGTGGAGACACAAGTGAAACTGTGTTTAGGGAACCGACACAAGGAGTACATCCACTTCTGTGATTGTTACCCTTTCCCGGAGCGTTTTCAGATCCCTACTTCACTCGGAACGGTGCCTTCCCGACTGTATGTCGACCCCACCTGCCCATTGAAAGTAGTGTACTGGCAACTCTCACCGGATTTCCCTCCCGCGCTGTGGTTGCCCATCAAAGGAACGGCCGACGCGGTGCGTCGTGTACTCTCCAGCTACGCGCAGCAGGCCGCAGTCCACAGGGATGTGCATCACGAGCACTATGAGACTCGCTACCAGGACGCTCGGACGGTGATGAAGCTCCAACAGATGCCGTCCGACGAGGAGGGGGATGTGCTTCGGTTTTTGATGTATGAGTCCCGCAATGTGCCGTACACTGACGCCCCTGTAAGGGAGTACCGCCACTCCCAAACGTTTTACCTGGGAGAGCACGACGACCCGGAGCGTCTGTTGGAGCACTTGGACTTGTGCCCTCAGCTCTTCGCGATCCCTTGTATGCGGACCGTCACCAACCCACATCTGGAGCACATGATCCCCACCGTAGACGGTCCCGGCGTGGTGCCCTCCCTCTACCGCTGTATCTATTCCAAAGCACTGCTGTTGGTGCAGGTGCAGCTCTCCGCGGAAGTGAAGCTGCCGCCTCAGGACCCTGAGGTGTTCCGTTTCCTCTGGAAAGACTCCCAGGTACTCCCCCAAATGAAAATACCGGTATTTGTAAAAGTCCTGTGGCCGGACGACCCGAAACTGTCCGCGAACGGTCTCCTCAACCGCCGCTTCAATCAACTCTTCGGGACTGAGTTTGCCGAGGATATCCCCCCGGATGCGTTATTTGCCACCTTCTACACCATGCACTGGGCGAAGCAGCTCCCTCACTTTATGGGCGTAAGGGCGATGCGGCAGAGAGTGGCTGAGCTCGTCGCTGCCTGCAGTGCGCCGGCCCCCCCGCTGCTCTACCCCGGCACCCGTGAGGTACCCAACCCCGAGTACACCAACGAAGAAAGACTGGGGATGCATGTGCAGTACCTCAGCCAGCTCGGCGATCCTCTGATCTCTGAAACCATACAGAATATTCTTCCTACGGCGAGTGCGCCGGTTCGTATGGGCTGTGCCAAGGCCGCCCTCATCGCAGGGGATCGGGCACTGTTCCGTCAGATTGTCAGTAATGAGCCTCCCGGGCGTATGCAGCACTACATGACTAAGCTGGTACGCAAACGTAAAACGCGTGATCTCATCGATCCGGAACCGCGACTGTTGGAGGGACAGTATGAATTCGCTGTCCCACTGTGGACGAAGCGCAATACTCGTATTGATCGTAATACCCTGGAGGGAGCTGTGGATATGGCCGCGTTGAAGCGGTAGCTGTGGTGGTGGTGGTGGTGGTCCGAGCTCCCTTGGTGAGGGTTTCTTTATTTACAGTGTCACATAAAAAACAACAACAACAACCCGAATTAAGTATATTAAACTACACACACTCTGTTTTTTTTTTTTTTTGCGCTTTATATTTTTGCTCTAACAAAAGGAATAAGGGTCCTTTTTATATATTTATTTTTCCCTGCAACACTTTACTTTCTTTCTTTCTTTCCTTCTTCAACAGTAAACACCTGTATTTTTATCTCTATCGAATACCTATACAGTTAGTGGACCCATGTCCAACCAGCCTGACGCCACTGTTAAAGTAGTCGTAGTGGGAGACAGTGGGGTGGGTAAGTCGACACTACTCAAGTCCTTCACGACCGGCACTTTTGTCCCCCACATCGCCCCTACCATCGGAATTGAATTTGAGGTAAAGGCAGTGACGGTGCTTGACCGACAGGACGGGGCGACCAAGACGGTGAACTTGCAGCTGTGGGATACCGCGGGCCAGGAGCGGTTTCGTGTGATGCCTAGGAGTTACTTCAGGGGAGCCGATGCGGCTGTATTGGTGTACGACTGTGGGGAACGAAATAGTTTTGATAGTATTCAGCGCTGGCTGGAGGAGATACGCTCCTACACGGACGCCGACGAACGAAGTCTATCTCTTCTGCTCATAGGAAATAAAACCGATCTTTACGAAGGACAGTCTCCGGAGAATATGGCGGTGCCTAAAAGTGAAGCACAGCAGTTCGCCCAGTCACACAACATGCTCTTTGCGTTAACCTCCGCCAAGACACTGGAGGGGGTGGGGGAGGCATTTGATGAGGTAACTAGGGTGGCCTACGATGCAATCCAACAAGAAAAGTACAACCACCGAAAGGGAGGAAAGGGGACTAATCTGAATTCTGGTGGCGGTGGTGGTGGTGGAGGCGGCAAGTGCTGCTAGAAGTGTACAATGATTACCCTCTCACTTTTTCCTTTTTCTATTCTCCCTCATCACTTCGGTATTCAGGAGTCTTTTTTTCTTTTTCTTCCTGCTTACTATATAGAGTCTAAAACATTTTCAAAACCACCTCTCTCTCTCTCTCTCTCTCTCTCCCTCTCTCTTTGATCTCTCCCGTCTCAGCTTTGTGCGAAATATTTTTGGTAGGGATGAACAGTAAAAAGTGTTCACGGACCGCTGCGGCGTGGCGATATTGTTTCTCCGCCATCACTGGTCAACCGGTAAAAGAAAAAGAGTCCGACCCCCTCTCTGAAAAGCTTTTTGAGGAGTATATCGTGAGTCGGTATGCGGAGCCGCAGCGCTTTTACCACACACTGAATCACATTGAGCAAATGTTATTTCAGTGGGAGGGATTTGTAAAAAGTTGTCGCGCGCATCACGATGGGGAGCCCTCTCCGACGACATTAGCATCATCATCATCGTCATCTTCTTCTACTTTACCATGGGAGGAACAACTCCGTACGATCCCACAACATCCACAGAAGGGCGATTCACGTCTGTTTGAACAGTATCCTAAAGAGTGGCTAATCGCACCCGAAGGCACTGAAGAAGAAAAAACACTCCAGACGATTCCAAAGGTGATTCTCTATCTTTCTATTCTTTTCCACGATGCGGTGTACGATCCCAAAAGTAGCCGCAATGAAGAAGACAGTGTGGCGTTATTTCAACAATTCTGGAATGGACTCCGTACACAGAGTGGAAAGAGTGGGTCAGCATCCTCTTCGAGTCTTTTTGCCCACGCCGCGGTCGAGGAGTATGTAAGGAAGGAGGTGAGTCGGTACATTCTGCTAACCGTCTCTCACTTATCCGAGGAGCCGGTGGAGGCGCTCAAGTATACACACGAGGAGAGGGACGCACGGTGCCTGCCCTCGCTGTGGGCTTGCTTCCCCCCGTCCACGAAGCCTTACCGACTGGAGCATGTGTTCTTGGACTTGGACTTGTCCGTGCTGGGGTCGGGGGACCAGGAGGAGGAGAAACCTCAGTTGTACTACTATCAGAGGGATTACGCCGCCCTTATAGAAAAGGAGTATGTACCGTTTGTGGGTCAAAGTGTGTTTCGAGAGAAACGGGGGGAGTTTTTGAACTCATTCCTGAAGGAACCGCAGTGGTACAAGACACCCTATTTCTTCTTTATGCTAGAGGACCGTGCACGCCTCAATGTGATGAAGGAATGGAAAGCTCTCACATCTGCTTCTTAGTGCTATTTTTTTTTTTTACCGGTACTAAGCACCTCAGTGGACTTCTCATTTTTCGTTTCGTATCTCCCTTTCTTTTATTTCCTCCTCTGCCCTCCGTCGGTATTTTTTTTGAAAGGGGAGCAGGTGACAGGTTTTTTGCTATCCTTTCTATCACTTTCTCTGCAATTGTTTTATTTTTCTTTTCTTTTCCGTATATTATCTCCGGGTTTTACTATTGAGATCAACATCTCTATCAACCCCCTTTTTTCTCTCTCCTCGTTTTCTTGTTTTATATTCTGTAACCTTTTTTTTTTTTATTTCACAAAGGAAGACGTAGCCAATTATACCTAGAAGCCTCCTCCCCCCTTTTTTTCCACCGTTTTACCACAGCATGTCGGAAGTCGAAAACGATTTCAATGAAGTGGAACAAACAAAGTTGAACACCCTTACACAAGCAAAGCTAAAAAGGATTAATGAATACCATCGATTTTCGTTGGTTGTCATTGGCGCCCTTGCCTGTGTGTGTACGAGTTTTGGTGCCGCATGGAATATCATCTCTGGGTATATGCAAACGCTACTTGGTCTCAATCAAGTGGATTTAGCAAACATCAACTTGGTCGGGAGCTGCTTTACTTACTTTGTACTTCCGTATGCCTTTCTTTACGACTACTTCGGTCCCATCCCTGTCTCGGTTCTCTCTATTGTTCTCTTCTCCCTCGGTTGCCTACTGTTTTCCTTCGCCTTTGGAGGTCAAATACAGGGTTCCGTGGTACGTTTGTGTGTGTTCAACGCCATCATGAAGACCGGTTGCATTTTATTCGATCAGGTAGGGAATGTCACTGTTGTCACCCACTTCCCAACGATGCGGGGACCGACGATCGCCATGATGAAGTCGTTTGTCGGTATTGGTGGGGCGATTGTCAGTGCGGTCCAGTTGGGCTTTTTCCCTACCTTGGACGATATTCCCAACTTTTATTACCTTTTGATTGCCTACGCGGTGGTCTTTGGCGGTCTAGAGCTGGCCTTCATGCGCAACCCCCAGTATCACCTCTCCGGCTACGAGGAGAAGCACTTGAGCACGGAGGTGAAGGAGGAGCGCAAGGCGACCAAGGCTCAGTACCTCCGTCAAGAGCCTCCGTTGTGGCGGTTTCTAATTGGCTACGGTGTGTTGATTCTGTTGATCATCTACCTCCCCACCCAGAGCGCCTGTGTTCAGTACCTGGGCCTCGGCAAAGGCTACCAGACGGCGTTCGCGGCCATCACCGTCGTACTGATGGCATTGATTGTGTTGATACTCATACCCGACCCTCGCCGCTTCTTTGGGAAAAAACATCGCAACGAAGAAGCGGAGGAGGAGGAGGAAGAGTTCAACGAGGCGAATGACAACGAGCCCAACCACCCCGAGGGCGAGGAAGTAGCAGAGGTGGTGCCGGAGAATTTAATGCCACAAACTGAAGTGGACTTTATAGCGCCGCAGTATCAGAGCTCCTTTCTACGCAACTTACTCACCCTTAGGCTGTGGTGCATCTTCTGGACTCTGTTCTGTTTAACTGGGGCGGAGTTCGTCATGATCAACTACTCCACCTATCTCCTCGGTGCTATTAGTGAGTCCCACACCCCACAGAGCATGCGCACGATGCTGAACGTGATTAACGGCTCCGGCAGTGCGGTCGGTCGCCTCGGTATGGCGCTGTTCGAGTACATCACTCAGCACCGCCCACCAGAGAAGCGTATTTCAATGACCTGGGCGCCAGTGTGTCCAATGGTGCTCTGTATCTTTGCCCTCATCCTCCTCATGTCCATCCCCCCATCCGCCGCCCCACTCCCTTACGTATTGGTGGCTCTGGCGAACGGCGCTCAGGCCGCCCAGACTGTCCTCGTCCCTCGTATCATCTACGCCAAGGATCCCGCCAAGCACTACAACTTTTGCTTTAGTGCCTGTGTGCTATCTAGCATTCTTCTGGTCCGTCTCTTATTTGCGGAGTGGTACAACAAAAAAGCGGAGGAGACCGGTGGAACGGATGGCTACTGTGTCGGTCGCGTGTGTGTGATGATGCCGTTGGGGGTCTTGCTAGGCCTCGTGTGCTCTACCATCTTCTCCATCCTCTACGTCCACTTAAAGTATGTGTGGTTCTGCGAGAAGGTATTCGCGGAGCGCCGACAGATGCGGAGGATGGCGGAGGAGGAGGAGGACATCAAGGAGAAGTCCCTCGTACTGGAAGGTCTCTCAGAGGTGGTCATGGACGACCTTTGCTCCAAGTACGGCAAAAAAGAGGTGTAACTTCTCCTTCTTTTCGCTTTCGATGTTAAAAAACAAGCAAACAAACATACATACAACTGATTCACAAAGAAAAAAAAAAGAAAACGTAAAATAAACATAAGTGAAAAAGAAAAAAGCGTGTGAAACACAAGAATAATAAATAAGTAAAAATGAAAGCAAAAACATGCGAGCTCCGAAAACTAAAAGATAAATCTTTTTTTTTTTTTTGATAATAAAAGGTTTATTTTCTTTCATTTTATTCAGCTCAATTCGCCGGATCATACTAATGTTTCTCGCTGTGATTTTTATACTTTTTTGTTTTTTATTCCCCTCTTCCGCAAATAATTTTTTTTTTTGAAAAGGAGAAATACATAAACATATACACTTTTCTTTTTTTCTATTACCCCTCTTTTTTTTTCAAAAGTTTACTTCGTATCCACCAATTTTTTTTAATTATGAGAACGTTTTTTTGCTTCCCCCTTTTTTTTTTACTATTCCTTCACTTTTGTGTTGTAATTATTATTATTATTATTTTGCGTGTTTTTCTTCTCAATTGCGACACACTAAAAATTCGATTCAGTGATTAATTCGTTAGTAAAAAACAACAACAAACTAAACTACAAAAAAAGCGTCTCCAAACGTTTTTTTTTTGGTTAGAATAATGTATATGATTAAAATAAGAAGTAAAATTCTGTTGTGAAATTTTGTATTTATCGCTTTTTTTTTTCCCCTTTCTTTTTTCTTTATATTTCATTATTGTTATTTTTTTCCCTTTTTTAACAAACTTTACAAAGAATAAAATAAAATAAAAAAAAAAGAAAGAATAAAAAAAAAGAGAGAAAAAGGTACCACTTGTTACTTCAATACCGCGGTATTGCTCCGCCTGGACTCCGTCCAGTGTAGGAGCTACCGTGCGCCGCATAAGCGATTCACTCACTTGAGCTAGGACGCAGTACAGTAGTACGGGGGTCGGACTGCCACCAGTAGGACGGACTATCAACAGTATCCGTCAAACCCTTATCCGGCAGGATGGACCACGGAGGCACAGCGTGTAGCCATGTATACCTGGAACGGTTGTGGAGGCCGTCTAGCGTAAGTCATTCGGAACGCCTCAGCGTGGGACCTAGCGTGTACACACCCCTGCCCAAAGGTCGGCGTGGGTTTCCTAAGCAGGACCACTAAGTTAGGAATACCCTGTCGTCCCTCGTTGACGGGGGTAACGATACAGAACGGAAAGGGTATAATCAAGGGGTACGTAGGCTCGCACCGAATACGGTGGACGAGCCTAACATAATAGCTTGCTAATATATCTGGATCCCCCCCATTAGCAAGAATCCACGAAAGGTATAGTTATTCTGTACTTTGGCTTTGGGCAAAGCCGAGTATAAACTCACCTTCTCATCCACTCTACCTCTAAAACACAAATTAGGAGGCGCCCAAGCCGGTTACTCCGTAACCTTATGGATTCACACAGTCGGATCAGGACTGTGGATTGTCCATGTGGCCCACTACTGTGTAGTCGAGAGGAAACTGCAGACACTAGCAGTTAATTGGATACGTTTGGGGAGAAGAGGACACCTCCCCACATTAGTACCAAGAAAGAAAGTGCAGGAAACGCACGAAGCGCCGTCCAAGAGACTCATCAAGGAAAATCCTCCAGAGGGGCAATTTTAGTAATCGATTGCAGCAAACCTTCAATTTGCTGCCCTCGACACGTTACTAGCTTCTGGAGGACTTTTCTGACCTACGGGATGTCATCCTCCTGTGGATTTACTACAAGAGGAAATTTTTCTTGCTCCTTTTTTGGTTGGAAAAATGTAAATGATTCAAACAAAAAGTGAAATTCTTTTATGGAATTTTGTATTTATCGCTTTTTTTTTCCCCTTTCTTTTTCTTTATACTTCATTATTTTTATTTTTATTTTTTTAACAAGCTTTACAAAGAATAAAAAAAAAAGAAAGAATAAAAAAGAGAAAAAAGTACCGCTACTTTTTTTTTTTTTTGCTGTATTCCGTGCCTAACGGTAATTCATCTTTTATTATTATTATTATTATTGGTGGTGGGATGGCAGAGAAAAGGCCTCGATCAGAGGAGGAACGAAAGGAGTGTGAACCAGAATTCGCTACCGACGCCGACATCAAACACTGTTCTACTTTTCATAAAAGCGCAGAAGAGAAGCGCTTCGAGTGTCGCAGTATGCCAGAGAACTTTCACGCACAGCTAGGCCCGTACGATACCCCGGATGAGGCCAAAGACCTCGAAGACCTCGTCAGCGGCTACAGCGACTTCAAGGACTTACCACAGGAGCGTCAGGAGGCGTTGATGCAGTCTGTATTAACCTTAGTAAAGCGGTCCGCTACCGCCACCTCCCCCGGACAGCTCGATCACTTGAGGGTGAAGGCGGCACGGCTGCCGGGGTTCAAGGACACCGCACGGAAGTCGGAGCTGACCGCCGCCTACCGGGAGCTGGTACGACGAGGTGAGCTCACCCCTCAGCCTATTATTGAGGAGCTGCTGATACGGAAGAAGGGCAAGTCGCACTCTGGGGTGCTGGTGATTACTGTGTTTATGGGCCCAGGGGAGTTTTCCTGCCCTAAGGATTGCTACTACTGTCCTAACCAGCCTGGTATTGCACGCTCCTACCTTCTCAAGGAGCCAGGGGTGCTGCGAGGGTTCCGCAATGGGTGGGATCCCATTAGTCAATTCTACGACCGGGCGAGTGCCTTGGAGAATAACGGCCACATTGTGGATAAAATTGAGCTTATTATTTTAGGCGGGACGTTTTCGTTTTATCCTAAAAAGTACGTGGAGGATTTCATGACCGCTTCTTTTTACGCCGCCAACACTTTCTTTGACAGTGCCCCTCTCCGACCCATGAAAAGTTTAGCGGAGGAGATCACCATTAATGAAACCACACGTTGCCGTATCATTGGCATCACTGCAGAGACCCGCCCCGACTATATCAACGCCAGTGAACTGCGTCGGTTCCGCTCCCTAGGCATTACACGCGTCCAGCTGGGCATACAGCACCTCGATGACGATATACTCCATCTCATCAATCGTGACTGCCCGACGATTAAAGCTGTCCACGCCATTCAGCGGTTGCTCGATGCGGGCTTCAAGGTGGACGCCCACTGGATGCCAGACCTCCCCGGTAGCAGTTATGAAAAGGACTTGGAGATGTTTCAAACGCTCTTTTCCGAAGAGAATGAGTCCTTCCAGGTAGATCAGTGGAAAGTGTACCCCACCGCGACGGTGCCGTACACTAAGATTGCGGAGTGGTATAAAGAGGGCAAGTACAAACCCTACGCGGAGGAGGAGGACGGGGCAAAGATGGTAAAACTGTTAATCTACATCATGTCTCACTGCCCTCATCGTATCCGCCTGAACCGAATCATTCGCGATATCCCCACCACTTATATCATGGGCGGTGAGAAGCGGTGCAACCTGCGCCAAGTGATTGAGCGGGAGATGAAGGAAAAGAAGATTGTATGTCATGACATCCGAGAGAGGGAGTGTAAAGGCAACCCAGTGGACCGCAGCGCTACCACGCTCTACTGCGATACCTTCCGCGCAAGTGAAGGGACCGAGTACTACCTCTCCGTGGAAAACAAAGATAGAAGTCAGCTGTACGGGCACCTACGCCTCCGCCTGCGCGACCACCCCGACACGGAGAACTCTATCCTCCCCGTACTAGAGGGCTGTGCGTTGATTAGAGAGCTGCACACCTACGGCAAGTTGGTAGCGGTGAACCAGCACAGCGAGGGGAAGGCGGCCCAACATATGGGGGTAGGGACTGAGTTGATGCTGGAGGCCGAGCGGATTGCCAGGTCGAAGGGATTTACAAAGATTGCCGTGATTGCGGGGGTGGGGGTAAGGCGGTACTACGCCAAGTTGGGCTACCACCTCGAAGACACGTACATGGTGAAGTCGCTGCTCGACGCAGAGAGCGCTATTACGGAGGAGCAGGTGGAGCTGGATGACGATAATGATAATGTGAACTACACCAGCGTGCTAGACTCGGTGAAGAATTTTTTTGGGTTTGGTAAATCAACCTCAAAAAAATAAACCAGTAAATAAAATAGACATCCGATGGCAACACTACTAGTACTATTAATACTCCTTCTCCCTTTTTTTACTATTTCTTTCATCACTGCATCACTTTTTACGAAATCGTAACCACACTCAAGACGATTAATCCATAACCAATTTTATTTATTTATTTATTTTCTTCTGTCTTTTAAATGTTTCAATATATAGTATTTCCTTTTGTTTTTCCTGATACTGTTTTTTTTATTTCTCTAATACTTTCTTCTTTTGTTTTCTTTTTTAGTTTTTCAGCGACGCTTAAAAAGTCTAAAGTCTTCTAGTGTTTTTATTATTATTATCTAAATTATTTCTTTTCGTAAAGGGAAGCATCCTTCTTTATTGCTTTTTTGTTTTGTTTTTATTTTTACTTGTGTTTACAGCACCGCAAAACATATATAACATTTAATCACATTATTTTCCATTATTAAACGAGGAACCAAAACCAAAGCGAAAGAAAAAATAGAAACGAATAAATAAAAAGAATCAGATTTTCTGTTCCGAGTTTTTTTTTTTTTTAATACCCCTATTCTAAACGTTTTATTTCAGATTCTCAGCAAAAAATAGTAAACAACCTGAGAATGTCTTCTAAAAACGGGGTAGAAAGTGGGCGTGAAGAAGAAGTTCTGGACAAGAACAAAAAAGAGGAACTTCCTTCCTCCTCTCAACCAGTAGAGGTGGTAGCACTAGGTGAAGGGGAGCAGGAGGAAGCGTATAATGATTTGGATCGCTTTGAAGACCCAGCAGCAGCAGCGGCGGCCGCCGAAGAGGAGGAAGGGGAGTCGAACCAGCCAAAAAAACGAAAGGTAACTCCCATTCCTAAGTTTCAAATCTTCATCCTGGCGATTGTGCTAACGACGGAGAGTCTTTGTATGATGGTGTTGATGCCGTTCGTAGGGTATTATGTCTCTCATCTGTTGAATATGACGGTAGAGGAGGCGGGCTACTTCTCTGGTATCCTCAGCGGCACCTTCATGTTGGGTCAGGTGCTGAGCGGGAGGTTCTGGGGGAAGCTAAGTGACCGCCACGGTCGCAAGCCACCACTGCTAGTGGGCCTGTTGGTGGGTACCCTCACGATGTTTTGCTTCGGTGTCGCACCCAATTTCCCTGTCGCCTGTATTATGCGATTCATCCACGGATTTTTTAACGGTACTGTCCTTATCGCTAAAGCGTCCGTGTCGGACCTCACGGACGACACCAACAGAGCCAAAGGATTCGCGGCGGTCAGTCTGGCGTGGGGGGTGGGAGCGACGCTAGGGAGTGCTATTGGTGGTTTTCTGTACGACCCTCTCACGAATAAAAAACTCTCTCACATGAACGTACAGCCAGGCGACTTCCTCGCCCGCTTTCCCGCCTTTCTGCCCTCCACCCTTCTGGCGGGGTATATCTGCTCTGCCTGGCTGCTGTGTATTATCTGCTTGAAGGAGACGCATCAGAATCCAATCCCGTTTCGGTACGCCCCACCGCTACGCTTCCGAGTCTGGCTCTCCCGCCACACCAGCGGTAACTGGCTTCTACCGGAGGAGCGGGTCAAGCTGGAGCAAAAGGCGGCCCGTGCGACCGAGATGACGAGCAGCAGCGGCGCCACCCCCCTCGAACCCTGTCAAGGAGAGGAGGACGTAGTGATGGAGGGACTGATGATGGAAGACAAGCCGTCGGACTTCACAGGGCGGTCCCCATCCTCCTCGGAGAAAGAGTCCAATAAGAAAAAGGATCAGTACGGGGTACTCGAGGCCCTCAAGGACGGCCCCTCTCGTAATGTGCTTCTTATCTTTATGTTTCACGCCGCCTCTGATATGGTATTTGCACAGGTCTTCCCCCTCTGGGCGGTGGCGAGCCGAAGGGTGGGAGGGTTAGAGTTCTTCACGGACGACGTCGCCATCATTTTTCTGGCCGGAGGAGTGCCCAATATTATAGCGCAAATGTGTATCACCCCTCTTTGCCGTCTCTTCCGCCGCCGTTACGTGTTGTTCTACCAGTTGGCATTCTTTTCGGTGTACGTCCTCCCCACCGTGCTACCCCCTGTCGGTACCTACATTCCCACCTTTGGGGGTCGCTACGCCTACGTCATTGTCATGTATCTCTGGCGGCAGTTTGGTATCTCCTGGCTGTATGGACTGTGTGCCATGTTTATTCCCATGGTAGCGCCCCCCGCCCATCGTGGGGAGCTGTTCGGGATCAACCAGTCGGCTGGCTCTCTGGTCCGCTGTGCTATGCCGTTTGCCTCGACCCCACTTTTCGCCTGGTCCATTAGCAGCCCCGATCATGTCTTTCCTATCAATCACTTTTTCCTCTTTCTCATCTCCACGCTTCTTTCGATTATTGGTGTTGTGTTTAGCTTCTTTCTCAAGTTGGACTACGACAACGACCCTCAGCAGGCGGGAGCGGCAGCTGCGCTGACCGAGGAGGAGCGGAAGAGCACATCGACGGTACGCACGGAGCAGGGCAGCGTGCAGGGCGGTAAGGAGGAGGTATTCAGCTCTGTAGAGGGAGGGAGTCCACAGGAAAGAGAGAGGGATGGCGATGAGGGTAGTAGTCCCTTTACGAGGTCACTTCGAGAGCTGTAAAGACCCCTGTGGTTACCATTCATGGTTCCAAAAGACAAAAGCAAAAATTCCTTGAATTCTTATTACCTTCTCCCTTTTTTTGTTCTTTTTTTGTTGTTGTGTGTTACTCTTCTGGTGTAACACGACTTTCACACGGAAATAAAAAAGTATAAAAAGTCTTTTTCTTTCCGTTCATCACAATATACACTAACAGCTATTTAATTCTTCTGTTTGATGTTTACAAAAAAAAAAAAATTAACAGCAAAAATTAAAGTAACAAAAATAATAGGAAACAAACAAACAAAAAACAACAACACAAGAATCAAAACGTAAATAAAATAAAAAAAAAACACATTCAAAAGAAAGTAAAAGGACAAAACAAAGACAGTGATATTGGGTTATCCCTTAAAAGGAATCAAAACACATTCTTTTATATAAAATTTTAAAAAGGTAAGATTTTTGTTTTTGTACTTTTATTTATTTTTAACCCGGTGCCCTTTTTTTCTCTTTTATTTTTATTTCTTTTAATTTGACGAATTTATTCGTTCAGAAACATTTTTTTTTTTATGTTTTTAATACTGTTTTTTTTTTTGTTAGTTTTCGCGATGCGGAGGCGTAAATCGCTGTCTTGTTTGTTTGTAAACATTTCAAACATTAAAAGTAAAAAGCGGAAATTAGAAAGGATGTACAGTTTTAACTGTTAAATAGGAAAAAAAAAAACATTTAGTGTTGTTGTATCTCTTCGTATACAAAACAACAACACAGGGTCGGACACTTATTGTTTAAATCTTCCCTTTCTTCCCCTTTTCTTTCCTCCCTTTACAGTATTTACATTGGGTGTAGTGAAACTATCCACTCTGCTACAGTATTAGTTAATAATTATTACTCTAATTATTATTCTCATTTAGCCCTGGATGCGATCTTTCAAAGGGAGAGGTGCTACCCTTTTTCTTGGCGGGGTGGCGGTGACCGCCTCCTCCTCTAGTAGTTCCGTGCAGACCTCCCGACGGTACGAGGGGTTTTATCAAAAGATACATCGCATGACAAAGATAAGGCTGAAGGGAGGGGACTACAAAACGACTCAGTTCACCTCCAAAGATGTCCCCAAAGGTCCTCAGCACGGGGCTGGCTTCGACCCTGTGTACTCGTATCATCGCATGTCGGAGACGACAGGACCACTCCGCCGGAAAGGCTCCACCACCCCTGAGGATCACCTCAACCTGGATGAGGCGGAGAAATGGATGGAGGCGAAGCACGCGGCCAAGGTGCTGGGGTTGAAGGAGAAGGATCTCTCCACACTGACCCACCAGAAGGTAGAGGAGGCGTGGCGGTCCGTGTACCGGGAGCGAACCAACGCTCAGCAGAATGAAGTGTTGATTGCCGCGGAGGTGCTCTTGGAGTACCTCGACAGTACTACCTTCTCCAAAAAGAACAAGCAGTACTATCGCAAAGTGTTGGACAATGCACGGCTGGAGATTGATCTGGAACTGAGTAAAACTACGCGAGATCGTAATGAAAAGATGATTTACTTTTTCGGGTTTCTCATAATGGGCGCCTCCGCGCTGGTAATCTTCATCGCCTACTCGAAGGATGTCATCAACGGCGACGACTTGCGAAGCATGGGCACCCGCACGCAAGAGTTTTTCTTGATGACGTTCATGCAGCCCAAGAATGTGGAGCCTCCGCCGGACTACAGTACCCGTTACTTCAACACCCCCACCGCCTCCGACCTGGACCAGGCAAAAGGACTGTACGAGCATCAGTTCAGCAGCCACGAGCAGCTCCAGCGACTCGAGGCGAAGAGGGAGTACGACCGGCAGGAGGAGGCGGCACTGATCCAAATGCTGAATGAAGAAAACGAAAAGAAGCGCAGGATGGCACAAAAAGGGAACAGTACGACACGACAGAGAGTTCTTATCCATCGCCCGGAGGACCTTGAACCCCAAGTAGTCGATATAGCCCCTCCATCAGAGGACGACAGCAGCAGCAACAGTAGTGAGACGAAGAAGAAGGAGGCGGAAACTAAAAAGAAAAGTAAAATCTCCGACTACTCTTTTAAGGAGTTTTTAGGTATCATGAGTCATGGGTTTGGCGGTGGTTCACGCATGCAGCGCCTGACAGCGGAGCCTCATGCCAGGGCGGAGGAACTCTACAAGATGCAAGAGAGAATGAATAAGGATAAGAAGGAGGAGGAGACGAAGTAGCGGTGGTGGTGGTATCCTCACTTCCCATGTAGTCAGTGGTTTACGAATAATAATAATGATGGGGGCGAAAAAAAAAAAAAAAGTATAAAGTTTGAAAAAAAATTAAAAATTAAATAAATAACTATTAAACAGACCACAAAGTCTGTATCTGCACTGTCTTTTTTTTTTTTTACTACTTAATTTCACGCTTTACAGAAACGAATAATATGGATAAATCTAGCTATTCTTTTTTTTTTTAATTGCTATTATGAACTTTTTGGTGTCTACTAATTGTTTTCTTGACTTTTTATTGTTTTATTTATTTATTTATTTATCCTACTCTTTCTTTCTTTCTTTCCTTCTATCTTTCTCTTTTCTTTCTCTTAAGAGACCTCTGAGTGACAGAAAACAAACGGAACTATTAGTGATAAAAATAGTAAAAAGTAATAAAAAATAATAATAAACAACAACACGCACCTTAAAGGTCACTCCTGTCTTTTTGTTTTTCTTTGCTATTATTAATTTATTTTGAAAGGGGTAATTTAGGAATATATTTCTTTTATTGCTGATTTTTTTTTTAATTTTTAATTTTTAATTGCTTTTTTTTTTTACTATTTTCTTTTCTTAGGAGTGCCCTAAACTTACATTTTTGTTTTCTATCACAATCATATTAATAATATCAAATAGACTTGCTACGGCTCACCTCCGTGGAAAGTCTTTTTTTCAACTTATTATTTTATTGTACTAATTTAAGCATAATAAATAAGACTACACCAAAACTCTCACAAAGCGTTTTTTTTCTGTATAAAAAGTATAATATACTCTATAGTACCAAACCCAGTTTAGCTTGTGAACTTTAGCACTTCACACGGCTAGCATATCTATCTATATAAAAATAAAAATAAATAAAATAAAATAAGCTATTACAGAAAAAAACAAACAAAACAACAACAACTAAAAACAGGAAGAAGAAATACTATTCTCTCTCTCTAGATTTAAAATAACCTTGTCCATGTCCTCCACGGAATCCTTCGGCTCCGATAACGCTGGTACCTCTACCAGTAGGGTACTACTCTCCTCCTCTGCTGCTACTATATTTACTAAATCCCTTCTACACCCCATTGATACGATTAAATGCCGTATTCAACTACTTCACTACCAACCCTCTCGCAAGCCGCTCTCTATAGTCGACCAGCTGTCGCTCACCGCCTCGCAGGAGAGGTGCCGTGGGCTGCGAGAGGCTTACCGAGGGAAGTGGGGCCTTCGATACTTATACAGCGGCCTTCCGATAAAGTTGCTGCTCTACATCCCTTATCAAAGCACCTACATGAGCACCTACCACCTCGGACGGCAGTGGTGGGAGGTGGACCGCTATCGTCAGCAGCAGGATGAAGGGGGAAGGAGTAGTTACCTGTGGCGGACGGCGGCGGCGGCGGTGACGGCGGAGGTCGGCAGCTGTGTGGTGCGGGTGCCGATGGAGACGATCAAACTGCGCGTCCAGAGCACCGCCCAGCGTAATACAGGGGAGGCGGTGAAGGGCATGCTGAGGCAGGGCTGGAGGGCCAACCTGGCGCTCCTTGTTCCTCAGACACTACTGCATGATATTCCTTATAGTGTTGTGCAGTGGATACTGTACGAGACCCTCCGCCCCTACACCACGCGCTTCACCCTTGGAGGGGAGAAGGAGAGGGAGAGGGAGGTAGCCGCTCTCTCTGGTGAGGGCCGTGGGTGGCGGGCGGCACTGTCCAAGTATCGCTCGGAGCTCTTCTTTACGTTTTGCTCCGGCGGTATGAGTGGTATGTTGGCCTCTGCATTGACGGTACCGCTGGACAACATTAGAACGCACTACACCGTTCGCTCGGCGGTGGCGGCGACGACTGCACAGGGTACTGCGTCGGTGCTGTCCGTGCGGTCCACCATAGCGGCACTGTATCAGAGAAAGGGTTGGAGAGGGTTCTACGCAGGGGGCGGCACCCGAGTCCTGTGGGTGAGCCTTAACATGGCGGTGTACTTCCCTCTGTTTGAGCTGTTCAAGAAGATGACCGCTTCCCCGGCAGTGGCGGCGGTATTGCCGACAGAACTGGAAGGAAAGGAAAAGACAGAGAAGGCGGCGGCGACGGGGGAGCGGCAGTGGCCGGTAGCACCTCTCAGCCCAGTAGAAGAGGTATTGTGAGAGAATTATTATTTCTTTCCCTCTTTATCTGTTTTCTGTTGTCTGTTTTTAGTTTTTTAGGTTTTCTTTTTGTGATCCCTTTCATTTTCTCTGTATATATATAAACAAAATGTATTTAGGGTGGGTGTATGCGCACATGGGGATACAAGTAGCAGTGACACGAACAACAAACACTTTTATCCTGCCGATGCCGGAGGTCTCACACACTCTTTTTTTTTTTTCATTGTAAAGTTCTATTTTTTTTTTTCATCCACGTTTAATTATTAAAGTATTAAATTCAATTACAAAAAAAAAAAGGGAATACCAATCTTTTTATTTTTCACATCCATAACAGATGCAATAGAGCACTGTAACCTTTCCAATACACCAGAACATCTACTCTTGTGATATTCCCCACACCCCCGCTTGTTGGTGTTCTTTTTTTTTAATTGATAAATGTTATGAATTTTTTTTTTATTTCTTTCTCTGTTTTCTTTGTATTAAACTGTATTTAAGGATTTCTATCTACACATTATCTCTCTCTCTCTCTCTCTTTACTTTCTTTTTAATTTTTTTTTTCTTTCCTATCACTAGTTAACACACACACGAACAGATCCACAAATCTGAAAGAGAAGGAAAAATAATTATACGTTTTTTTTCCTATTTTCTACCTTTTTCTTTTTTGTTGGTCTACGGCCCCCCATTTTTTTTTTCCCTTTTGACAAACACTATTTTTACGTGTGTCGTTCTTTCTCTATTTTTCATTTCTGAAACTCTTTTTTTTTTTTTTTAAACTACGTGCGAAAACGTTAATAATCTAAAAAATTATTGTGGGCCCGAAGTTCATTTTTTTTATTTGTATTGCTCATTTTTTTTTGGTGTTATTTTTTTTTTTATCACTTCTAATATTATTGTTATTACCCTTATTTAATTTATTATTATTAAATTTCCTACCTGCAATTATTATTATTATTATTATTATTATTATTTCAACACGCAAAAGTCGAAAAATAAATTAATATACAGCAGTACGGTAACTCTTTTTTTTATCCAAACGTATAACTAACGATAAAAAAAAAAGTTGTTTCTTACTTACTTCCTAAAAAAATTTCAATACGCAACAGGTAAAGTAAAGCAAATAAACCATAGAAATCATTTTTTCTATCTAGAATAGTATCTGCCTACGAATATTAATATTAATAATAATAGTCAACCTTTTTTTTTTTATAAATAAATAAATAAATAAATAAATAAAAAAGTAAACGGTTCATCGAATGGCCTCTGATACTACCTCTTCCGACTGGCTCCCCTACACCTCCAAGCTGTGTGATGAACTCAACGAGCAGCCCTGTGTGGTGCTAGTCGTAGAAGAGAAGGATATAAAGGCCGCCCAGAACTGTGTCGATCGTGCCATTGAACGGTTCCTCGCCCGTGTGAAGGACACCCCCATCACGGACCCGAACCCCATCGTGAGTGGAATAGGCACCACCACTAAAAAGGTGCGCTTCTCCGACGGGGATATGAAAAAGGACGACGAAAACAATGACGACAAGGAAGGGACACCCATTGACACCGCCCAGCACTGTCTAGCGATGCACGTCCCTCCCCCCTTTCTCTGTCTGGTGGATATGTCCGACGACGATAATGTGGTAGTGTACCGTCACAGTCTGCGGGAGGGCAGTGAGGGGATCGTAGCGGCGGAGGCGGTGACCGAGTTTCTCCTGCGGGTGCGGTCGAGGGAGGAGCCTACCGCCCTTCAAGGGGCCGCGCCTACCGTCCACGACCTCTTCCCGCCTTCACACGAGGTGGTGTTGTGGAAGGGCCGCTACGCCGTGAGCGCCTCTCTCCAACGGCTGAAGCAGTCCGCCCTCTGTGGCTCTAATCCCTCCAGCTGTGTGGTCGTGTACTGGAGCGATCGCTGCCCTTGCTGCCCCGCCGTCATCGCTCTCGTGGAGGCTCTCCTCTCCCTGCTGGACTGCAGCATCGACTACCACTACCGCTGGTACCACGGGGGGTCAAAGGACACCGGCCGACTGCGGGTGCCGTTTATGGTCTGCAACATTGACGAGAACGACCTCACGGAGGACGACTGGCCCTCCGACCCGGAACAGCAGATTGTGCCCACCATCGCTGTGTACACCCCGTATGGGCCCAAGGAGGAGGGTACTGGCACTGGACTGGTACGGCACCGCTATACCGGCGTCCGTGAGCCTCACGCCCTCATGGCCTACTTTATTTCGCTCTGCCTGCCCTCGGTGACGGAGAGTCCTTGCGTGACGCAGATCGCCGAGGAGGCATTACGGTGCGTGCAGGGAACAGAAATGGAGGACTTCATCGGTCCTTTAGCCTCCCCTTCTCATGAAGTAGCACCACCGCTCAAGGCGATGCAGGAAAGGGTGTACACCATGATATCCGAGAAGAGCGAGTCCAAGTTCCCTGTAGCGGAGCGGCTGGCTAGTCTGAGGGAGCTGCACACTGCCTGTGGGTACTTTAACGCGGATGAATACTTCAAGGAAAAGATAAAGAGCCATCATCAACAGTCTGTTGGAGAAGAAAAGGACGGGGAGGGCAGTGGTGGCTACCCTTACACATACACTACAGTTTTGGAAACGTCCAGTCGTGGTGGTGATAGGGAGGAGAACAAACCCTCCAAGGAGGAAGAGGAGAAGGAAAAGCTCCTTTATCAAAGTCGACTTAGGGATCATCATAAGCAAAGTCACGACAGCTTTTTTATTCACATTAATAAAGTATCTCTGAACGGCGGCGAGGCGACACGGAGTGGCGATGTCGCCTCCGACAGTCCTCCCAGGAATCAGTATAAGTACCCCATCGCGGCGGACAGTAAGGATAATCCTAACCCCGCCGAGCCGACCACCTCACCCTTTCCCTCCTTCTCCCTCGAGGAAGACGTTCGTAGTAGCAACAGTAATAATAGTAGTGAAGTCAACACTACCAACAACAGCAACCCTAGAAATAACACGAATAAAAGAAACAGAGAGCTTTCTATTACAGAACATTTTGCACTAAAACCGGAACATTAACCAGAAAGTAAACTAAGGAAAAAAAAGGGAAAAAAGAAAAAGAACAATAGAGTCAAGGCTCTATTTTAGATTTACCTTTTTCGTATTTATTTGTATTTTTTTTCAATTTTTACTCTATTCGTTGCCTCTCGCAATTTCGTGTAACATGTAAACGGTGCCTTGACCGAACACAGTCTTTTTTTTTTTTGATTTTCGTTATATATTAATATGTATTTATGTGTTTTTACTGTTTAATAATATTTCCTACTGCAAGTCCTTCTACCTTTTATTTATATATCCAAAAACTATTTAAAAGACATATTTCCTGTTGGAAAAACAAAAAAACAAAACCGAAATTGATACAACAATATTAATAAAAAAAGGATACACTTACACGCTTTCTCAAACTTATTGGTATAAAAATATGAAAAAACAACAACCAATAATAAAAAAAAAGTCAACTTAATAATGAAACATAAAAAAGTTGAGTGTCAAGATCAGTATTTGTTGTTGGTTTTTACCTTTCCTCCTCTACTTTTTTCCTTTTCTCATCCTCATCACCATTGCTTGTACAAGTCATAGTTTCTTACTACAGATAGCGAGAGCGCTACTGGCATGCGCAAGCGGACGATTGTGTCGATACAGAAAGGGAGCTACAAACCACCGCGGAGCAGCAGCAGTGCGGTGTCGGCCACCACAGGCCCTTCCACTAGACTGCAGCCTTCTCACCCCACCACCGGGAAGGAGGGTGAGGGACCGTCTACTACCACAACACTACTACTATCCTCACTCCACCCTGTCCTTCTTCCGGCACTCAGAACAGCCGAAATAGTAGTCAAAAGAAGCGCTCCCGGAAGACCTCTCCAAAGAATTCTAAAAAGAAAAAGGGGGAGAAGGAGAGCCCTACGACCACAAGGAGTGACCCCCCTAGCAGCGGACTGGACCCCTCGCCATCACGTGTCTTGGCGCTCTCGCAGAATTCCTCCCTTCACACTCCTTCCTCTCGTGTATCCACGGTGGGAGAGAGTGCCCTGAAGCGTCGGAGGGCGGCGGTGGTGCACCGAGAGGTGTTTTATCCCCCGCCTGCTTCCTTGAGGTACAGCGCAGGGGAGAGGAAGGAGACGGAGGAGGCGTCTGCTACTCGTACTACCGCAGTGGTGCTGGCACCGGCAAAGACCCCATCCCCCCCTCGGAGCATTACCCGTTCCTCAGTCAGTCCGTCCGGCAAGTGGAGCAGTCATCATTCTCCATCCCAGCGAGGGACACAGGGAGGCGTAGTGGCTCCTGTGATGGACGAGGAGGAACCGCCTCAAGAGGAGACGACTGCCCACTCCCTACCCTTTCAGGATTTACTCCTGGCAGAGGAGGAGGAGGAAGACGTGAGACGGGAGGCAGAGGAAGATATGCGTCTCTCAGAGGATAATCATGTTCCCCTTAGTTTAAACCCCCCTCCTCCCCCTTCTTCGCGGGGTAGCACTGGCGGTCCCCTTCCCCCGATGCTTTCTCAGAGCAGCAACACTGGAGGAGGGATGGACAGTGGGTTGTTTCTTAGCCAGAATAATATTAATGTGAACGACGTCGCACAGGAGGAGGAGGAGGAGAGTGGGGTACCACTACAGGGAGGAGTGGGGACTGTCAGCACAGAGCCGACCTGTACTCTGCCAAGGCGCATCACCACTTTCACAATAGTCCGGGCTCACTCTGTCGTCCCCACTGGTGACGTCTCCCTCAGTCAGACTGGTAGTACCGTACAGGGTAGCGTAGCCTTCACGACCGCCGAGGCGCTTCATCATTTGCAGCTCTCTCAGGGCACATCCCACTCGTCCGCGGTTCCACTACGTGAGAGTCATGGCGGTAGGGGTAGTGCGGGACTGTCCCACTCTCTAGGAGATACGCACCACCTCCCCTCTCTCTCAGTACCGGATCCTTCTGCGTTTCTTCCTTTTATAGGGGAGAGTGTGACACACATGGAGGGTCCACCGAACGATGGGCAAGAGGGCACCGCTTTGAACACGGAGGTCAATGCCGCCCTTAATAGCAACCTCACCGTAACCGCCCCGCAGCGCAAGCGAACGACGTTTAAGTTTTTTCATTCCCAGACGGCAGCGACGCTGGCGGACCAGAGTACCGACACCCCTACCATCCCCCCGTCGGTTCAAGAGAAGGAGAGGGAGGTACCAGATCCCCAGGAGGAGAAGGAGAACAGAGGCGTGTCCCCCTCTCCCTCTCCTGCTCCCTCTCCTTCTCCCTCCCCCGCGTTGCCTTCCTCGAAAGCGGATTTCTGTTTCCCCTGTGACAGCATCCCTGCGATCGCCGCCCTGCTAGAGATTGACCCTGCCGTAGTGCAGTACTACTTCACCACCCACCACATCCCTTCACTGTATCCTTGGCAGGCGGAAGTCTTGCAGTGGCTGAAGGGGGGACGGTCCTTTCTCTATAGTATGCCGACCAGCGGTGGGAAGACACTGGTCGCAGAGCTGAGCTTACTGCACTGTATCCTCACCCGTCGAAAGTCGTGTCTATTTGTACTCCCCTTCATCTCCATCGCGGAGGAGAAGTGGCTCTCGTTGACTCCTCTAGGGGGTCTGCTGCAGTTTAAGGTGGATGGTCACTACGGTTCCTCGGGGGTATTCCCGCTCGCCAAGTGCCCTGCATTACTGGTGTGTACTATTGAAAAAGCTAATAGCGTACTGAACAACTTTATTGAGGAAGGCCGCAGCGGGGAACTGGGAATGGTGGTCGTCGATGAGCTCCACATGGTAGGAGAACCCCACCGTGGTCCCGTACTGGAGCTGTTCCTCTCTAAATTGCTAGTACTGTCTAGCAAACGACAGCAGCAGACGGAGAGAACAGCACCGATTCAAATCATAGGGATGAGTGCGACGATACCCAACCTACCGTGTCTGGCGGGTTGGCTTCAGGCGGAGTGCTACGTCGGCACCTTTCGTCCCATCCAGCTTCACCCCTATTGCGTGATTAACGGAGAGGTGTTGGATGCGACAGGGGCGGTGCAGCGCACCCTCGAGGGACCGGACCCTCTCCAGCAGCTGGTGGAGGAGGAACAGAGCTCGATCCTTATCTTTTGCAGTAGCCGTCGGCAGTGTATGGAGACCGCCCGTAGTATAGCTCTACACCGCATGCAGGGTGGTGGACCGCCCGCGAGCGCGGCGCTGGAGGGGTTGTTGGCCGACCTCGCTGCCGTTGCCCCTCAGGAAATTAGTCTTCTCTCGGAGGTGATCCCGTATGGGGTGGCGTACCATCACGGGGGTCTCACCGCAGAGGAGAGGGAGTATGTCGAGACGGCCTTTCGGAAAAAAGTGTTGCAGGTGCTGTGCTGTACCTCCACCCTCGCGGCAGGCGTCAACCTCCCCGCCCGTCGGGTCATCTTTAAGACCCCTTACGTAGGAATTGAGTTTCTCACCAAGAGCCGTTATCTGCAAATGTGTGGCCGAGCTGGAAGAGCAGGACTGGACCCCTACGGCGAATCCTTTTTGCTCTTGTCAAAGCGCGATAGGGAGAGAGGGTTAGAGTTGATGCGGAAAGAGGTGGAGTTGTGCGCTAGTCGGGTGCTGGAGAGTCATTTACAGTTTGATCGGTTTCTACTAGAGTGCCTGGGCGTTGGTCTGTTCGAGTCCCGGGAGGAGGTGTTGGCCCTGTGGCCTAGTACACTACTGTGCACGTACTGCTCCTGTGAAGCGCACCCAGAAGTGTTATCCTCTCTGATGATGCCTCCAATGGAGGCGAACGAGGACCCCGCCTGTGCCACAGTACCCGCTACCCCGCCAATAGACCTGACGGATGGTATTCCCTCTCCTTTATTCACCTCCTTGGTGAACACCGCCGTCGAGAGGCTGGCTCTGTCCGTCTTCATCAAGACCGAGGAGACAGCGGACGGTGCACTGCTGTTAACGGCGACCCCATTTGGGGTGTCCTCCGTGCGCACCTATCTTAGTATCCGTGAGGCACTGCACATTAGGGAGGAGCTGGAGCAGCTGCGGCACACCGGACTCATCCTTGCCGACGACCTTCACTTGTGTTATTTTCTTACTCCCATCCGTGAGGTGGGGGAGTGTGACTGGGGGGTCTACCTGCAGCTCATGTCAAGGCTGAACGACACCCGGCAGGTGATTGCGAGCCTGGTGGGGGTCGAGGAGCAGCTCATTCAGCAGAGGGCGATGGGCATGCCGGCACATCACTGGAAGGGAAAGGAGGAGGCGGATCGGTTGACCTTGATTGCCCGTCGCTTCTATGTGGCATTGATGCTAGCCGATGTACTCAGCGAGGTTCCCCCGGCCGAGGTGGAGATCAAGTACAACGTGAACCGCGGTCAGGTGCAAAGTTTGATGAAGTCGGCGGCGGTGTTCAGTAACAGCATGGTGGCCTTCTGTAGAGCGATGGAGTGGTACTCCCTCGAGTCGGTCCTCTTCTCTTTTGTCAAGCGATTGGGGTTTGGTGTGAAACCAGACTTGTTGCCCATTATGGAGATACGGGGCTGTACCGCGCCGCGAGCTCGTGTGCTGTGGAACGCCGGGTACCGCTCCCCGGCACAGATCGCTGAGGCGGACCCTCCAGAGATGGTCAAAAAGGTGAAGGATACCAGTGCCCCAGATAATAAAGCCGCCAAGTTCTTTACGATACGCACCGCTGTGTCCACCGTGAAGGAGGCACAACGTTTAATGGAGATGCAAATTCATGAAAAGAAAGCGGAGCTGGGGGTTCTTGCTCCAAACGCCAAAGGGGTCTTTGTCACCTCCTAACTTCTCCCACCCTCCCCCTTTATTTTACGAACACTTCCCTATCTGGAGCTGAATCCAAAAAATAAATAAATAAAGATTGAAAGAAAGTAGAAAACTCAATAAATGATCGCTACATCCACTTTTAACTACCATAAACTATTTCACGATAATTATAGAAGCTGCCTCATTTTTTTTTTTGTGTGGAAATTTTTATACGGAGCCATTCTGCTGATCTTGTATATTTCAAACGCGTAATAAAGCAAAAAAAAAAAAAAGCAAATTCTGCAATACAATTTAGGGCGAAAATAGAAGGAAAAAGGTAATGTGAAAAAAATGCTGCAAAAAGAAATTATTTTTTTCCTCCTTTTTTTCTTTTGAAACCCTTTCAAAAACAACAACAACAACCCAGCCGCAATAGTATATATATATATATTGTACATAAATAAAATAGAATGTCGGCCTACTCCCTTTACCTACTCGTGGCCGTATTTGTCCCTTGCGTCGTGTTTCTTTACTCTCTAGTTCGTATCACCCAGCACCTCCTCCGTTACCTCTCCCTCGATACGTATCTGGACTCCATCCTTCAGCACGTTACGGTGTCCATGACACTGCTGCCGATTGCGACGATAGGAGGGCTTATTGTGGCGACTGGTTATCACAGTGCGGTGGAGTTCCTTCAGTCTACCGTCCTGCCCTCCCTAGATCCTAATAGTAAGGCGTTCGTGGTGCTGGCTGGAGTGAAGGCGGTCCCTGGGGATCTCAACTTGACAGACGTGCTGGCGGCGGCCCTTCTTTTGCTCGTCGCCTATGGCTCTACAATAGTGCTGCATCACCTGGTGGATATCGTGAGGCTGCTGAAACTGTCCCGACGTCGATTGATTCAACCAGAGTTGAGGGAGGAGCGGCGGCTGCAGGCACAGGAGACGACGAGGAATCAGGGGAAGGAAGCTGCAGGAAAGCGAAGAAAGCGTAAAGGGTACTTGACATGAGCTACCAGTTCGTAGCCTATCTGTGTAACACTAACCATCCACTCGTTCGGCCGCTTTTTTTTTTTTTCAAAGTGTTCTCGTGTTTCAGTATCGGTATCTTATTTACGAAACGGTATATTTTTTTCTTCCTTCTCTCCACCCTCTTTTCTCTCTTTGTGTTTTTCTTGAAAAACGATGTTAACAATAATAAAGAAACACAGCAGCAACAACATCCTGCTCTACTAACAAAAAACAAAACAAAAACATTATGGAGTTTAAACGTGTGGAGCTGTACGGGGGAGCGATGAGTGTCTCCCTCCCAGTCGGTCTAGAAGATATGTCGCAGTGGCGGCAGGTACCCGATCACCAGGAGATGTGGTCTCAGGTCGAAACAGGGGCTACGGTGATTGTGGAACTACTGGAGCGACAATCCACTGTCGGTAATGAAGAGGCGGCGCAGTACTTTTATGTTGACCTCGCCCATACTAATGGATGTAACGAGACTCAGTATCAATTAGAACTCGCACAGGAGATTAAGCAGACGGCTCTTCCTCGCCTCATCACGCCTCCCCCGCCTCCCTCTCACCCTGGCTTCCAGCTGCCCGCATATTGCTGCACCGCGGAAGGCACTCAACTCATCTCCAAGTATACCAATGAAACCGGCAAGGAGAGTAACATATCGATTAGTCTTCTTATCGTCCGCTACGACGCCCCCATCGCTACGGATTTGCTCTTCTCTCTCTCAGCACCGGTGTGGGTTCACCCAGAGAGCTCCGATGCTAAAGTGATTGAGCGTGTTTTGACGGCAGAGGAGCGGAGCGCTTTACTGATTAAGGCACGAGAAACACTGGAGGTGCACGACTGGGGACTGTTCGCTCCTTCCGGCTAGCTGGGAATTTTTATCATGTGGAAAGGTACATCATCCATCTTCACATACAACAACAACAACAACAAAAAGGAGCCACTCTACTACTATTTGTTTTTTTCTCATTATCATCCATCTATTTTTCATGGTTTAATTCGTTACTGTAGTAGTTAATAATTCCCCCCTCTCCCTCCCACTTTTTTTTTTAAATTTCTGTTTTCACTCTTCTCTCACCCTCTCAAGAGAAACCTTTACACGATATAACCGACACACAGAATGTTACGTAAAGTTGCGCCCCGCCCATACAAGACGATGGTCCGCCGCATGGCCGCCACCGACGCTGCCGCCGATGCTAACGCCTCCAAAGCGGTGCTTCAACTGGTCCGCTTCGACCCCGAAAAGAACGCCACGCGTGTGGAGAGTTACGAGTACGACAAGCACCACGACTACATGGTGTTGGATCTTTTGATCGCCGTCAAGGCCCATCAGGATCCCTCCCTTGCCTTCCGTAGCTCCTGCTGCGAGGGCGTGTGCGGTAGCTGCGCTATGAACATCAACGGTATCAACTCCCTCGCCTGCGTGACCTTCGCCCAACACCTCACCACCGTCGCCCCCCTCCCCAACTTCCCCGTCATTAAAGACTTTGTGGTCGACCTCCGTCACTTCTTCCAGCAGTACGCTTACATTCGTCCCTTCGTCCGTAACGCCAACTTACACCGTAACCAAATCGATGGTATTGTTAGCCGTTATAATAACATCTCCCGTGCCCTCAACGGCCTCACCCCGGATCTCGGTAACAAGGCGGTGATTGGGCACACAGAGGCGCCGTCGACTCAGACGGAGATCATCGCTGGTCTGCGTATCGCGGATGCTCTTGCGGAGTCTGGGAACGTCACGCAGTTACTGAACTGCATAGAGAAGCTTCAGGCTGGTGGACTGCAGTTCGAGAACGCTCGTGTGGTGGATCTTATCAATGAGACGTTGAAGAATGCGGCTGCCAAGAAGGCCTAACGAAGGAAAAATATTTTAATTAATGTTCCTTTTTCTTCTTCTTCTCTTTCTTTCTTTCTTGTGAGTGGGGTGGGACTATAATTATTTCTCTTTTTTTTCCTGTAGGTAATTTGTAATATAATTAGTTTACTTTTTTTTTCTTCGGTGATTAGCGTTATTTATATATATATATATATATATATATATACATATATATATGAATTATTAAAAGGAAAAAAAAGTGGGATAATAAAAAAGAAGAATTAAACTTATTATTTTTTTTTACGTAGTCCGAATATCGAAGATAAAGAAGTTTTTCTTTCCTTTGAGAACTTATGAAATAACTATATTAATAATATATAAAAAAAAAGAAAATAAACAAAAATAAATAAATTAATGAAACAAAACAATAAAAAACAATTATATTAGGATCTTATGAGCTTACTTATCTAACCCTACACACAAATTTAAGACGAAAAAAAAAAAAGTCAGAAGTTTTCTGTAAAAAGAACATGAAATAAAAAAAAAATAGTTTATTATTTCTTACTCAGTGCTACGACACCCAATGATGTTACTCTCATTCCTTTTTTTTTTCATTTTCCCTGTTTTTCTTCTTTAAGACTAGAAGGGCTAATAAAATAAATAATTAAATAATAAGAATAATGTGCTTCTATAATATGCACCAGGTAAGGCCGGTGAGGTGCTCACAGTGGTGTATGCTCTTCTGTAGTTACGTTCCTTGTCTCATTGCCAGTGGTCTCATCCTCAGCAACACCGCCCCTTACCAATTCTTCTTCCTCCCTCGACTCCGCGCTAGTCTCGTCGAAGGAAAAGTGTCTATTCTTTACTATTACTACTGTGTGTTTATGATGCTCTTTGCTCAATTCATGGTGTTTTTTAATTACTTTCGAGCGATCGGCACCTGCCCTGGCTACGTCCCCTCCGAGCCATGGTCCCGCCCCCCCATCTTCAACGGAAAGGCGTACAGTGATAATCCGTATGAGGTGACCCAATTGGATAAGGATAATAAATTACGTTTCTGTGCCAAATGTGACCAGTTCAAACCCGACAATGCCCATCATTGTAACTTTTGTGGCAAGTGCATCTATCGAATGGATCATCACTGCCCGTGGATCAACAACTGCGTCGGCCGTGATAACACCAAGTTCTTTTTGTTATTCGTTAGCTACATCCCCCTCGGTGCCTTTCACATTGTGTTTACTACCCTTTACAGTAGTCTCTACCACCTCCCTGGTATTCATCTCTTTCAGTTCGACGGAGACATTGTTACGATTGTGGTGCTGATGGGTTCTATGGTGTTCTCGCTGACGATGGGGATCGCCTTCTTTTCGTTTGCCATGCACTTTGTCTATATGGCGTATCGTGGGGAGAGTAGTATGTCGGTGTCCATCGCCCGTAAAATAGGGAAGGAGAAGGCGGATAAAATGCTGCGTCAGTCGAGGGAGGATCAGCTGTATGAAATATTCGGCAGCGACCGGCGGTGGTGGATGCTGGCCCTTCCTATTGCCCCGAAGCGCGACCACCGTGGTCTTCCCGGCTTCTCTAGGAATGAAGCGTTGATAGAAATGCAGCAGCTGGTGTAGGTGCGAAGGAAAGAGGAAGAAGAAGAAGAAATAATAATAATAATAATAATTATAGTTGATTATGATGTATTTTTTATGCATTGCTTTTAAATAATAAAAAAAAAAGATAGATAATACTTCTAATAATGGAAGAAGAAAAATAAAATACTGTGCATTTTTTTTGTTTTTCGGGTGGGAGGGGAGGGAATGCTTTTTGGACAGTCTGTAAATTCAGTTCAGCGTTATTTCACCTCTTTATTTGCTCCCCGAAAAAAAAAAGAAAGTATGTTTGTAAAGTAATTAATTAAAGGAAAAGACAAGAAGGAAAGAAAAGAAAGAAAGAAAGAAAGAAAAGCGGGTGAATTTATATATCCTTCTTCCATGTATTATTAAAAAAAAAAAGGAAAAAACAATTAAACGTTTCCCGTTCATTATTGTTTCTCTCTATTTTTTTTTTCGTTTTATTTTCCTGTTGCGTAACTAAATTCCCACACAATGAACTAATTTATGGGTGTTTCCACGTAGAGGAAAGTGGTAAAAAAATAAAGTAAAACAAAACAAAAAAAGTGAATTTTCTTCCTTTCTTTTTTGCTATTTTTTTATTTTCACTAGTAAAGAAACCGTTTCGTTAGTTTTTTCGCCCCCCCCCCCCTTACGGGACACCAGTAAGGAGAGAGATTACACATCCTTCCCTCTTGTCGTTCCTTCTTTCTTACGTGTTCCATACGCGATGATAGAAACTATTATACGTCAATGCTGTCTACGGGTGAGTGAGGCTTTATTCCTCTCCGCCATACCCTCGCTCATAGGGGACCTCTCTTCCCCCGTTGCCGCAGGCCTTTCGTCTCTCAAGGCGCTTTCCATCCATATTGGGAATCAAAGTAGCACTTTACATCGTCTGTGTCGAAACGCTCAACCGCCAGTGACCATCGCCTCCCAGGGATCCGCTACCCTTCAACACGTCTCCAGCCCCGACCGCCGCCCGTCTCACCCTAACGTCAAGGAGAGCGCCTCCCCTCGTAGGGAAAACCTTTTCTTTGAGGACTGTGTCATTGTAGAGTGCACGACCTGTGTGCTGGCCGTACTGGCCAATGAGCTTCGGGAGTATTTCGATCTGTTGCTGCACTATCACGGTAGCCCGTCCAGCCCTTCACTTCGGATCCGATTGACCACCCTTCACCCAGACCGTACCACTCTACTAAAGATGAAAATAAAAGAGATTGTTAACTTTGTTTCTCGTAGTAAACATCTCCTCCCCCATCCGCAAAGTAGTCTTTCCAGGCCTAGTCTGAAGGATTTCATGCGGCAGAACAGTCCGGGCTCCAAACTTTTGTGGTACTCGCTCGTGTACTTTAATGATTTAAAAAATATTGACAGCTTTGCCGTTTCGGATCAGAAAAAACATCTCATCACCATTCAAAAAGATGTGGAGGAGTACTTGGACGAAAATAGAAGCTCACTCGATGAGAGTCACAAAGGGACCGCGTTGGGGGTGTTCCTAGTAAAAAACTATCTTTTAAAAATAGAGGAGGCCGCCATAGCGAAGCGATTGCAGAGGAAAGAAATGAAAAGGAGACATCGGCAGGAAAAAAGACACCGACAACGAAGCGAGGAGGAGTACCCTCTGGAGGGCGACGAGGCAGAAAGGGGTAGTAGGCTAGCACGACACCGCAGCGAAGGAAACGAGGAAACCGAAGGGGAAGAAGAGGAGGACGAGGAGGAAGATGAACTCTCCTTTTTAGTTTCACAAAGTGCGATTTCTCCTACCCAGTACATCACCCACCGTCGTCTAGATTATGCTGCCCCGCCGTACAGTGGAGTGTATGACCCCCTTGGGTGTACTGGGAGTGTGCCCTCCTCCTCCTCCGCCCCCGCCTCACACGCCTACGGTGGAGCACCACCCCCATTGCTGCAGATCCTCGTACACTCGATGCAGTACAAAATCACTCGATACTGGGGGGAGCTACGGGCGCATTTACGGGACCCATTGCGCTTCTTTCAAAATCAAACCTCTCTGTCTGGACTTTGCGAAGGTGGATTTCTGTTTCAAGATACCCCCGTAACGATTCCGAACAGTGTACTGAATACGTTTTTATCGACGAGACGAATTCTTATTGTGTCATTATGGGTTCATTTTATTTCTTTCATAGAGAATCATCGAGAGAGTGAAAGCACCACGGTCGGTGATACAGAGAGTAAAGAGGAGTGGACCAAACAACTGTTGTGGGCCGTTCGTCGTGTCTTGACCCCTTTTAACGACAGGGATTCCTTCTGTCCAACTTGCCAACATCTCCACCTCTCCAACTACCCTTCTGGTGTACCAGGGGGCGGCGAAGCGCTTCACAAGGCCGATGGACCCGAGGCGCAGGGCGGTCCAGGCCCTACTCCTTCTACTGGTAGTCGCCCCTGGTCCGTACTGCCTTCTGAGGAGTCCCTTCTACCCTCACTCCTCTCGGGGGCGGTGACGGAGTCTCTACAGACCCCCACGACAGGGAAGGACACGGTGGACGAGGGATGGCGGAGTGTTCCCACAGCCACAGAACCACCGAAAGGAGAAGAAGAAGTGCTGCTGCTTCATCGCCTGCATGCACTGGCGGAGCTGCTGACGTACTGTGGTAGGGAACACCTCCACCGAAGGGCCCGTCAGCGTCCTGTGAATGTGGAAAGTGCCTATACAGGGAACAGTAGCAGTAGAACTACCCCTAATTCCAATCCCAATCCTTTTCACTACTTTGCAGAGCTGTGCAATGTAGAAAGAGTAGCCGGGGAATGTGTCCCATCGCCTCCAGAGCGCTTTCTGTGGGTGCTGGGGAACACTTCCGTTACCTTGTCTACACTCCTCGAGACCCCACTGCACCAACTGGTGACGGAGGTGCTGCTTCCTCCCCCGGCAGACCCAGCCACGGTGATGCACTTCCACTCTCATGTCCTCCGTACCTGTGATTCCGCTTCTCTGTCCGACACCAAGTCTCACCTTCCCTCTCTGCAGCGTCTCACCCCTCAGTCCCTTCCACTCCTCGCACACTACCCCAACACCACGGAGAGTAACGGCTTACTGCTAGAGTGCCGTCACTGCTTTACCCTGTTCCACCAGAGCTGCCTGCTGCCCTCCCAGAGGGATCCTTCCTTATCGGTGCAGCACCGGGGGACGAGGCGGTTCATTCCGAAAGGCTTCTTGTGCCACTCGTGTCGTGTGCAGCTGATGCAACTGGCAAGACAGGCACCTAGTCCCACGACCCTGCCGACCCACTCTGTTGACATAGACCTACCTGCTATACACTCCTATTCGGATTAATCCGCACCCTACGCTAACCCTTTCACTCACCATGCTGCTAAACTATCCTGTGACTTACAACTGTGTTTTCTCCTTTGCATCTTAATTCTCTTTGTCTCTCTCTCTCTCTCTGCCCTCTAGTGTATTCTCTCTCCGTGAATAAAGCTAATTCCTCTTCACCCAAGTCCTCTGCCAGTCCTACTCCCGTAAGCGTTAGACTGTGATTGTTTTTGTGTGAAACCATGGCCAATCCTTATCTCTGGATCGTTGTGGTGGGCGGTATTATCGCCTTCCTTGTCGGCGCCGGCGTCGGCATGAACGATCTTGCGAACGCGTTCGGTACGACGTACGGCGCGAAGATTCTGAAACTGTGGCAGATTTGCATTCTCGCTTCGATCTGCGAGTTTGCGGGGTCTGTCTCGCTTGGCGGTGCGGTGTCGTCCACGATTTCTGGTGGCATTGCGGACACCAAGAACTTTACGTCGGAGCCCTACCTGTTCATGTACGGTATGCTGTGTGCGAGTGTTGCCGCCTTCACGTGGCTGGCGCTTGCGACTTACTTTGTTCTCCCGGTCTCCTCGACCCACAGTGTGGTGGGCGGTGTGATTGGCTTCGGCCTGGTACACGGGGGCGCGAAGGGCGTCAAGTGGGCTCCCCCGAAGGACGACTTCCCTTTCATCGGTGGTGTGGTGCCTGTGATTGCGTCGTGGTTCATCTCCCCCGCGCTGACGGGACTGGTTGCGGCGGCGATCTACTGCACGATCAAGTACCTGGTGATGCGCCCTGCGAACAGTGTGAATCGCGCGACGTACTGCCTTCCCATCATTGCGGCTGTCACCTTCTTCCTGGAGGGGTTCTTCATTCTGTACAAGGGTGCCGGCAAGAAACTGAAGTGGAGCATCGGGAAGGCCCTGTGGGTGGGAGCGATTATTGGCGCTGGTGCCGGTCTTCTGTCGATTATCTTTGTCCCTATCCTGCGTCGCCGTATCCGCACGCTGAGGGCGCGCGAAGCCGCTGCTGCTGAGGCGGCGGAGCGTGAGCCGCACACCGAGGGAGCCCGGGATGGTGACGACGACGTGGAGGAGGTGGTGATGGACGGTGAACCACAAAACGACCCTGTGTTGAAGGAGGGGGAGAAGCGCTCTGCGACTGGCGCGGTGGTGCGCGAGGACGAGGAGAATGACGAGAGCAGTTCGAGCTCTCGGACACAGGTAAAGGACAAGGACAGCGAGGAGGAGGAGCCTGATGCGGAGTTCCGAAAGAACATTGAGCGGTACGACAACTACGCCGAGTACGTGTTCCGCTTCCTCCAGATCTTCACCGCGATTTGCGCCTCTTTCGCTCACGGCGCGAGTGACGTAAGTAATGCGGTGGGACCCTTCGCTGCCATCTACCACATTTACCAGAACGTGAATCTTGACTTCGACGACACCCCGATATGGATTCTGTGTATCGGTGGTGCTGGTCTGGTGTGTGGTCTGTCGACCTTTGGTATTCGTCTGATGCGTCTGTTGGGTGAGAAGATCACGTTGATCACCCCCAGTCGTGGTTTCTCTGCGGAGTTGGCGGCGGCTCTGGTGGTGTCTTTTGCGTCCGCGTTCGGTATTCCCGTGTCCTCGACGCACTGCATCACCGGAGGTGT